>CAUYUJ010017451.1:0-235621 GCA_963575745.1 Prorocentrum cordatum | reverse complement strand
AGTTGGTCCCTGGGGGGGCTTCGTGGATGCGACCATCGCCGCGGAGTTTCGCCCCCCACCCCCCTCGTTACTTCTCGGGCCAGACTCTATCGGCACGTCGGCCTCGGTCTATATGTCTCTCTATGTGCGTCTACATACTATATATACGTATCGCTTGCGATATCCATTCCTCTCTGCCGATCTCCCCCCTCTCGCTCTATATCTATCTCTCTCTCTCTCTCGTTATCGATATCTCTCCATATATATCTATACATCACCGCGTGCCCATGTCGCTCCCGCTCGCTCTATATCTCGCAATCTATACACCTGGTTCTACAGTTCGTGGCGAGTCCCACTATCGAACAATTACGTGAATACATGTTAACAGTTATATGCACGCGTTAATGTGGTAGCACATGTGCACGGGCATGGCCGTGAATGTGTGTACATATGTATACGTATATGCACCGTCTTTCTGTCCATCCATCAATTGGCTTTCGCTATCGCGCTACCTCTCTTCCGTCCCCACCTATCCCGCTCACTCGCTATCTATCTCGCGCTCGCTCGTCCTCTGTCGCTTCCGCCCCCATGCCATCTCGCAAGCTGTTGCACCGCACTGGCGCAGAGAGCGAGCTGCGGGCGCCCCCCGCGGCGGCCATCGCCGCCCCGCCCGCAGGCAACTGCAGACTACGACTCCAGCTACGAGCGCACCTACCTCGTGCGTCGAGGCTTTCCCGACGACGCTCCGAGGGCACGCCGAGAGTGAGATGAGTTACGACAGGGGATGGTGAGATGGAATGGCACGAACAGCCAGGATGATAGGTTCGGACACGCGCACTGGAGAAGCGTAGACAGCACTGCACGCCGCACGCACTTCATTACTTGAGCGAGCGCGCGCACGACACAGTCATGCATGTGCGAGGTGCGCGCCCGCGCCCCTGCGCCATCTCAGCTCTAGTGCCCACCGTCTGCCTCTGCGCCTCATCGGCATTCCGCCCTCCCACTCATCGCCCTCGCCAACATGCTCATCCTCACTTCACCCCACGTCCGCATCCTCGCGGCCTCACGTCTGCGGGAGAAGAGCAGAGATCGATTGGGCATTCGACGAGCAGCCCCAGCCGCTGCGTCAGCGTCTACCGAAAGCGCATGCACGATTCAAACACGTGCGTAAACAGAAGCGCGCGGCACGGGCGGTGCACAGCAATGCGGACCAGAAACTCCAAGAGACGGATCGATATCAGTTGCACGAGCGTGGTGCGACTCATAGCATGCGTGGCAGCATGGCATACGCGCAAGCATGATCACATGAGTACACACATGACACAAGGTTGTCCAGAAATCGTACGGAGGGAGATGCCGTCGTGCCCGCCGTGCCGCTCTAGCTACGCCAGGCTCGAAGCTGGCTGAACGCGAGATGCTGGGGGCAGCGCCGCGTCTCTGAGGGGGCAGCACCCATACTGCCACTACTACATCATCCTCTCCCCCGCCTCAGGCATCCTGGGCATCCGCAGGCGTCTCAGGCATCCCCAGGCATTCCAGGCATGGCCCAGACATCGCCCTCACTGCTATTTCCACTGGTACACGCCAGTCTGGACTACCCCGATCGGTAACTCCCCCTCCTTCCCGAGACGCACGCAGCTTGGAGGCTCTCCCGATGCCATCCCCAGCTACAAAACTAGCTGCCTGCCACTGGCGGCGGCGCCCAGGCCGCGCCACTCACGCGCGGATGCCCAGATCCAGATCTAGATCACCAGGGGGCTCAAACACCGAGCCGCCCAGCGCATGCTACGACGCTCCCCGAGGCTGGACCAGAACTTTTTGTGGCCCACCAAAACTCAACGGTTCTCACCGGTCGCTCAACGGTACCATTGAGATCGACAATCCCTGTAAAATAACAGGGTAAAAGTAGATCCAACGCCAAACTCAACGGGTCCAAACTCAACGGTCCCTGGGCCCCAAACCGACCCGTGGATTCACTTGCGGACGTGGGATTTTTGGTTTGCGAGTGCGATTTTGCAACAGATTGCAGAGTTTTCATTACCACCCTGCCCCCCCGATCCGATTCCGCGTCATCCCCTTCATTCCACCCCTCCTCCACCCTTCCCGCCCGCCTGCCCCGCTCTCTCCCTCCTGAGTTTCCCTCCGCCACCGTCCGTTCCATCGTCCATCCTACTCCTCCCCTCCTATATCCCCTCATTTAAACCCGGGTTTGCTCTCAGAGTCCTGCGATGGTTGCACCCGCGTCAGAAGCCCGCCCACCCCTGTGTACAGGCCTGTCGCAACCTCCGAGGCGACGAAGAGGTCGACGTACTCGCCCTCAGCTGGCCCTCTTGCTGTCGAAGTAGGACTCCGTCTTGAGGCGCTGGGAGCACTGGTCGAGCAGCAGGCGCATCTGCATCGTGAGCTCGTCGATGTGAGGGCCAATGACCGTTGTGAACTCCACGAACTGCTCGTCGAGCAGGTTGGCCTTCCTTGCCTTCGCCGCCGCGGAGCGGAGCTCTTGCACGTTCTCCGCAATGAACTGGGCGTAGTGCGGCTTGTTCCTGTCGTAAATCACGCCCTCCAGCTGCGTGATTGCCTTCTCAAGCGCCCCGTAGGCGTGCTCGTTGTTGAACGGATACCACTTGCTCCTCACCTTGCCAGGCTCCGCCCCGTCAGTCGCACCCTTGATCTCCTTGAGCAAGGTACTCGCGGCCGTGCGCTGGACGCCGTAGCTCAGCACCGCCGCCTTCACTTTCTGCAATGGCGTGCCACCCGCCTTCGTCTTCTTACCTGGAGGCGCCGTCTCAGCACCGCCACCTCCCTCGCCGCCCGCGGAGGGCTCGGCAGCGGATGCCTTCCCCCGCTTGCGGCGGCCGCCCGTCGGCGCCCCGCCGTCGGCGGCCTCGGGGGCGGCGGCCGCGGGAGCGGCTGCTGCCGCGGGAGCGGCTGCTGCCGCGGGAGCGGGCGCCGCGGCAGCCGCTGGCGCGGACATGCACGATGGCCGAACGATGGGCTCGATCGGCATGCCCCCCACGGCCTGAGCGGCAGCGCCTGCCGCGCCAGCGCCAGCGCCTGCCGCGGCTGACGAGACCTGGGAGCGGCCGCTTCCACCCCAACACTCCCCCATCACTCATATTACGTCATTCCGCCTCCATTGAGCCTCCCATTCACCTACCTTATGCTATATTATGCCTACCTATCATGTGACGCTTATACTGGTTGGTGGCAGACCTGGGCCGCGTTCCCACCAACTGCTCGCGCACATGGGACGACCTCAGGCATCGGGCGGGCGGCGCTCTGCACGACGGCAGTGAGGCGGTTGACTATGCTATCGTGGCTCTCATTCTCGGAGTCCGAATACCACGTCATCCTCTGCGTCCACGCCGTCTCGAAGGACTCACTCAGGCCCTCCGTGACGTAGAGGTATTTGAGATCTCGAGTCCACGTACGCCATTTCGCCCATGGACGCCCCATGGTATGGCACCTGGGCTAAGAGAGAGTACCCAGACACCTCCATTCCTCCGCTCATCGCCTCACTCACCGCACATACACCGCCCATCACTTCCTTGTGTAACCCTCTCCGACCTCGCGCTCCCCGCGCTCCCGCCCGCCACCTTCGTCGTTTCCTCTCCGCTCCTCCTGGCCCCATTGCCGTCATCCACCCCCCCTCCCGCGCCCGCATCACCCTCGTGCCAGTCTTTCCCTTAACGAAATGTCTCAGACCCGCCGCCGTCGCGCCGCCATCGCCGTTGCCGCGCCTAGCCGCCTCAGTCGCCGTCGCGGCTACCCGCCCCGGGGCTCCAACTTATCAGCGACGTGACATACCAGGCCAGCTGGGGGCAGTGCTTCGGCGGGGCCGGGCATGCGCCCGATCTCGCCCCCGCCCCCCGCTCTCTCTATATGTATCTCTCTATATATGTATATGTATATGTACATATGGTCACACATAACAGCAACTGCATACACCTATGTGTTCATAGCAGCGTGTGCCATTATATGTATATGTCTCGATACATGTATGATGAACATGTGTGCATCTATATGTATATATACATTCTAAGTGTATACTTATCCACCGACCTCTGTATCTACATACACCTCTATTTCTCGAGCTACAACTATGTATATGCGTATACTCGTATGCATATATCTCTCCATATCCCTCGCTATCTCTCTCGCCCGTTCTCTTTCATTATTTGTACGTGCCTCTATCTATCGTTCACCTCACATCTGTCTCTCTCTTTCTCCCGCTCTCTCTCTCTCTCCCTCACTCTCTCTCTCTCTCCCTCTCTCTCTCGATCCCTCCCCCTCTCGTTTGTTCCCTCCCCTCCCCCCTCGCTCTCGGCCCTCCACCCCCCCCGTCGGACGCGGCCCGACGTTATGGGCCCCCCGCTGGCGCCTCAACGCGTAGTTGAGCGCGTTGCGGAGGCCCTGTGGGCCCCCGCCCTCCTCAGTCGCGATCCCCCCCACCGTGTAAACCACTCCGCCGCGGGCGGCGGACGGCGCGAGCGTCTGGGCATGTTTCCCTGAGAGGCGGGCGGAGGGCAGACGGACCAAGGACAGGGCGGGGCCAGGCAGGGGGGGAGGGGGCGGGAGAGGAGGGTGGAGGGCAGGGTGGAGGGCGGAAGGCGGGGTGGGGGGACACCCCGTGGAGGGCGGGCGGAGGGCAGGGTCGGGGGGAAACGGAGGGCGGGCCAGCGGGCGGCGGTTGGAACCAGGGAAGGAGGAACGAGACAGGACGCATTCAAGGAGTAACTTGGATACTGGAATTCATGGACAATTTGCCGCCAGGCTTTCATATAGCGGGCGTCCGTGTAGCGGTTGATCCGATGGGTCTGGGACATCTCCTTCGTCTTGATCCACCTCGGAAGTTGAAGGTAGGCAGATGCGAGTAGAGGTCCATGGGGGAAGTCAACAGAGGATGAGGCGGGGTTTGGATGGGGGGGATGCGGGATCGGGGCCAGGACGTCAAGCTGAAGGATGGGGGAGGCAAAATGCTGGCAGGGGGTGAGGAAGATGAGAAGGACTATGAGCAGGATGAGGGGTAGAAGGGGGAGGATGAGCGGGGCGTGGGGAGCGAGAGACTGAGATCAGATTTGTGGCCATGGTGGTCTGGGGCGATTGTATTCCCAATACTTGTTGTGCTCGTTCAGGAGCCAGTCAGCGCGGAACTTCTCTTTTGCCTTGGGGCCCAAGGAGTCATAGTGCTGCTTCTGCTGCACCCGATCCTTGTGCCGCACCCACCTGTCGAACCTCCCCGCCGCCGGGTTTCCAGCTCCACCGCAAGCTGCGAAGATGTAGTTGTTCTGCTTGGCGGCATCCCAGAAGTCCTCTTCCTCCTTCTCCTTCGGGCTGAGACCCCCTTCATCTGGAGCGGGGGCATCTCCTGCGGGCGCGGCGCGAGAGGAGCGGCGGCGGTAATGGGCAGGTGCCGACTCACCGACATCGACGCAGGCGTCGAGCGGGGGGGGGGTAGCAAGACTCACTGTAACTCACTGTGCGTCACTGTGACCATTGATTATCGATGAGTCGCAGAAGGGGTGCAACACGTCCAACATGATAGCAATCTCCAGGATTGGTGTTAGGACGAGGGCGCAAGATGTGGCGGCACTGGACCCGACCGTGATGGGAGGACGGTGGACGGCGGATGATACAAGGCATGATGAGAGGGGGTGCATAGGAGGAGGAGGAGGAGGCGGAGGAGGAGGATGAGGAGGATGGGGTTAGCAGGAGGAGGAGGATGAGGAGGAGGAGGAGGCGCAGTAAGTAGCGTCGAGCCTTGTTGTTCAGAGGCTTGCGAGCGAGAGGAAGAGGGATGCGATAGAGATGGGGGAGACACGAAGTGTGAAGCATGCATGCAGACGGACAGTGGATGAGAGCACACGCACAACACTTGGTCGACACACGGGGAAGGGGCGATACGTCGATAAATAAATAACATCAGAAGTGATGAGATGTTGGACGATGTAGCTGACGATGATGATTTTGGTTGCGACTGCGACGAGCCGGGTAACACCACTCGGGCTCGACAGTGTTATTGCTCGAACGCAAGTCGGCGCCAAACTGCGCCAGCGAGAGAACTACCAGAAATCTGCGCCAGGCGGCGGCATGCACCAATCTATTGACGGCGCTGGCTTGGGCGGCGCAGGCTGGAACGCTGCAGGCGCTGGCTCTACAGACTCTGGCGTGGCCGCGGCGGGCGGCGCCTGCGTGGGGTCCAGGATGCCAACGTGCTCAATGCCCTTGCCATCCGCGGGCGCCGCGGTACCTGGACTGGCCAGCGCCTTCGCCGCTGGCTTCTCCGAAGCTGGAGCGGCAGCAATGCGCTTGCGTACCGTAACTGGCGCCGAAAGTGACTTCGCTGCTGGCCTCTTCTTGACTACTAAGGGTGCGTCATCGTCGTCAGCTTCAGCATGTGCATGACCGCCACTGCCGTCGCTCTTCTCGTTGGCGACGGTGTCCGCGCCGCCCCCGATGTCCTTGCCGAGAAGCTCGCCGAGCGCCTCCTCGACCGATTGAGCTGCACTCGCCTGCTCTGGGCTGGTCGCTGCCGCTGGGCGCTTCATCACAGCGCCCCCCCCGCCCGCTGCTGGGCGGCGCTTCAGTGGAATCCTCTTCGGCTTCACTGCGTACTCCAACTTCTTGATGTCAGCGTCCTCCTTCGTCAAGGAGCCCTCCATCATGCTGACTGCGATATGTTTGAGCCCATCGATGGCCTTGGCCTTCTCGTCGTCGGTCATATGGCCGATCACTAGCTGCAGCCTCTGCACCCAGTCGGTGCCCTCGGGGCCCCAGCTCTGAATGCTCAGCAGCAGGCTGCGATCTGTCCTGTACACGAGCTTCCAGTCTACGTTGTCCTTAGTCCCTGTCCAATGCGGGTCACCACCTGGATTTTTCTTGAACTCGAGCGCGCGGTGACTCCTCAGCTTGCCAACCGTTAACAAGTTCATCTCCCAATAGTCGCCATCTTCCCAGCGCGCGATGACAAGCTTCGAATCGTCGTCGGACTCATTCACCTCGAACGGCAACGCCAGCTCGGGGGGCTTCATCTTGTTGGGGCCGATCACCAAACTGCGATGCGCTGCCTGTGCGGTTACAGCATTAGGGCACGCTCGTGGCGGCGAAGATCACTGGAACTCACCGTGAGTCACTGCACCCAGTGATCCACAGTGAGTTCCAGTGATCTTCGCCGCGAGAGCGGGCCCCAATGCTAAACCTCCCTCGGGCCATCGTTTCCCAGAAGAACTCGTACTTGTAGAGAGGGGCACCGTCGCTGCTGCCATCGGGGTTGATGGCAAGGGGCGTGTCTCCACCGCCAGCGGATGCTGTTGCCATCGGCTCTGAGGCTGCCGCGGCCTCTGGAACCTCGTCGGCGTCGTCTGCGTCATCACTGTCCTGCCCGGGCATGCCGCCGTCGTCCGCGGCGGCGTCGTCGTCCTCGGTGATGAAGAGTTTGACCCATGGCGGGCACGAGCCTGGTCTCGTTGTGGCTTTCAGCACGGCCTGACTGATATCTCTGACCATGGCTCTGATCCGAAAGGCCTGGCGCGTGGACCACCCCTCCTTATCGTCTGCTAATTTCCAGATGGACTCTCGCTCTGTCGCCACGTGAAGCAGCGCGGCCTTCATATTTGATTGGGGCACGCCTCTCGGCACGTCCCGCAGCCAAAGGTTCTTGCACAGTTCTTCCTCGTCTCTCTGCCCTGCAAACGTCTCCCGATACGCGAGCAGCTTCGCGCCAGATGCGTCGCTTGGAATGGCCGCTAGCATCTCGTCTTTCAGCCTGTCCATGTCGCAGTGCCACGCCGAACCTGCCCGAGCCTTCCCCTTCTTCTTAGCCTGGGGGGCCGCCGAATCGTCGTCGGCGGCGTCATCGGGCGGGCCAGCGTGTGCCATCGACGAGCCTCGCCGCACGATCCACGGGGCGTAGATCTGTAAAACACCAGATGCAATCTGGAGCCAAAAAACGGCTACTCACACGACGACGGCAATGGACGTCGACGAGACTGTGGACGTGGCGGGAGTGTTGAAGTTTCGGATGTTTCCACCAGGCATTCGGAGTAACCTCATCTTGAAGCGGTCTCCAACAGCCGCGCCTCGCCGAGAGCGTTTCGTCGGCGTCGGGGGCCGTTGAGACGCGGAGGGGGCGGAGGGGAAGCATGGGAAGGATGGGCCAGGAGGAGTGCGAGGGGAAGGAGGGCGATGGGGAGGGAGGAGGGGAGCTAGAGAGGGACGAGTGAGGGGCGAAGAGAGAGGCGTGAGGAACGAGGGAGGCGGTAGAAAACATGATGCAGAACAGCTGCCGCCCTGAATAATCTTCTGGAGCACCTCCCCCGTCCCCGACCCTCCCCTCGCCCCATTCAGTTCACGCCTCCCTTATCAACAAGTCTCCCACCCCCTCCGTCCGCGCCCTTCCCCCGTCCCATCCCTCTCTACTCAGTGGCGGCATCGGGCGTCCTTCTGTCAAGGGCTTGAACTTGTCTTTCATCATGGTTGAGATCTTCTCGGGGGTGTCGAACTCCGACAGCATTCTCTGGGACTGCGCATCCAGCTCCGCGTCGGGATCCATGTCGGGGGACTGCTGCGCACCTGGGCGACGGCGGGGGGACGTGCCGATCAATGATGAGTTACACTAGTGTGCGAAGATAAACGCATCACCCGAAAACTCATGTTCCCCCTATCATCCTCCCGCTCCGTCTCCTCTCAGTTTCCTCCCGCTCGCCCATCCTTCCTCCTCCCACTCCCTGGCACCCACTCCTCCTACTCATCCTCCGCGGCCCCCCTTCGTCCTCCTTCTCCGCTCGCTCATCGACATCCTCGTCCAATCTCCCACCCCGCTATCATCGCGCCACCCCCTTACTCCTGCTCCTCCCTTTCCCCCTCCACTCCCAGTCCCTTCCCCCATCCCCATCATCCCCAAATTTAGGTTACCCAGTGCGCCAGGCCCGCCACTCGCATGCGGCGTCGCTGGCGTGGCTGCCCCCGCTGGGGTGGCAGGCGCGCCTGTCCCATGCCACGCAGCCGGCTGGGCGTCGTGACCCCACTGCTGCTGCGCCTGCGACTCCATCGCTGGTGGGGGCTGCGAAGCTGGCACCTGCGACTCAATCACCTCTGGAGTCGGAGGGGGCTGCGAAGCTGGCACCTGCGACTCAATCGCCTCTGGGGGCTGCGACGCTGGCACCTGCGACTCAATCGCCTCTGGAGGGGGCTGCGAAGCTGGCACCTGCGACTCGCGCCACTGGGGCGGGGTAGCTGGCACTGTGACGGCTGTGTCCGTCGGGCTGGGGCTCGTCGGCGGGGGCCAGTCGGGCGACTCGATAACTTGCACTGGCGCATCAGAAGCCATCCCGCCCCTCGAGAGTGAGCAGCCGATCGGGGTCTTCCAAGGCTCCCTTGGAATGAATGTGCGGTCGGGCCACATCCTCGAAGCCAGAACAGCTGTGGCGCAGCAAGCGAGCGATATATCATCATCCCTCCCCTCCTCCCACTGCTCGTCCTTTGCATTTCGCTGCTGCCCCTCCTTCCCTCCATCCCTGTCCCCATCAGTCCGTGCGTTCCCATCCGCCCTTCTAGCCCCTGCTTTTCGCTAATGTTCCCCCCGCTCCTTCCTCTTCCGCCCGTCCCCTCAGCGCCCCTGCGCACCCGCCCCCTTGCCCGCCCATACCACCCCGCCCATGGCTTATTTCGTACCCCGCCGCGCCCCCTCCCCCGGGCAAGGCGGCAACCACCCCGACATCGACGACTGCGACTACAACGACTACGACCGTGCGTGGCGCGTGTTCGTGTTGCGTGGCGCGCGGTTGCCTTGCGTGGCGCGCGGTCGTGGCGCGCGGTGCGTTCAGTATGGTGCGCGCGCGATGGCGCGCGGGGTGTTGCGCGGAGGTGCGTGGTCGTGGTGCGTGGCGCAGGCGCGTCGTGGCGGTGGTGCGTGGCCGTGGTGCGTGGCCGATTTGCGCGGTGGTGCGTGGTGGTGGCGCTTGGCCGTGGTGCGTTGTGCGGTAACCTGAATCGTGTTATGTGGTAGTGGTGCGTCGTAGTGGAGGGTCAGGTGTCGGTGCTCGCGGGGAGGGATGGCGAGGGAGGAGAGGGAGAGAAGAGAGGGGGAGGGCGGAGGAATATTGAGGCGGGAAGTTTTAGATAATCACCCACGCGTATGTTTTTTATATGAATTACGGGTATGCTTTCGATAGAGAGAGAGAGAGAGAGAAGCAGAGAGAGAGAGAGGGAGAGAGAGAAGGGGAACATCACATGGATGGCCGATCCGAAATGCTCGTGCTAATCTGGGGAGGGGGGGGAGCGGGGAGGGAAGGATGGAGGGAGGTCTGGCGCTGTTTTTTATGGTGATTGTCAGGAGCGCTCGTATTCAGTGTATGTATTTCATAGTCGGGTGTAATATTCATGGATGGATCTACTTTATGAGGCCGGATCTAGAATGTATATACAGATCTAGTTTTAATATGGTCTTTGCATGGGTTCTAGATTCTAGAACCTGGCGACCCCAGGGATCCTTTCGGTCGAGCTGGTGTCCAGGAGGCTCCAGACCATCGAGTATTGCTACAGCGACAAGCTTCGGGGGCGATCCTCAGGGGCGGCTGGCGGCCGCCTCGCGGCCGACGAGCAGGCGGCCTTCGGCGCGACGGCCCGGGCCGAGACCAGGCTCATGGTGTCGCCCCGCAGCTCCTGGAGGGCGCGAAGCAGGAGATGGAGAGGGACGCCGCGCTCGCCAAGAGCCTGCTGAAAGCGCGAGAGGCCCGCGAGGCCTTGGGTAAGAAGAAGCAGGGGTGATGATCGACTGCCCCCGCCAGGCGTCCCTCAGGCCTGGTGGGGGGACTCGTGAGACTGGGGATGCTCGGCCGCGCTCAGCAGCGCCGCCGGGAATTTTTGATAGGAGCGCGTGCAGGGATCTCTTGCCCTTCCCCACCGCGCTGCTCCCCTCGCCAGAGCCGCCCGCGCCCGGGCTCTCGCGGGGCTGCCGGCGCAGGTCCGGCCGTCGACGGCGTCACCACCTCGACGTTCTTCGGTGCGTGGAGGGGTCTCAATCTGCTCCATGGCGACTGCGGGGGATCTTCTCAGCCTTCGGATCTGAGCCTGGGGCAGCAGCGCATGCTTGCGCACGTTGAGAACTCCGTCTCTGCCTTGGGGCCGCCCCCAGGCGATCTTTCGCAGGCGGCAGCCCTTCGGGCGCTGCGCCTCGGCCTCCCCTACGACGCAGGGGGGGGGCCCTGTCGCCTATGAAGCCGCCCGCGTGCCCCTCTCTGCTGCAGGGTCGGTTCCAACTCCGCTCGCCAGGCTCTGGGGATCCAGCGGGGGAAGTACAGTCGCTCACTTTGTCGAGTCGCAGGTTTTGCCAAATAATGTTGCTCGTGAGAATTTGATGGGCTCGGGGCCAGCCCGGCCCTGCGGCGATCCCCGCCTCCACTCCCCCTCCCTCTATGGCGATTTTGTTCGCAGGCTGCTCGAGGCAGGCCTTGTCGAGGTGTCACTCGGGCGCTGCGCTGAGGTAGTCGGTTGTCTCTTTGTGAAGAAGGGGAGTGGGGGGCAGCGGTTGGTCGTAGATTGCCGCCGGTCTAATCAGCATTTCAAGCCCGCTGCCCCTGTCAGTCTGGTCTCGGACGACGCGCTCTCCCAGGTGTGTAGTGGCGAAACCCAGGGTCAGCCCATATACATAGGCCAGATTGACATCGAAGACGCGTTCTATCATATGGAACTCCCCGAGGAGCTCCGCAAGTTTTTCGGTCTGCGAAAGGTCCGGGCCTCTTGGGTGGGAGTCGCCCACGTGTGCGGCATCCGAGTGTCGCCCGACGCCTGGATCGCCCCCAGGATGCGAGTGCTCCCCATGGGCTGGTCTTGGGCCTTCTGGCGGTGTCAGGCGATCCATGGGCGCGCGGCCGAGGAGGAGGGACCCCTGCTGCGGCCAGGCTCGCCGACGGAGTTCCCCCTCCCTCCCTCGCCTCCTCGCCCCGTGCGCAGTATGTTGGTAATTGCGTAGTGTTCTCGTTTGGCGAGCAAGTGGTCCGAGAGCGCCTGGCCGGAGTCTCTTCCGCACTCGAGTCCCGAGGCTTGCCCTTGCACGAAGAGGATGTGTCGTGTGGGCGGGCGGTGGTGCTGGGGTGGGAGATCGACTGTCTGCGGCGTGCGTTCCGCCCGACCCCCGTGCGCGTCTGGAGGGCCCGGCTCGCCATCGGGGGCCTCTTGGGGCGAGGCGCGTGCTCGGGAAAGGTGCCTAGAGCGCCTCCTGGGCCGCCCGTGTCTCATCAGCCTGTGTAGGCGCGAGGCAGTCAGCGTTTTTACTTAACAGCGAAGACTGATAGGTTTCTAGTAGGGTCAAAAGAGAGCATCATGACTCCTCAGGGGGGTCGGGGCGGGATCCGGGGCGGCTGCTGTCGAAGCCCAAATCGCTTGGGACATCCTCGCAAAATCGTTCTTGGCGCTGCTAGAACTCCATTCCCGGCGTACATTTTGGATACCCGGAGCCAGCTGTAGGCCACTTCGTGGTCTTCGAGTTCCCAGAACTCCATTCCCGGCGTGCATTTTGGATGCCCGGAGCCAACTGTAGGCCACTTCGTGGTCTTCGAGTTCCCAGAATTCCATTCCCGGGCCACATTTTGGATGCCTGGAGCCAACTGTAGGCCACTTCGTGGTCTTCGAGATTCCAGAACTCCATTCCCGGGCCACATTTTGAATGCCCGGAGCCAACTGTAGTCCACTTCGTGCTCTTCGTGTTCCCAGAACTCCATTCGTGGGCATGATTTTGAATGCCCCGGGCCAGCTGTAGGCCACTTTGTGTTTTTCTAGTTCCCAGATCTCCATTCCTGGGCCACATGTTCAATGCTGAAGCAAACTGATGCTGCAGCCGAGGCAGGCTGAGGCTGAGACAGGCTGAGGCTGGGGCCGAGGCTGAAGGCAGACTGAGGCTGAGGCTGAAGCAGACTGAGACTGAGGCTGAGGCAGGCTGAGGCTGAGGCTGAGGCAGGCTGATGCTGAGGCAGGCTGAGGCTGAGGCTGAGGCTGATGCAGGCTGAGGCTGAGGCAGGCCGCTGAGGCTGCTAGAGAGCCAGGCTGAGGCTGAGGCTGAGGCTGCAGGCAGCTGAGGCTGAGGCTGAGGCTGAGGCTGAGGCTGAGGCTGCGACTGGCTGCATCTGAGGGGAATGCTGAGGCTGAGGCTGAGGCCTGAAGGCAGGAGGCTGAGGCTGAGGCTGAGGCTGAGGCTGAGGTGACTGTTTTGAGGCTGCGTGACTGCGACTGCACTGTCATCGCGAATGCGACTACGACTGCGAGAACAGCAGAATTCTACAACTGGATTTTCATCTGAATCTTAAGGGGAATGCTTCCATATATGTTCCTACACATCGCTGTTAGGTTGTTTTGTCGGGATAATTAAATGCTGCCGCAGGTTTTGCGAGGCGGCCCGGAGGGGCCCTGGCCGAGAGGCAAGGGCCCTCTGGGCCTCCGTGCGTAGGGGGCTGGACGTCTGGGACAGGATCTCGCCACTCGGGGTCAGCGCCGCCGCCGCCGCCAGCCTGGGCGTGGTCGTGGTGGATGCGTCGCCTTGGGGTCTTGGGGCCGTGCGAGGACGCCCTCCTCTCGAGCTCGTCAAGCAGGCCGGCCGTCGCTCCGAGAGGGTGGGGGCCCTCGAGGCCGCCAGGTGCCGCGAGGCGCCGCGAGGGCGGGCGTTCGCCGCGGCCGCCGCGCAGTTGTTCGTGGACGACAGGGGCCCCGACAAGCAGATCCTGGTGGAGCTCGTAAGGCCCCAGCACTCCCACTCGGACACCGATCGTCGCGACAGCAGCTTCGATCTTCGGCGCTCTGGGAAGTTCGAGGACGCCCCTCTGGAGCTCCTCAAGTCCCCCTGGAAGGTCTGCGGGGGGGTCGAGTGGA
Source organism: Prorocentrum cordatum (assembly GCA_963575745.1). Taxonomy (NCBI): domain Eukaryota; class Dinophyceae; order Prorocentrales; family Prorocentraceae; genus Prorocentrum; species Prorocentrum cordatum. The sequence goes on along the minus strand of CAUYUJ010017451.1, from coordinate 221,782 downwards.
AGCGGCCCTGCGCGGCCATGCCCGTCCTCGAGGCCGAAGCCCTACTGTGCGGCGTCCGCCACCAGTTGCGTTCCGTCGACAACCTGGGCTCGAGGCCTCTTGTGATAGGTGATTCCATAACGGCTTCTCTGGCAGCCACGAAGGGGCGCTCTTCGGCTGATGGCGTGCTCTCCCTGACCTGGCGTCTTGGGGCCTGCTGCTGGCGACGGGCAGCCTCCTGCGCGCCAGGTGGGTCGCGTCAGAGCTGAAACCGGCCGAATGGCCGTCGCGGGGCCGCGGCGCCCCCGGCGACCCCTTGGCCGGCCTCCGCCGCGAGCTCTTGGACGCGGCAGCCGAGGGCAGGGATGCTGGCGCGTGGCAGGCCCGACAGGTCGAGGATTCCCGCCGGGCGCGCGCCGCTGCCGCGGGCTCCGGGGTCGAGCCCCCGCCCGGCCTTGGGCCCCCGGGCGGCTGGGGCGCCGCGGGCGGAGGCCGGGGCCCGGCTGGCCGCGGCCCGCCCGCCCGTGGGCGACGTGGGGCTGCTCCGACGGGCGTCGGTCTCGGCCGAGACGCAGGCCCAGTACTGTCTTTACCTGGCCGCCCTGGACCGCTCCTGCGACACTCAGGGCGGCCCCCGGCCGTGCACGGAGGAGGAGTGGGACATGCTGACATCGGGGCTGATGGAGATCATGTTCATGCAGGGCGGGTCCCTGAACTCGGGCGCGAAGCTCCTGGCGTCGGCCCAGTTGGCCGAGCCGCGGCAGGGGCGGCTGGGCGGAGGACGGATGCCCATCAGCCGCCAGTGCCTCCGGGTATGGCGCCGCGCGGCGCCAGCGGGGGGCCGGCTGCCTCTGCCGTGCGACGTGGTGGCCCTGCTGGCGTGCTGGATGATCTGCCGCGGGCAGAGAGCCCAGGCCCTGGCCGTCCTGATGATGATGGAGCTGTACCTGCGCCCGGGCGAGCCCTTCTTGCTCCGGGACCGCGACGTGGTGGCAGGATCCTTCGCGGGGGCTCGAGATCGAGTGGGTGCCCACGTCGGTCCTGCTGCGCCCTGTCGAGATGCGCACCCCGTCGAAGAACCAGGAGTTCGACCAGACCATCGTGCTCGACTTCGTCCGGCAGGAGGCGCTCGCGGAGGCCCTGGTGCAGTTGGGCCAGGAGAGGGGCGACTTCCCCTGCTCGACCTCTCGCCCAGCGCCCTGCGGCAGGCCCTCGAGGAGGCGGCGGCCGCGCGGCGGCTGAAGCCCCTCGGGCCGCTAGACGCCTACCGCTTCTGGCGCGCGGGGGCGAGCGTCGACTTCGCGACCGGGGCGCGGCGGCTGGAGGAGATCCAGCGCCGCGGGCGGTGGCGGTCGTCGCGCAGCCTTCGGCGCTACGAGCGCGGCGGACGCCTGGCCGAGCTCTTGCGCCGGCTGCCGTCCGACGTGCAGCGCGTGGCCGCGGCCGCCGCTCTGGAGCTCCCCGATGTCCTACGGGGGCGACGCCTGCCCTCGCTGGGCCGTTGAGGGCGCCGTCGGCGGCTGTGTTTGAGCTCTTCGCCGGCTCTGGGCACTTCGCGGGGGCCGTGGCCCGGGGGGGCGCCCCCGCGCTCCGATGGGAGAGCCTCGACGGCCCAGCCTGCGACCTGCGGGGCCCGAAGAACGCCCGCCTCCTCTGGGGCTGGATTCGCGCGGGCCTGGTCTGCGGGCTGCGCGCGGGTTTCCCCTGCGAGACCTTCTCCCGCGCGCGGGGTCAGCCCAGTGACCCGCCGCGCCTCCGCTCCGGCGGGGGAGGCAGAGAAGGTGAAGTGGGGCAACGGGTTTGTGGAGCTCGCGATCTCGCTGTGCAGCGCATGCTGCCCGTGCTTAGTGCCCTGGTCTATCGAGAACCCCGCTCTCACCTACGCCCGGCAGCTGCCGCCCATGCTGAGCCTGATGAAGCGTCGCCATGTCACGTCTCAGGTGTTCGAGTACTGCGGTTTCGGAACCCCGTGGAGGAGGAACGCCAACATTGTTGCCTACCTAATTGACCTGGCACCCCTTGCCCAGTGCAGAAGCGCGGGGCGAGTCTGCTTCGTCACCGGATGCAAGCACGTATGTCTGTCTGGAAAAAAATGGGCGCTGGCAGTTCAAGACAAAGTTGGCCGAGGCTTACCCTCGGAATCTGTGTAGTATCCTTGCTCGTGCCTATGAGAATGAGAAAGCCCGTGCCCGCGCCATCCAGTTCGAGACACTCATCAATAGAGCGTCTAGTTCCGAGTCCGCCTTGCGCAAATACTACATGACGTGATGATTTCCCATCGGCGTTGCCAGATCAGCTTTGCTGCTTGCCGCATGTTGCGCGTGTCTCGAGAATTCTGTCGATAGTCGGCCGTTGTGAGGGCCCGACCTCCAGCGGCTGCCACCTGCGGTCGCATCGTCTCGTATCCTGCCTCCTGGCCTGCAGTGAAAAAAGGGAGCATGTGATGTTCTTCGAACAGGGTTGCTCCCAGTGTAACGTCGGGCCGCCGAAACTGCATGGTCTCAGAAGTGTTTGCACCGCTGACATGATCGCTCAAGCTTCCCGCCCTCTCCCCCCCTCGCTTTCACTCTGTCATCGCACGTGTCTCGAGATTTTTGTCGAGAGTCAGCCGCTGTGAGGGCCCGACCTCCAGCGGCTGCCTCCCGCGGTCGCATCGTCTCGAATCCTGCCTCTTGGCCTGCAGTGAAAAAAAGAACATCCTTCTCCTCATTCCCTCCTTCTTCTCCTCGTCCCACTCGCGAGTCTTGCTCCTCCTCCGCCCCCCCCTCTCGAGCCCTGGGACCCCTCCTCGTTGCCCTCCTTGATTCCTGTCCTCCCTCCTCCTCCCTCCTCCCCGCCGACGTCCCTCGTCCTTCCTCCTCCCTCGTGCCTCCTGCCTGACCCTTGCTCCTTCCTCCTTGCTCCCTCAACCCTTCCTCCTGCCACCTCCCTCGTACAACTTCAAGATGCACGATCCAGCGGTTGCCGTCCCGCTGGTGCCATCCAATTCTTCACGCTTCGCGTATCCCCACCAGCCCATCTCAAAACAGCAACTCTTGCGAAGCATGCCGACAGTCGTGTTTTTCAGGCGTGTTTCCGCCTGCCCCCGCATATCTCCGGGCCTCTCGTCCTGGTGTGAGTCGTTCGGGCCCTTCGTCCTGGTGTGAGTCGTTCGGGCTCTTCGTCCTGGCGTGAGTCGTTCGGGCTTCTCGTGGTGTGAGTTGTTCGGGCCCTTCGTCCTGGTGTGAGTCGTTCGGGCTCCTCCTCCTGGTGTGAGTCGTTCGGGCTCCTCGTGGTGTGAGTCGTTCGGGGCCCTCGTCCTGGTGTGAGTCGTTCGGGCTCCTCGTGGTGTGAGTCGTTCGGGCGCCTCGTCCTGGTGTGAGTCGTTCGGGCCCCTCCTCCTGGTGTGAGTCGTTCGGGCTCTTCGTGGTGTGAGTCGTTCGGGCCCCTCGTCCGGGTGTGAGTCGTTCGGGCTCCTCGTGGTGTGAGGCGTTCGGGCACCTCGTCCTGGTGCGAGTCGTTCGGTCCCCTCGTAGTAGTAGTAGTAGTAGTAGTAGTAGTAGTAGTAGTAGTAGTAGTAGTAGTAGTAGTAGTAGTAGTAGTAGTAGTAGTAGTAGTAGTAGTAGTCAGTAGTAGTAGTAGTAGTAGTAGTAGTAGTAGTAGTAGTAGTAGTAGTAGTAGTAGTAGTAGTAGTAGTAGTAGTAGTAGTAGTAGTAGTAGTAGTAGTAGTAGTAGTAGTAGTAGTAGTAGTAGTAGTAGTAGTAGTAGTAGTAGTAGTAGTAGTAGTAGTAGTAGTAGTAGTAGTAGTAGTAGTAGTAGTAGTAGTAGTAGTAGTAGTAGTAGTAGTAGTAGTAGTAGTAGTAGTTAGTAGTAGTAGTAGTAGTAGTAGTAGTAGTAGTAGTAGTAGTAGTAGTAGTAGTAGTAGTAGTAGTAGTAGTAGTAGTAGTAGTAGTAGTAGTAGTAGTAGTAGTAGTAGTAGTAGTAGTAGTAGTAGTAGTAGTAAGTAGTAGTAGTAGTAGTATAGTAGTAGTAGTAGTAGTAGTCGTAGTAGTAGTAGTAGTAGTAGTAGTAGTAGTCGTAGTAGTAGTAGTAGTAGTAGTAGTAGTAGTAGTAGTAGTCGTAGTAGTCGTAGTAGTAGTAGTAGTAGTAGTAGTAGTAGTAGTAGTAGTAGTAGTAGTAGTAGTAGTAGTAGTAGTAGTAGTAGTAGTAGTAGTAGTAGTAGTAGTAGTAGTAGTAGTAGTAGTAGTAGTAGTAGTAGTAGTAGTAGTAGTAGTAGTAGTAGTAGTAGTAGTAGTAGTAGTAGTAGTAGTAGTAGTAGTAGTAGTAGTAGTAGTAGTAGTAGTAGTAGTGGCCGTAGCACCATGCGTAGAAGTAATAATAGTAGAGGTAGTAGTAGTAGTAGTGTGAGTCGTTCGGGGCCCGCGTCGTGGTGTGAGTCCTTCGGGCTCCTCGTGGTGTGAGTCGTTCGGGCGCCTCGTCCTGGTGTGAGTCGTTCGGGCCCCTCCTTGTGGTGTGAGTCGTTGGGGCTCTTCGTGGTGTGAGTCGTTCGGGCCCCTCGTCCTGGTGTGAGTCGTTCGGGCTCCTTGTGGGGCCTCTTGGGGGCCTCTTGGAGCCTCGTGGGGCCTCTTGGGGGCCTCTTGGGGGCCTCTTGGGGGCCTCTTGGGGGCCTCTTGGGGCCTCGTGGGGCCTCTTGGGGGCCTCTTGGGGGCCTCTTGGGGGCCTCTTGGGGCTGCTTGGGGGCCTCTGGGGAACCTCTTGGAGGCCTCTTGGGAGCTTCCTGGTGGCCTCTTGGGGCCATCTTGGTGCTTCTTGCGACCTCCTCAGAAGCGCAAATGGGAGCTGCCCCCTGAAAAGGACAAAATGAGCCCAAAACCTTAGTAAAATCAATGATTTTGCTATGAAGGACGAGGAGCGCTGCCCCCTCAGAAGGCCAACATGGGGCCAAAACCTTGTAAAATCAATGTTTTTGGCTTCACAGAAGAGGAGGGGGACTTATCTCAGCCCCTCTGTCGGGGCCAGAATCCTCGTGAGGGTCGTCGTTTTTTAGCCCTCCCAGGAGTCGAAATTGACCCCCCTGACGACCCGCCGGACCCCCTCTCCAGGCCCAGGGGGAGGGGGTAGGGGGAGGGGTAAACCCCTCCTCGAAGGGGAAGAAGGGGGGTTGAGGACAGAGCGGGCCCTCTAAACCACTCACGCCCAAAGGGCTGGTGGGATTCGTCCGAGGGAGCAGCCGAGCAACGCGTTTCTGACTGGATGTTGGCAGGTCGCGCAATGGCCGACGCTTTGCCGGAGAGGTCTGCGGAGCAGCATCGGGTAGACCTGATGGCCAGGGCGAGGGGTTTCCGATACTGCGCGCCGAGCTGCGCTCATTCGAAGGCGGTCTCTTCGAGCCGTGCTTGAGGCTGCCGCCGCGGAAAGAGAAGCAACACGCGACTCCCGAAGTGTTGAGCGTCTTGTTTTTGAGGCTGCCGCCGCCGTAGTGCCTCCGCCTCCCCCTCCTCCTGCCTTCACCCGTGCCGCGTTTCAGCTTTAGGTGTGAAAATCATGCGCCGCGTCCACCCTCATGGAATGGCTTGCCTCGTCTTTGTCCTTCGGTCTGCGCGGGTTCGCGCGTCTCACATAGACCTGATAAAGGGAGGGGCGGCACAGTCTGTAGGATGTGGACACACACACACGCCACACATGCATTAATGCACCAACATGTTCTTGAGGTCTGGTTTGTGGGTCGAATGTTTATACTGTTGTTCAGCTAGTAATGATAGCCGGATGATCCTAACCGGGTGTGCAGGAAGCCTACCAGGTCTCCCCGAAGGCCTTAACAATACCAAGTCTTCCCAAAGGACTTAATGGGTGTATGCGCAGGGGAGCTTTTCCCGAAGGTCTTGGTTGCTGCTGGGAAAGCAATGCGTCATCGGCTTCCAGGCTGATGTGACATCATCATACTGCTGCTCCTGTTCCTGTCCCCTCCTCCCTCTTGTCTGCTCCCTTGTCCGTCTTGCCCTTCCCTCACCTACTACTCCCTTCTCCCTCCTTCTCACCCTACTCCTATGCCTATTCCCCTCCTTCCTCTTGCACTACCCCTACTACTGTTCCTGTTCCCTCCTGATCCTTCTTCATCCCTGCTCCTCTTGTTCCCTCCCTCGTGCCTCCTCCCTCGTCCTCCCTCTTTCCTCCTTTTTGAGTCCTCCCCCCCTCTCCTTGCGGCAGGCGGTTCGGCCCAGGCAAAGTTGGACGGCCCTTCACCCAGTGGCGGTCCCGCGCCGCGCCGCGCCGCGGTGAAAGGCATGGTGCAGCTTCGCGTGGAGCGAGGCCAGGGCGAGCTCATCCCCAAGGACTGCTTCATTCTGGAGAAGACAAAGCAGCATGAACACAAAACTTCGGAGTTTCGCGCGGATTCCTTGGATCGGCGCTGGCCCCCCTGGAGGCGCCTCCGGCGTCGCCCCCGCCGGGCCAGGGAAGGGGGGGATGTCCAGCTCCGATCCGGGAAATCCGCGCGGAACTTCGGAAGCTTCTGCTCATGCCGCCTTCTCTGTTTCAGCCCTCTCCGTGCGCATCGGCGACTCCCAGAAGCTGTCGCGGCTCTCGAGCCTGCACTCCTTCCGCTTCCCGCACGCGGGCGACCGCCGCCTGGGCAAGGTCGAGGTGTTCCAGCGCATTGGCAGCGGCAGCATTGACGTGAACCCCGCCAACTCCAACACCAGGGACCTTTCGATCGACTGCTCTGGGGCGGGCTTCGGCAGCCTGGGCCTGAAGATCAACGTGGATCCGGACGTCGGAGGAAGAAAAGGTCCTCTGCCGCCTCGTTTTCGCCTTTTTGAGCCTCCTGGAGGCCTCCGTCGCCACCACTGGATTCGCCTCGAGGTTCTGGTCAGAACGCACCCTAGGAGAGGCCTGGGGAGTAGCGGTATCGGTACCTTTTGGTTCCCCCAGGACGAGACCAGCCAGCTGAAGGCGGGCGAGAAGCAGGAGAGCAAGGAGACGAAGGAGATGATGGCGGCGCGGGAGTACCTGTCCAAGCACGGCCTCGAGGTGAAGCTCTCGGAGGCCATGCAGGCGGTGCTGCGCGAAAGGCCCGCAGACCCGGCCGCGATGTTGGCCGCCAAGCTGAACAGCAGCACTGGCGAGCCACAGGCCCCCGCCGGGCCGAAACCCGCTGGTACGCGCCCGTCGCCGAAGGGCGCCGCGCAGGCCAGGGGCATGTCGAAGAAGAAGGACGAGCTTGCCGCCGCGAAGAAGATGGACAACGAGCTGCAGAGCGAGCTGGACCGCGCCGCGAGCGCAGACGGGGATGCCAAGAAGGAGTGCCTGTCTGCCCTTGTGGCCTCGCTGGAGGAGTACGACCAGACGGCCAGGGAGGACTGCATGGCCGCGCTCCTCGTGTCGATGGACGGCGACAGGAAGTCCAGGCAGGAGTGCATGTCAGCACTGGTCGGCGCGCTCAACAAGGACGACGCGGCCAGGGACGCGTGCATGCAGGCCTTGCTCGGGGCCATGGCGGTGTCGGACGATTTGGACCAAAAGGCCAAGGCCGACTGCATGGGTGCGCTGATGAGCGCCATGGAGCAGGAAGGCATGGCCAAGCAGGATTGCATACAGGCGTTGGTCGGCCATGTGGGTACGCAGGATGCCGACGAGAGCGCCAGGTCAGAGTGCCTTTCCGCGATGCTTGGCGCGCTCGAGGAGGACGGCCAGGCCAGGCAGGAGTGCTTAAGCGCCCTGGTGGAAGCCGTGGGGTCGTCGAAGGACATGGGCGACCAGGCCAAGGCTGACTGCATGGGCGCGCTTGTCGGCGCTCTCGAGCAGGATGGCATGGCCAGGGACGAGTGCCTGCAGGCCCTGATGACGGCCGTGGGGTCTTCCCAGGACGTTGACAAGCAGGCCAAGGCTGACTGCATGGGCGCGCTTGTCGGCGCTCTCGAGCATGATGGCATGGCCAGGGACGAGTGCCTGCAGGCCCTGATGGGGAAACTGATGGTGTCCCAGGACGGGGACCAGAAGGCCAAAGATGAGTGCGTGGCCGCCATAGTTGCAGTACGTCTGCAGGACGGCACGGCCAAGCAGGACGTCTTGCAGGCGCTGATGGCATCAATCGCGGAGGACGGCAATGCCAAGCAGGAGTGCTTGCAGGCATTAAGTGCGTCCGAGGACACGGGCGCGAAAGCGAAGGAGGAATGCTTGGCAGCCTTGATGCGGTCGTGCGCGTCCGAGGGCGGCGAGTTCCAGGCTAAGGCGGACTGCGTGTCTGCCATGATGGCGGCGCTGGGCACAGGAGGCGCCGACCAGAAGGCGCAGGAGGAGTGCCTGTCGGCGCTGGTCGGCGCCATGGGGTCTCAGGGCATGGAGCAGCGCGCCAAGGAGGGGAGGAGGGCAGAGGAGGAGGCAAGGGGACGAGAAGGAGGAGGAGGAGGCAGAGGAGGCGGAGGGATGAGGAGGGAGGAGGACGAGGTGGTGGAGGAGGAGGAGGATGAGGATGAGGATGAGAATAAGGACGAGGGTGAGGATGATGATGAACCTTAGTATGATGACGACGATGATGATGAGGAGGCTGAGGATGAGGATGCTGATGTAGATGATGCTGATGCTGCTTGTTATGATGATAATGATGATGATGATGATGATGATGATGATGATGATGATGATGATGATGATGATGATGATGATGATGATGATGATGATGATGATGATGATGATGATAACGCTGATGATGCTGATGATACTGATAATGATGATGATGATAATGATGATGATGATGATGGTGATGCTGATGATGATGAGGTGATGCTGATGATGCTGATGCTGATGATGATGATGACGATGATGAAGATGAGGATGATGATGATGACGATGATGATGATGATGATGATGATGATGCTGATGATGATGATGATGATGCTGGTGATGCTGATGGTGGTGATGATGATGATGATGATGATGATGATGATGATGATGATGATGATGATGATGATGATGATGATGATGATGATGATGATGATGATGATGATGATGATGATGATGTGATGATGATGATGATGATGATGATGATGACGATGATGATGATGATGATGATGATGATGATGATGATGATGATGATGATGATGATGATGATGATGATGATGATGATGATGATGATGATGATGATGATGATGATGATGATGATGATGATGATGATGATGATGATGATGATGATGATGATGATGATGATGATGATGATGATGATGATGATGGGGGTACGTGCACGGATATGATTGAGCGGGGAGTGGGGTGTCGTCTGCCAACGATTAACAGGGAGCATTGCGACCGCAGCCCATCTCGGTTCTCAGGCCATGCAGTGGCAGGCGCCTCCGAACCTTCCTCTGTGGCTGGTTCTCTGGTTGCAGCTCTGCGAGCTCGTGCAAGAGCAGCTCTCGCAGGCCGTGCGGGAGCGCGAGCTGGCGGCGGCTCGCAACTGGACTGCGAGCGCGGCCGCGCCGCCTCCGCCGCCCCCGCCGCCACCGCCTGCCGCGCCAGCGGCCGCGTGGGCGGCTGGGGCGCCCCCGTGGGCGGAGGCCGAGTGCTCCGCCTGGGAGCCTGCCGCGCAGGAGTGCCCCGCGCCCGCGCCCGAGCCCCCCAGCAAGCTGGGAGCGCGGCCCACTGCTGTGGTGGGCGGGGCAGGTGCTTGGCGGCGCCGCGTTGCACGTGTGGCAGGCGCGGCGAGGAGTGAAGACAGAGACGGCGACGAGAGATGGCGAGAGCTCACGTGCCGTTGCGCCTCGCCGCAGGGGAGCAGGAGTTCTGGCGTGAGGCGGCCGTGGGCTCGCGGGCCCGCGTGAACTACTCAGATGATGACGTGGATCACGAGAGATATCTGCTGTGGCCAGCTCGACGTGTGTGCGAAGACGGGTCGGGCATAGAGGACGACGAAGTCTGGTGGGTTCTCCCTCCCGACGGAGACGTGTGGAAGGAGCGGTTCGACGGAGAAGATCCTCTCACGGGAGCGGCTCGACGGAGAAGATCCTCTCACGGGCCCCAGCGGGGCGCGGCCGATGCCGAACGTAGGCTACCCGTTGCTTGGCGCTCGGCGGCTGTGCAAGTTCAGGGAGAGGCCGAGTCACGAGCAGACCATGGCGCTAAGCAAGGGGCGCCGCGACGTCGAGACGGCGAGAGGGCAAAAACTGGAGCAATGGCCAAAGTACGTTATCGGGGACGACGGTCATCGAACGGAACTGTCGGCTGTTCTGCATGCACTTCGCGGTGATCTGGTTCAGCTGGTGGACGCCCCACCCCCTTCCGACGCGATCTGGGCGCTGATGGAGGCAGGCGGCGGACGGGCCATAGGCGAGGAAGTGCACATGACACCGGGGTCAGCAGCAACGTCACACCCAGCGCGTCGGCGAACAGTACGGCCTCGAGCAGCACCACGAGTGTGACGAGCACGACCAGTACCAGCAGCACCACTACGCCCAGCGTGTCGGCGAGCAGTACGACCGTGAGCAGCACCACGAGTGTGCCGAGCACGACCGAGACCAGCAGCAACACTACGCCTAGCACGTCGGCGAGCAGTACGACCGAGAGCAGCACCACGAGAGTGACGAGCACGACCGAGACCAGCAGCACAGCCACGCCCAGCGCGTTGGCGAGCAGTACGACTGAGAACAGCACCACGAGTGTGACGAGCACGACTAGTACCAGCAGCACCACTACGCCCAGCACGTCGGCGAATAGTACAACCGAAAGTAGCACCATGAGTGGGACGAGCACTACTAGCACCAGCAGCACCACTACGCCCAGCAGGTCGGCGAGCGGTACGACCGAAAGCAGCACCACGAGTGGGACGAGCACATCTGGCACCAGAAATACCACTACGCCCAGCGCGTCGGCGAGCAGTACGCCCGAGGGCAGCACCACGAGTGTGGAGAGCACGACCGGTACCAGCAGCACCGCCACGCCCAGCGCGTCGTCGAGCACTATGACCGAGAGCAGCACCATGAGGGTGACGAGACCACCACAACCACGACCACCCCGACATCGACGACGACTAACGCAACGCCCACGACCAACACGACCACGACCACCGCTAAGACCACGACGACCACCACCACGACCACGACACCTGGACCACCACGACCAGCACCGAGATTACGCAACGCACGACCATTGCCGACGCCACGACCTCGACCTCGACAACGACGATTCGATCACGACAATGACGACCACCACCACGGTCACCACTGACCGACACCAGCGTGACATTCTGACATCCAGGAGTGGCGCGGGCACAACGACGTGCCCAGGTGGGAGCAGTACAAGTGAGGCGAGCAGGGTTGGTGTGCTCCCCACCCCTCTTTTCCCCTCCCCTCCTCCCTCCGCCGCCTCTTCAATTGGCGCATGGGGCGCCTCGTGCAACTTGGGGCTGCTGGTGGGCTGTGGGCCGCCCGGTCCTGCGAATCGCTTCCGTAATTAGGAGGCCGCTCCTGGCCCGCGCAGTCGCCGTCACCGGCGTGTCTCCATGCGGCCTCGCCGCACCCGCGTAGCTTAGCTTTGCTTTTACATCTTATCTGGTGTGCGATCCTCGCCCAGTTTCCTCGCGTCTTGTTTCGGCGCCCCACTCATACAGGGATGCCCGTGCCTTCGTTGTGTGCTGTGCTGCCCCCGCTTGCCGGCTGTTGTGTGCGACCTGCTTATATTAATGGTCGGTGGGACCATGTGGGATTGCTCTTTAGTTGTGCTGGTTTTCTTGTTGTGGCCGTCTGTGCCATAGGGGTGTTCACACAACTTTGTAGTTCGCTCGCTCTTTGCAGGCTCGGGCCCTTGGGTTGGCACGCCTCTGACGGTTTGGCCATTGTGCACTTCCTTGCCGCCCGGCGAATCTGCTTGGGCAATTAATGTTTGCCGGTGCTTCTCCAGTGGAGGAGCCATGGGCAACGGCTTCCAGCAGTTGGGCACTGATGGACTGTAGTGTTGGAGGGGCTTGGTGGCGTTGTGGTTGGGGGAAAAAAAAAACATGACACCGGCGGGCGTGGTTGCTGGCAGCGACGGGCTGAAGTTCATGGGCTCGGAGGTGTCTCGAGGGCGTCGGGTGGGTGTCGGTAGTGCGCCCGCCTTGGCCATCGCGCAGATAGCGCGCCTGCGCCGAGCCATAGACGCATTGGAGCCTCAGGTCGACAGATCGGTGGACATGGGAGTGAAGGACCAGCTCGGGCTGAACACTAGCGAGACCGTGGGCGAGGCTGGCAGTGGAGAGGAGCGTAGAGCGACCAGTAGCGCAGACGACGTGAGGACCCTCAGCGTGGACTTCGACGGGCACGGGGAAAGGTTCAAGGTTTGGCGCAGCGTGGTGAGCGAGATCACGGCCGAGAGCTTCCCCGATGACCCGATCGATGGGCCCGTGTCCATCGCCCACCTGGCGAAGGCCAAGTACAAGAGCGGGGGCGACCCGATGCGCTGGCTGGCCGAGTGGAGCCGAGAGCACCGCGTCGAGCGCACGGATCGGATCTACCACGAGCTGGAGTTTCTTTCCCACGCCCTGCTGCTAGCAGGGACCTACGACCAGGTGAGCTTGGGCGGTCTGCGGTCGCTGGAGAGGCTCGCGCGGCGAATTCAGGTGATCACCGACGCCCACTCTGTGCCTGGAGCTCCAGCCGACTGGCGGATGGCCCGCTACCTCACATGCGAGACGGGCCCTGGAGACGTGGTGGCACCTGAGCTGCGCAGCTTCGGTGCCAAGCGGGCCAAGGAGGACGCCGAGTTCTTGAACGCTCGTGTTCGGGGCCCCACGGCGGCCCAGCGGCCGGAGTCAGGTAAAGGTGACGGCAAGGGCGACAAGAAGGGGCCGAAAAGGGCTGAAGAAGGCTCCCGACGTGACCGCGTCAGGGGCTGACACATGACGATGGAAGGAGTGGCCGCTGGACGTGGTCTAGCCAGCGGCCTCGAGTGTGCAGGGCCGCCTGGGCCAGGGCCTGGGGAGGGCGTTCGCGACATCTTCCCGTTGCCAGGGAGGGAGGAGCTCGTGGGCCATGCGGCGTCAGGGCGAGGTCGGTGTCGACTTCGTCAGCGGCGCTTTCATGATGTGCTAGTGAACGAGGCGGTTGACAGCCTCGATTGGCTTGCAGGGGCATCCGTGGGGTCTTCCACGACGCCCGTGCGGCCGTGCAGCTCGACGTCATGCAGCGCGTCGATGGGCAGGTGAACGACATCGTGCAGCCGATGCGAGGCGTGGGGCTGCAGCCTCCGCATTCAGCCCTGCGGGAGTTGATGCGAGGGAGGTCGCCTTACCTTGGCGGCCCTCCCGAGGACGTGCTCGCCCCTTGCCGACCTGGGCTGCCGTCGCTTCCCGAGAGCATCGCCGAGGCGCCCGCGCTTCGTGAGCTGCTTCGGGGGCAAGCGCGCCAGTGCGTGGAGGGGCAGGGCGAGCGCATGCTGCGGGACCGCGAGAGCGTGCTCGAGGCGCTGGGGCGTTGTCCGCGGGCGCCGTTCAGCGAGCCATCGCTGGTGCGGAGCCGGCGGCGGTGCGGTGACTTTGCGAGGGATCTCGCGAAACGGGGACTGGCGCCATTTGCACGTCAGGTCCCGGAGATGGTGGGCATCTTTTTCGTGTGGAAAAGGGGGGGGGGGGGGGCTCGTGTGATTCTGGACTGTCGCAGGAGCAACGCTTGGTTGATAGATCCCCCGTCGGTGCAGTTGCTGACAGCGGAGGGTCTCTCGGCCTTCGAACTCGAGGAGGACGGGGGCGCCGAGGACCATCTGCAGGCGGCCTTCCAGGCGGCGCTCGAGGACGTGGAGTTCTCGGTGGGAGTGGCGGACGTGAAGGGCGCCTTCCACCGCATGCGGCTGCCGCCCTGGATGAAGCGCTCGTTCGGCCTGCCCGCCCTGAAGGCCGGGGGCGTCAGGCTCCACGGGGCGATGCTGGATGGGGAAGGTGCTCGGCTACGACGACGTCATCTTCCCTGTCCCCGAGGCTCTCCCGATGGGATGTACGTGGAGCCTGTGCCTGTGCCAGAGCGTGACGGAGCTCCCCTGTCAGTTCGCGCCGAGCCTTCGCGACGGCGCGCCCCTCAGCGACGTGGGGGGGCCATTGGTGCTCAGGTTGGCGGCGGGCACGGCGCAGATCGAGCACTGCGTGTACGTCGACAACATGGGCGTGATCGGGCAGAACGGGGAGCGCGCGAGCAGCAGCCTCGACGAGCTGGCGCAGGCTTTCGAGGCCGTGGGTCTACGCGTCCACGGGCGTGAGGTTCGGAGTGACGGCGTCGAGGTGCTCGGCGTGGTGCTGGACGGCCAGAGGCTGCAGACGCGCCCGACGTCGAAGAGTCTCTGGAGGGTGCGCCAGGTGATCACGGGACTGCTCCAACTTCTTGCAGTCCGTGGTGATGATCTGTGCGCCCTGCTGGGGCATTGCACGTGCCTGGGCCTGGTGCGCCGCCCCGTGCTCTGCGTCTTTCACTCTTGTTATAGGTATATGACTAAAATGGGCAAAGATTCAGCATCCCTTTGGAATAGTTGCCGAGAAGAGTTGAAGGCGTTTCGGGGCTTGCTTCCCCTGATCGTCTCAGATTGGTGGTTGCCATCTAATCGATGGGCGCAGTGTTCGGATGCTTCTGAGAGTGGGCTTGGTATAGCGGGGAGCTTCTGGGATCTCGAGGCTCTCAACTCCGAGGGGCGCTGGCGGGGGAGGCGTCGTTTTCGTGCCGAGGGGGGGGGGGGCGCGCGTCGCTCCGCCCTCTCTGCCGCGGGTCTTGGGGAGCTTCTGACCGCCAGGGAAGAGGGCGTGGCTCTCTGTGTTGACGAAGGCGAGAAGGGCTTGACCGAATCCACGCTGCCCAGGGGTGACTACGAGATGGACCCGGAGTTCCGTGAGGTGCCCAGTTCTCTCCTGTCTCATCAGATTTAGCGTAACGTTGGCCAGGGTACGTGGAGGTACTGTGAGCACATCGGCATTTTAGAGTCCAGGGCCCTCGTGAAATCTCTGAGGCGTATTGCACTCACTCGTTCCGGCATCAAAGCCAGGCAGATCTTGTTAGTTGATAACCTAGGTGTAGCACTAGCGTTCGATAGATGTAGGACTCGTAGCTTCGTGATGTTGCGACTGATTCGTAAAACCGCTGCCTATCTTTTAAGTCGAAACCTTAGGGCAATCGTCCGCTGGGTCCCAAGCGAGCTCAACAATAGTGACGAAGGCTCGCGGGCCGACGGTGGCGAACCGTCCAATATTCTAACGCGTCTGATTCCTGTCTCTCTGCCTGCCTTTTCTCTTCCTCCTGAGTCGAGTCTCAGGGGCGAGGATGAGTCGAATAGTATAGTTGGCGACGACCCCCCTGTGTCCGTGCGCGCCGTTCGGCCCCCTTAAGCTGTCGGCGTGCTGAACCTGAGTCAGTTCTAAAGTCAGTCAGTTCTAGTTGCTGCAATGCTGAATGCGAGCAAGCGAGTAGCCCCGTTTCAGTGCACCATGTAAGAGCTCTGGAAACAAACGAGCATCGCCGTCACCCCTCCTCTCTCATCCTCGGGGCCCCCTGCTCCTCTGGATCAGAAGGGGCCCCTGCGTCTCGGTCTCACTCCGAGGCCGTTTTGGCCCAGGCCGTTGTCGACGCCTCGGACGCTGCCGAGGGCTCGGCCGACTGCGACGGGCCCTTCCCCAGCAGCAGAGCCATCGGCGGCGCCGCGGCTGAGGGTGCTCACGCGGGAGAGAGCTCGAGGCGCGAGCGGAGCCCCGCTGGAAGGCCGAGGGCCGCCCGTGCCAGCGGAGGGCTCGCGAGCGCAGTGCCTGGAGGCGGCGGCGGACGCGCAACCTCCCGCCATCCGAAGGCGCGTCGCCGGAAAGCGCGCTCGGTCTGCTGGGGGGAGCTCGAGCGGCACTGCCAGCGAGTCCGATGCCGCCGTCGAGCTCAAGCGGCAGAGGACACTGGTGAGGCGTGTGAAGTGGCGGCACCTTGCGGTAGCTTGTGCGATCGAGGACGGGGTGCCGCTCGACCGATACTTGGAGTCGAGCACGGTGACGCCGTGAGGGAGGGCCCAGTGCCAGAGAGTGCTCGAGCAGCTGAAGCAGAGGTGTGGCCGCCAGGACTTTTTCGAGATGCCAGCGGAGACGATGGACGCCTGCCTGGTCCACTACTTCACCTCGCTGTACCTGCTGGGCAAGCAGGCTTCGACGGGGATTTATGTCGCGGCGGCTGTGAACCACATCTATCCGAAGTTTGGGCGCCTGGGAGCAGACGCACTACGCCCTGGCGACATAGTGAAACCGGGAGGTGGCAGTCAGCACTGGGGGCTCCTCATGCACCCCCAGGAGCGAGCAGCGCCCGACAAAGTGGGGGAGTTCGACCTGGGCGTGAGGCTGGACTCCTCGTGGCTACGGTGGATCGGGCCAGTCCTCAGCGAGCTGCAGATGCTCGGTCCTCGGAAGCCCGTGTGGGATTTCGACTGCCCCGAGCTGCTGCGCAAGATGAGGGCGGCCTGCCGCGTGATGCAGCTGCGGCCCGTCACGCCGTATCAGGCGGGGCACTCGGGGGCGAGCGTCGACCATGCCAGCAGCGAGAGGGTGCAGGCAGAGGTGCGGCGGCGGGGAGGCTGGCGCCAGTTGAAGAACATGGCGCGCTACGAGAAGAGCGCGCGCCTCGGGCAGCGCGCGCAGATGCGCGGGCCGATGCTGGAGGCGTACGGCGACCAGTGCTTGCGCGAGCTGGAGCGCGCCTTGATGTAGGGGCGAGCGGTGCCCCTGCCAGGAGGCATCCAGCCCTCGCCGAGCGGTGCAAAGCGCTCCTGATCGGGGGCGGGCTGGCCGCGATCGGGTCGGGCCTCGCCGAGGGTGGGGTGCCTACCTGGATGTGGCGAGGCGACGCCCTCGGTGACGAGCGGCTGGGCGCGCCCTTGGAGCGCCGCCTTCAGGCGCACCTGCGGCGTGGTGAGCTAGCCGTGCTTTTCCTGTCGCCCGCGTTGCCGTCGGGCAAAGCTGCAGGTAGGCTAGCAGGCCACCACCGACTGCGGGGGTTTGCGGAGAGATTGAAACGGCTCATCGCCACGGCATGGCGAGCTCGCGTGCCGCTCCTCCTGGAGATGCCCCAGGGTAGCCGGCTCTGGCCACATCTCGTTAGCCAACCCGATGTGCCAGAAAGTTTCGTGACGGCAGTCGTCAATGATAGATGCATGTTCGGAGCCTCCTGGAGACGCCGTTGTATATACATGCACGTGGGCACGGAGCCCGAAGACATAGCGATCTTGGCTCGTACTTGTCACAGTTGCACAGGTATTTGTGATAGGACTGGCGTCCC
Source organism: Prorocentrum cordatum (assembly GCA_963575745.1). Classification (NCBI taxonomy): domain Eukaryota; class Dinophyceae; order Prorocentrales; family Prorocentraceae; genus Prorocentrum; species Prorocentrum cordatum. Next base: position 204,584 of record CAUYUJ010017451.1, on the reverse strand, counting down.
TCATATCCGCCTACGGGGCAGAGATAAATTCGGCGTGAGCCATGCTAGTTACTCCCTTAAACGCCCAGCGTTTTTAAGCCAAACGGTCACCCACTCCCTCCAATCCCTCGCGAGAGCCTCCATCTATAATGCTAACCCTGTGTAGGAGGCAGGGGGCTCCCGCGCGGCGTTTTTCTTTTTCGTCTGACTGTCTTCGGTTCCCTCAAAGCGGGGCCTTTTCGGCCCCTCGTCCCAGAGCTCTGGAGGAGCAGCTCGCTGATCGCAGCGAGCCGTCGTTATCAGAACTCGGTTCTCCGCCGAACGAAACAGCGTATCATGGGGGTGCGTGCGCGGATATGATTAAGCGGGGAGTGGGGTGTCGTCTGCCAACGATTAGCAGGGAGCATTGCGACCGCAGCCCATCTCGGTTCTCCCAGCCCGCCCAGCCCGGGAGGGGGGCACCCGCGCGGCGGGCTATTTTTCGTCTGACTGTCTTCGGTTCCCTCAGAACGGGGCCTTTTCGGCCCCTCGTCCCAGAGCTCTGGAGGAGCAGCTCGCTGATCGCAGCGGGCCGTCGTTATTAGAACTCGGTTCCCCGCCTAACGAAACAGCGTATCATGATCATGATGATGATGGTGATGATGATGATGACGACGATGATGATGATGATAATACAGATGATGATGCGGATGATGCTGATAATGATGATGATGATGATGATGATGATGATGATGATGATGATGATGACGATGATGATGATGATGATAATGATGATGCTGATGCTCATGATGATGCTGACGCTGAGGATGCTGCTGCTGATGCTGATGCTGCTGATGACGACGATGACGGTGCCGTCGTTGATGATGATGTTGATGCTAATGCTGATGTTGATCCTGGTGGCGCTGGTGGTGATGCTGATGACGATGCCGATGATGACGGCGATGGTGATGATGATGCTGCTGCTGCTGATGACGATGCTGATGCTTATGATTATGAAGATGCTGTTGCTGCTGATGCTGATGAGGATGTTGAGGATAAGCTGGATGCTGGTGCTGATGCTGCTGATGATGCGGATGAGAAGGAGACGGAGGAGGAGGATGAGGAAGGATGATGAGGAATATGAGGGGTTGGACCAGTGTAGAGCCAATGCCCATCAACTATGTTGGAATATACCCTCCTTCCAAGCCCCCCCATCATAGGCCCCGTACAAGGATGGACCTCCACCGAGGGGAGAGCTCCGTTTGGAGACAACCGTTTGAGGATCTTGAAGCGTGCCAGAGCAGCAGTTTCAGGATTTCAACGCCACGGTCCAACCTGATTGTTGAGTCTTGGCGATCCTGAATCGGGCCAGCACACCATTTCTGGAGTTTCAACGCCGCGGATACGTAACTGGTGCGCCCAGACAGCCTGGAATCATTCTAGCACGCTGTTTCTGGTTCGGTAACCGTGCGAACCAGTGAACGCCCTGCCAATTTCGAAAGCCAATGTGCGCGGTGCTAATGCGAGAGCCACATGTTGATACGAAACCGCCCTCAATTCGCGAACCCCTTGCAGTAAACCAAAAAGGAATGTGCGCGGCGCTGGCGCGAGGGCCACGTTTTGGACCCCCCTCCACACCTGTGAAATTGTTGCCATTTTCCATGTTTGAGGATCACGCATGGTCAGGGGGTCCCATACGAAACGCCAGGCCCGCCCTTCCGACTGGCCCCGGGGTGCGACAGGGAGGAGTTTTTCATGAGGAGAAGGGATGGAGGATGAGGAAGAGTTGGGGGAGGAGCTGGAGGAGGGAGGATGAGGATGAATGATGCTGATGATGCTGATGGTGATGATGCTGCTGATGATTATGCTGCTGATGATGATGACGATGATGGCGCTGCTGATGCTGATGCTGATGATGGTGATGATGCTGATGTCGCTGATGATGATAACGACGACGATGCTGCTGATGATGGTGATGATGATGATGCTAATGATGATGATGCTGCTGATGATGCTGATGATGATGCCATGTTGCTGATGCTGCTGAAGCTAATGATGATGATGATGATGATGATGATGATGATGGTGATGGTGATGATCATGATGATGATGATGCTGATGATGATGATGATGCTAATGATGATTGTGATGATGATGACGACGATACTGATGATGATGCTGATGATGATGGTGATACTCATGATGCAGATGATGATGATGATGATGATGCTGATGCTGATGCTGATGGTGATGCTGATGCTGATGATGGTGATGGTGATGCTGATGCTACTGCTGCTGATTATGATGATGATGCTGATGCTGCTGATGCTGCTGATGATACTGATGATGATGATGCTGCTGATGATGATGATGATGATGATGATGATGCTGCTGCTGCTGCTGCGGATGATGGTGATGCTGATGCTAATGATGATGACGATGATGATGATGATGACGGTACTGATGATGATGATGATGATGATGATGATTATGATGTTGCTGATGAGGCTGTTGATGATGCTGATGACGACGGGGCGGATGGTGATGCTGATGCTGATTGTGATGATGCTGTTCATGATGATGCTGATGATGATGCGGATGCGGATGATGCTGATGCTGCTGATGATGATGTTGATGCTGATGCTGATGATGATGACGATGCTGACGGTGACGCTGATGGTGCTGCTGCTGTTCATAAGTATGCATATTTTGATGGTGATGATGATGACGACGATGCTGATGCTGATGCTGATGATGATGGTGATACTGATGATGCAGATGATGATGATGCTGATGGTGATGCCGATGCTGATGCTGATGATGGTGATGGTGATGCTGATGCTACTGCTGATGATGATGATGCTAATGCTGCTGATGCTGCTGATGATACTGATGATGATGATGATGATGCTGCTGATGATGATGATGCTGCTGGTGCGGATGATGATGATGATGATGATGATGATGATGATGATGATGATGATGATGCTAATGATGATGACGATGATGATGATGATGATGATGCTAATGATGATGATGATGATGATGATGATGATGATGATGATGATGATGGTGATGGTGATGGTGATGGTGATGGTGATGATCATGATGATAATGCTGATGATTATGATTATGATGATGATGATGATGCTGATGATGATGATGCTGCTGCTGATGATGATGATGATGCTTATGATGATGACGATGATGATGATGATGATGCTGCTGATGATGATGATGATGCTGCTGATGATGATGATGATGATGATGATGATGATGATGATGATGATGATGATGATGATGATGATGATGATGGATGGTGGTGGTGGTGGTGGTGGTGGTTGGTTGTGGTGGTCGTGGTGGTGGTGAGATGAGGGGGCTGAGGAAGAGGAGGAGGAGGAGGAGGAGGGAGGAGGAGGAGAGGAGGAGGAGGAAAAGGGATAGGGAGAGGAGTAGGAGTAGGAGGATGAGGAGGAGGAGGAGGAGGAGGAGGAGGAGGAGGAGGAGGAGGAGGAGGAGGAGGCGCGCATGTGCACTTGGGGTAGCCGTCATCGTTACAGCTGGCTGTGCTTGGGCTGCGTCTCCGTGAAAGCGGCTCCCGACAACGACATTCGCGCTGTGGCTCCTCGTGCCCAGGATGTCCACGTCCAGGAGGCGCGAACGGTGTTGGCTTCGGCGGCCGCTAGCCGGAGCAACGCAGACGGCGGCCGCGAGGCCGAGGGGCCCGAGCAGGAGCAGGGGCAAGTTCCAGTGATGCACCCTGCATGGGACGACACGGCCCTCCCTGATCGGGCTTGGTGGCAGCGCCTGGACTGGCGGTCTGCCTTGCGCTCCGGGGCCCCTACGTTCGTGCAAGTGCCAGACAGGTTTCGCGGGGCAATGACGCATGCGAGGCGCAAGGCGCTGGAAGTCCTGGAAGAGGCGAGCCGGCACGGAGAGGCCGCAGCAGAGTGGAAAATGCTGTTGTTGTTCGACTTGGTGTTATTTGCTCGGCCCCGGGGGGCGGGCCCCACGTGCGCGGAGCTGCTGGAGGAACGGTTGGCTATGTGGTGGGGCGGGCAGTGGGCTCCGCTGTGGGCGTCGGCCACGAGCGGCCCACCCCCGCGAGCGCCAGCGCGGAAGACGACCGACAAGCAGAGAGCGCACCGGGTGCACACTAGCTGCGGCTGGGGAGGAAGCCCGCGCGCTGGCAGCAGCAGTGCAGGCCGAGCTGGCGCCGCGCGCCGCCGAGACGCTGCGGAAACTGCGGGCGAGCTTCCCGGAGGAGCCACTTGGCGGCGCCAACGGGGTGCCACCACCAGTTGTGCCCCACGCGCCGCCCAACGCCGAGCTCAGGGAGGAGGCGGAGGAGGAGGAGGAGGTGCGCGAGCCACTGCGGCGCCCTCCCCGCCTGGCGGCGCCGGGCCTGCTGGGGACGCGGCTCGAGCACCTGGGGGCGAGCGCCGCCGACGGCGAGACTTCGCGCCTGCTCGCCCGGGCTGCCACGAGGGTCGCCTTCGGGGAGCTGCCGCGGGAGGTGCTCGAGGCCCTGCGCGCGGGGCAGCTCGTGGCGCTCGCGGAGGGCGCCGGGGACGTGAGGCCTCTGCTGGTGGGCGGCACTCTCCGCCGCTCGGGGCTGCGCGCGCTGGCGAGAGCACGGAGGACTCAGCTGGCCGACGCAGCCGGGAAACGCCAGAACGGCGTGGGGCGCAAAGGCGGCTCCAACGTATTGGTAAAGAGCCTGCAGGCCCTGGCGGAAGCCCGGCCGGACGCTACATTCATCAAGGTGGATGTAAAGGCCGCTATCCAACGGATGCGGCGAGGGCCGGCTCTCGAGGCCATGGGCGAAGCTGTCCCTGAGGTAGCGGCGGCCTTGAGGGTTTGGTACTCGGGCCCGGCGGAGCACTACTGGCGCACGGCCGACGGGCGCTTCGAAACGGTCCAGAGCCAGCGCGGGTTCGACCAGGGTGACCCCCTGTCCCCTGCGGGCTTCGCCGTGGGGCAGCGGCGCGCCCTGGACCACCTTCTCCACCTGCTGCAGCAACTGGACCCGGCGCCCGCCTGTATTCCTACCTGGACGACAGCTACTTGGCGGTGCGGGCGGACCTCGGAGTCCTGGCGCTGGCGGGCCTGCGCGAGCTGCTCGCGCCCTTGGGGCTGGAGCTGAACGACGACAAGACGCTGGTCTGGTCTCCCGCGGGGATCCAGGCTGTCCAAGCCGAGCTCGCCCCCAAGTATGTGGCTGTGCTCCCAGTCCCCGGCGCGCAGCTCAGGGCGCCCGGAGACGCCGACGGCGCGGCGCTCCCGCTCGGCGGACAGGGCTGCGGGCGACGGGGCCGCGGAGCGACTCGGGAAGCTCTGGACCGGCCTCGAGCGACTGCTGAAAGGGGGGCTCAAGAAGCAGGCCGCGGGCGCGCTGCTCAACACCTACGCCGGCAACGCCAGCCAGCACCACCTGCAACTGGCCCTGGCCTCGGCGGAGGAGACCTTCCGCTACGACACCGCGCTCAGAGGCTGCTGGGGGAGCCTGCTGCGACGGCCGCTGGGCCCGGAGGCGAGCGAGCTGCTGGGGCTGCCGGCTAAGCTGGGCGGGGCCGGCGCGCAGTGGGCTGCCGCGAGACGCGCGGCGGCGTGCTGGGCGGCCTGGGCGCGGGCGGCCGCGGAGGGCCAGCGCGACCTGGGCATCTCCGGCGTTTCTGCCCTCGGAGACATGCTGGCGGCCCTGCCGCAGGCCGCGGCCGCGCTGGCGGCGACGCGGGCTGAGCTGGCGCGCCGGGGCGCTGACCGTGAGCCCGCGGCGTCCCTGGAGGCCTTGCTGGGCCACCCGACCAAGCAGAAGACCTTGGTTGCTATGGTGCATAAGAGAACCCACGCTGTTGCAAAGCAGCGAATGCACCACTGCAGCCAGGCGGCGCTGCTTTCTGCCGGGGGGGCAGGCGCCGGGGCTTACTTGAAGTGCCCCGCGGAGCTGGCCTGCGCTCTGGGGGCGGCCCGAGTGCGCCGCCGACGAGCTCGCGCGAGCTGCGGCGACTTGCCAGAACCTGACAGCCGGGGGGGCCCCGTGTCAGGCGCCGCTGGACGAGGCTGGCTTCGATCTGCCAGCCCGGCGGCGGAGTTGTTAGCGGCGCCAGGGGGTGGCGCGCGCCGTGAGCAGCTTCGCTGGCAGGTGGGGCCGCGCCGCGGCGAGGACAGCTGGCGGCCCAGGAACGGGCCATCTTGGACGTCGAATACGACGATGTCGACGGCAGGAGGTGGCTGGACGTGACAGTGCGCCATCCAGCGGCCGGCGACTAGCCCGCCGTGCGCGCGGCGGCGCGACGCCCGGGCGAGGCGGCGCGCCGGGCCGAGCGCGCCAAGCACGCGCGCTACCCGGGCGAGCGCCTGACGGCTTTCGCCTTGGAGACGGGCGGCCGCCTCGGCGCAGAGGCGCGGGGCTCGCTTTTGAGCCGCGTCCGCGAGCTCCTGGAGGACGCGCAGCCGGAGGAGCTGGCGCGCGCCTACCGGGTGCTCAGCTGCGCGCTGCAGCGGGAGCTGGCGCAGCAGCTGCGGCGCGCGGCCGGGCTGCGCTGAGGCTGCCCTGGGTCTGCGGTCTAGGCCTGCTGCAGGGCGGGCTGGAGCAGGCGGCAGGGCGGGCGGCGGGCCCCCGCTGGCCGGCGGCGGCCAGGCGCGGGCGGCCGGAACACGGCATGCGGCGGCGCGGGGCAGCTGGCGGCGGCAGCGGCGCGGAGCTGGCGCGGGCGGCGGAGGCGCGGCCGCCGCTGGGCGCCGGGGGGCGGCTGGCGCGCTGCACTGGCCAGGGGGCGGCGCTGGGGGCGGCGCTGGGGGCCGGCGCGCAGGCCGCCCGGGGGCCCGAGGCGGCCGGCTACGGGGTCCTCGCGGTGTCCGCGGAGCTCCCGTGCAGCGGAGTCTATAGGCCCCGGCCGGCGCGCCCCTTCGTCTTCGGGGGCGGCTCGCCGCCGAGCGGCGGGTCGCGCCTTGGGGGGGGGTGCGCCCGCTCCCGATCACAGTGCTCTCGGCGCGCGGCAGACACGCGGCCGCCCGGAGGAGGAGGAGGAGGAGGAGGAGGAGGAGGAGGAGGAGGAGGAGGAGGAGGAGGAGGAGGAGGAGGAGGAGGAGGAGGAGTGGGGAGGAGAGGAGAGGAGGAGGAGGAGGAGGAGGGGAGGAGGAGGAGGAGGAGGAGGAGGAGGAGGAGGCGGAGGAGGAGGAGGAGGAGAGGAGGAGGAGGAGGAAGGGGAGGAGGAGGAGGAGGAGGAGGAGGAGGAGGAGGAGGAGGAGGAGGAGGAGGAGGAGGAGAGGAGGAGGAGGAGGAGGAGGAGGAGGACAGGCGGATGGATGGATGGATGGATGGAGGGCCTACGCCAGCACGATGCCTACGTCTACTCTCGCGCCGACCTGCTTGACGGCCCCCGCGCCGACCAGCTCACCGACTTCTACGCTGAAGGGCATACCGACTCCCACGATAAACAGCATGCCGACTCCCACGCCGACCAGCTTGCCCAATCACGCACCAAGCAGCTTGCCGTCTCCCGTGCCAAACAGTTCACCGACTTCCACGCTGTCCAGCCCCTTAATTCCTGCGCCGACCAGGTCGCCGACTCCCGCACCGGCCAACTGCCGACTCCCGCACCGACCAGCCGATTCCCGCGCCGCTCGGCTCACCGACTCCGGCGCCGATCAGCCCACTGACTCCAGCGCCGACCATAACACCGTTTCCAGCCTCGATCGGTGCACCGTCTCTCGCCCGGATCAGCTCACCGACACCCCCCCGACCACCAGCCCTCAATTGAGCCAGAGGATTGCCCCGCGACTGTGCAACATGAGCAGCCGCGTCACGACTGTGACACAGTAGAAGGAGCCACACTTTGTTGGTGCCATTTTTGCTGGCCTCCTTTACGCTCCTTCCACCTTCACCGCATCACGGGTGAGTACCGCGTCGATGGCCAGCATTTTTGCACCGAGCCGGCCATGGTGTCCACCAGGGAAGGGGGGCACGTCGTGGGAGCCTCCGTCCTGGCAGAGTGGCCGATACCGCCGAGAGCATCGACTGTATCGTCACCAACTGCATGCTGCCTGCCACGCCGGAGTCGAGAATTTGATCAGACTCTGAACCAAACTACTCCACTCCGACGCCTGCGTGGTCACATTTACCTGGCCAGCTGCGGGGACGTCGTCCGGGCCGACCTGGCAGAAGACCGATGGTAGTACCTGGCTTTGCTACGGCGTACTCCCTCCTCCACATCAGAGGCGAGCATCGTGTCGTCACCGACCCCAGTTGCTGTTTTGCTTCAGTTTCGTCTTTGAGTACATCTCCGACGCCGATGTGGGCACGTCTACCTGGCCAGAAACGTGCGCCACCTTCGGCTCTGGCGGCCGCCCTGGGCACGATACGGGTACCCCCGCCCTCCTCTCCTGACTCTCTCTGTTGCGTCCTGCGTTTCTAGTTTGTGCATGCGCTTTGGGCCAGTCGTGCAGCTCCATGGGTGGCTGGCGCTCTTCGCCTCCCCCAGAGTTCCTATTCAATTCTTTCTTTCTAGTCGTTTTTTTCGGCCACCCGCACCACAGGTGTGCGCGCCCAGCCGCGCTCGACCTTACATGGTAGGACCCGGGCCGGTTTTGTTGCGCACACCCTGCAAATATGCGGTACTTTCTTTTGCTTACCCTCTCCCTCCGCGTTTGTTTCAGTCGCGAGTACTCACGTGGGTTTCAGTGCGCGCGCCGCCTACCAATCTCGGTCTACGCAGGCGGGAACCTTGTTACAGAACTTGCTCGGGCGCTTCTGTCCTTCAGTTCTTCCTCTTCCTCCTCCTCCTCCTCCTCCTCCTCCGGCGGACACGCGCGCCTCGCCTCCTCCTCCTCCTCCTCCCCTCCTCCTCTTCTTGTGTTAGTGAACTGTGTGTCACGCAGGCCTCTTCCCTGCAGCGTGCGACACGCCAGCGTCCACCAGGCAACGCTGCGGCCAGGTGGTGATTTTTACATCCGCCGGTCTGTTCGTTAGGTATACTACTCGTCGCTGTCCGCGCCCTTCCTTGCCTTCCTCCCCCCCGCTCCCCGCTCTCTCGGCCATTCAGCTGCGGCCCGATGATAGTTCAAGGTTGTTTTGTTGCTGGCGTTGACCCTGTGGGGTAATCCACAGATGCCCCCGCAGCCGCTGCTTGTCGCCCGGTGTGGCTTAGCACTTCACCGCCCGAGTCCTTGGGAACCCGCGGGCCCGTTGAGATCTCAAATGGGGCACAAAGGAGGAGGAGGAGGAGGAGGAGGAGGAGGAGGAGGAGGAGGAGGGAGGAGGAGGAGGAGGAAGGAGGGGGAGGAGGAGGAAGAGGAGGAGGAGGAGGAGGAGGTAGGGGGAGGGGAGGAGAGGAAAAGAGGAGGAGAAGGAGAGGAGGAGGGGGGGAGGAGGAGGAGGAGGAGGAGGAGGAGGAGGAAGGAGGAGGAGGAGGAGGAGGAGGAAGAGGAGGAGGAGGAGGAGGGGAGGAGGAGGAGGGAGGAGGAGGAGGAGGAGGAGAGGAGAGGAAGGAGGGAGGAGGAGGAGGCGGAGGAGGAGGCGGAGGGGGGGAGGAGGAGAGGCGGAGGCGAGGCGGGGCGGAGGAGGAGGAGGAGGAGGAGGATGAGGAGGAGGTTTTTAGACAGGAGGACGGAGGAGGAGGAGAGAGGAGGAGACAGCCCTTGCCGTCGTTCCTACATCACACAAGCAGACAGAGAGTTGACCGTCTGCAGATATTGTGGTTCGGAGAGAGAAAAGCCGCGCGCGTCCCACCGCCGCGTGATCACATCATTATACTTTCCTTGCCTTACGCTTAACGGGATATCACATTCCTTTTACAGCCCGCAATTTCCATTGACCCGCTAGCATGGACCCCAACATTGAGGACTACCTTACTTGACGATTTGGGCCAATTGGGTAAATATGGGTTATCAATCGAAAGTTCTGGGTTATGGATGAGCTACTATGTCGATCAAGTTGGGGCGAGTATGAGCACTTCCGTGAATATGGAGAAGAGCATGGGAGGTGGAACCAGCCCCAAAGAAGCGGAAATCTATAATGAACGAGTCGACGGACCAACGCAGTCGACCTCACCAAGCATCCGAGAAACAAAAGCGACAATGTTGCATAATATCAACTCACCTGAGAGACCATTGTCCCCCACAGAACAGGACGACGAGGCCATCTCCAGGCTGACGATGAAAAACCCCTTCGCTACCATGCGGAATGCTTCCCCGGCGGGCAATGCAATGGGAAAAGAGATTGCCCCCGTAAGCCGAAGGCGACAAGATGCTCCTGTTCCAGCAGACGACCCAGATGAGGATGATGAGTGGTACGGGAGTAAGCACTGTCCGCGCAACCCACAATCCAACGATGTCGAACAGGCCCACGTCGTGAACTCCAGCTCATCCGACGAAGAAGATGGGATCAAGCCCTTCGCCGGACAGGAGGAGGCCATGTCCATATCGAGCTCATCAGAGAGCCGTGACATGTCGACCCCTGAAAAACCCAGAAAAAGCGAGGCACGGACCATGTCCGAAGAAGGGGGAATAACCAAAACCCCAAAGGCAGCAGTGAACGCCAGAAGGACCTGGCGGCCTCGTCCGGGGGGTCTGGGATCGAGACTCGACATGGGGAAACGCCAAGGGGTGACCCAATGGATATAAAACAATCCCAGTATGAAAAGCGCCCTAAGACCGAACCTGGCGGCCTGGGCGGTCATCAAGACCCCGAGCCAGTCCCGGATCTTAGACCCCGCGGAAGGCAGCTATTCGACTCGCCGGGCTCAGTATCCCGGAGGTCAAGGTCGGGAAAGGGCGGTCGCAGTCGCAACTCGCGGGGATCTCATCGCGGGTCCTCTCTATCAAGATCGTCGACATCACGCTGTGCGATGAGGGGATCACGCACGCGTCGCGGGCCGGCATGCGAGGCAGGCCCCGAGAATCGATGCCCAGGCAGAACGAGTGATGATAGGTTATGTCAGAAGCCTGTGTGTCGGGGATGTTCTGTTCGATTCCCTTTTGTGCAATTTAGGATATCTCCGCCAGGAGCGCCCGCCACCAAAAGCAACGCAACTGCTTCGCGTATAAGCGCCGCGAGTGGGAGCTGCAGCAGGAAATGAGGCAAAACCAACTTGAGCAGGAACGCATTTCCGAGATAACAGCCATGCGCACACTTGATGGCGGACATGGAAGCTCGGCAGAGAATGCAGAACGAGCTCATTGCACAACAGGCTGAACAAGAGCTCAATGCAATCCTTCGAAGGAAAAAAAGAGCACGCATATGCCCTCGATGAGGCTGCGCTCAAGGGAGACCGAGAGGCGAAGGAGCAAAGGGGGCTATCGCCGAACAAGCCCGGCAAGCCCTCCCGGGGGCGCAGGGCCGGGGGGCGAAACTTGAAGAGCAGGTTTGCTCGAAGCTCCGGGAAGCAACCATGGCGCAGGAACGATCTGTCACCGAGGCAGAACAGATCGCAGTCATGTCACTTGCCGAGAGACGCCAACTGGAACAGAACTTTGTAGAGGCACAGAGGAAAGCCGATACGGCCCTTCGCGAAGGTCAGGCCAAGCAACAACTGCTTGAGAATGAGGCCAGGAAGGCGCAGATAGGAGCTGCCAACGTGCAGGCCGAACTCAGGCGCGTCTCTGACTCTGCCGCGGCAACCCAGGGGGGGGGCGCGCGGAGAGGCCAAGGCATTGATCCGAGTCAGAACGGAAGCCCTCGAGGAGCAGGAGTTGGCCATGCGAAGGGCAACAGAGTTGAGATCATTGCAACGCAATGCTCAAATTGCGGTGGCAACCTCCCGAGCTGGTCATGCCAGCGCGAAGGCAGAGGCAGAAGAAGCGATGCAGGCCCTGCGGGGGGCAGAAATGCAAGCCCAAGCCGAAGTTGAGGCAGCAGAGCAGCGCCTTCACCGAGAAGCCGTTTCGAACTTGCAGGAGTGGGGGGCGCGACGCGAGCTATCTTACAGACAGGCGATGCAAATGGCACAGTGACGGGCTACAGGGCATGCCAAGCGCGATGAGGAGGGCCGTCTCTGCGTCGGCGACGCGCGTTTGCTCCAGCGGCGGGGCAATGTCCCAGCGCGAGGGCTCGCGATCCAGGCCGGCCATGTCAGGCGGAACCAGATGCTTTGTATGCCGCGTGACCGACGCTCCGCACGCGTGCGAGAGATGCCGGATAACTTTTTGTGACCAGCATTTTGAGTGGGTCACGAAGCGGCGTGCGCAGTGCGAGACAGACCGCGTGCGCGATCGCGAGGCGGCGCTGAGAGGGCGGCGCGAAGAGGAGGAATCCATGTTGAGGAAAAGGGTGCAATAAGAGGAAGAAGTCAGTCGGTCCAGAGACGGAGTGAGGGCTAGGAAAGAGGCAGCAGCCATTCGTCGCGTTCATGAGCTCGAAGGGGGAGCGGAGCAGCGCGCGCGCGATGACAGAGGCCGCGCATGCGCAGGCCGAAGAGATACGAGAAATGGCTGACGCAGTGATAAGAGAATCAGAGACTGCTGCAGCCAAGGCCAAGCACAAGGACAGCTATCAATTGGAGTTGGCCGCTAGCGAGACGCAGAGACAGAGAGAGGAACAGAAAAAGAAGAAACCGAACGGACCGCCGACTGGTACCTTCCCGGGAGGCACTGCGCCAGCCCGGCCGAAGAAGACCGCGGCCGCTGCGGGGGGCCTCGCAGGGGATGGCGACCAGCCTCTTCGCCAGGGCAGTGCCCATGATGATGGAGACAAGTCGGGGAGAAAGAAAGGTGGGTCCGGTCGCGCGCCTGGGGGCGACAGCCCAGATGATGGCAGCGGCGATGACGGCGACGATGACGAGGAGGATTCCGATGGTGAAGATGATTCCGAGGAGGGGGGCTCCGAGAACGGAGATGACGACAGCTCCGAGGAAAAATATGTGGAAGCTGCAAGCCGTAGAGTCAGCCGATGCGCCGCAGCTCAGAACGCTGGGCAAGGCGATCCGGGGGGTGGCGGACCGCCGCCCCCGGGGCCCCCTGGAGGAGGCGGGGGCCCGGGACTCCCGGACTGCGGCGGTCTGGCGTCCGCGATAACCCCATGGGTTGCGGCAGATCGAATTGACATGGTCACGTTAGATCCGCTGCCGAACGCGGGGCCCTTCCGAATGTGGGAGAAGTCCGTCGTGCGCGCAGCGGCGTCAAGTTCGCAGCAAAACCGTGTTCTGGCGACGAAATGGGTGGCCGAGGCATTCGAGCCTAAACTAATCAAGGCAAAGGCTCTGGCGGACCCGGGGCCGTATTTTGGGGGCCTGGATATGCGAATAGCCGCTGACCTCATCGCAAGAACCAATGGGATTCAAAGGGGTCCAAATGCTTCCCATGCTCTAAGACATCTTGCCAATGAAGTTGATCTTGCTGACTCAGCTCTACTGGGGGCTGGGGGGCTACTCTCAGGAAGATGGATCCTTCGCATTATTCAAACTCATGTCACCACCCGGGAAGACCATGGACAGGTATACACCTACGAGGACCTCATGGCCATTCAGAGTACGGGAGAAGGAAAAGAAGCCGACCGGGACTTCTACCACTTCTACGATGAATGGGTGAGGGTGACATTAGAGATGGAGAAAACCCACAAGTCTTTCAGGCCGTCCATGCAGAATCATTTCTACCAACAGATGAAGAAGTGCCCATGCATGACAATGACCGTTGCAATGTATGACAACAGCAACGACACTTACGGAAAGGGGATGAAGTCGCATGAATGGCTGCTGGGAAGAGTCGCAAACGAGATGCTGAAGGACTGGGGAGAGGACAATCGAAGGATTCAGAATCAGCAGATCAACAAGCGAGGGGTGAAACCCAGTGGTGAGAGAACAGGTGGGGGGAACAAGGATTTTTTCACCATGGCGGACGGGAGGCTCAAGAAGTCCGTTGTCTGCCGACGCTGGCAAAAGGGGCGATGTCCCCTAAGCCGGCACGAGTGTCTATACCTGCGCCCCAAAAGAGCTGCGCCCGCATCCCAGCAGAAAAACGGGAGAACCCAGGTGGCTGCGCCAGGGCCCTCCCGTGGAGGTACGACTGGGCAAGGCAGAGGGGGCAGAGCTGAATCAAGGGGTAAGAGTAAAGGAGACAAGAAAGAAAGGGGTGAGGGCAGAGGCGATAGCAGAAACGGCAAGCAAGTCCGCCCGAAGAAGCAGGATGGGCGCGGCAGCAGCCGCGGCAGTAACAACCCCCCATCGAAGGGAAAGAGTCGGGTTTGTCACGCCTATAGCGGAGGACCCAGAACTGTGATGGGTCATGCGGTAGAGAACACCGACCGTTGACGAAACAGGAGAAGCAGGAGTCTCCGAAAGGCTGGAAAAGGTCTGCCGTATAGCCGCACTGCGGAGCAAACGGCCGCAGCCGAAAAGGGTATGAAGGCGCTGAAAATACAAGCAGCTCCCGCTCAAGACGGAGGAAAGACGCATGGCGGTAAGTCCAGTGGTCAGAAGGGTAAGACCACAGCGAAATGCTGGCACCACCTGGGCGGCCAAGCGCGCCCCTTTGGCGACAAGTGTTGGCGCAGGGCCAACGCTCCCGGGCATCCATGACCCGGGGCGGCGGCGTTCGGCGCCCTCGGTGCCGACGCCGCCCAGGCGGGGGCTGTCGCAGAAACGTATTGTGCGGCTTCCGCAGAACAGGTGCAGTTGGCATGCCCAGCTGTGCCATTCGCCGGGCCACGATCCCGGGTGACTACTCAAGGGCCGATGGCCGGTCCAGGTAACCAATGGTCAAACCCAGCCCCGAAATCACATAATGGAAATTACGGGGAAAGTGACGCCATCGCTGCGAGCGGGAAGCGCCCGCCTGCCGTCGCGAGAGCCGATGGCTTTCCTTTTATCGAGACGCAGAGATATCTGCTAGCTGGCGGAATCCAGTCGTGCCCGAAAAGGGCGCTGGACCTGTTGGAGACAGGGGGGCCCGGGCGAAGTTCCCTGCGTCGCGACGCCGGGGGCAACGACAAGCGGATGCCAGCCGCTGATCGGGCACATGGGAGGGTGAGAATTCACCCTTCCACGCACTATCCAACTCCATGGGCCCTGGGGAAGATCAGAGCGGCCGATCCAAGGCCGATAGACACGAAGCATGGAGATCCGTTTAGCTTCCTTAAAAAGTGGCAGGAATGGCGTGCGCAAACTACCCGCGTGCATCAGCAGCTCGCCAACAATGACGCGAGTGATCTGGAGCATGAGGTGTGGAGGTTGTGGCTGGACAGAGCGCCAGCGCCCGCGAATGAGGGCGGGTGCGGTAGCGATGACGGGGGCGGCCATGCCGATGCCGCATCAGCCAAGAAACACAACCGTAGAACACGGGGCGGTGAGACGGTCCAACTTGGGTCGATGCGATCCATAATCGACACCGGTTGTGGATCCAACCTTCTCGCCTTAAACTATGTACAGAACGCAGGCGCCATCAGCAAGATGAATGAACTTCAAGTCCCTATCGCGCTGAATACGGCTGGGGGGCTGTCTAGTGCCTTCGGGACTGTGAAAGTTGCCTGCAGCGACCGGCTACTGAGTGGCAAGTTCGACGCCACTGTCATGCCAGAGACACCGAGCGTGATATTAGTGGGCGAGCTATGCGTAGACCATGGCTACAGTTTCTACTGGAAGAGTGGGAAATGCCGTATCTCCTCCTACCCAATGGCATGAGAGTGGACCTGACGGTTGATGATAATATACCGTATCTCAACATTGGGGGAGGTGGGGCTTTGGGTCTAGTAGACGAGGCGGCTCCCGCCTAACCGGTAGGGTTAGCGCGATGGGCTTGTGTGGAGGCTAGCGCGAAGTCTGGTCTGATTGATCCCGAGCAAGCGGGGGGTCCCCCGCTCCGGGCGGTCAGGCACCGCGCAAACATGGATCTGTACTCGCACGAAGTGATGGCGGAATATTCGTATGAAGACGGAGTCTGTAGTGACCATTCGGATTGCCACTGCAGGGGCGAGCCCGACGATGCCGACCTTCGAGGCAGGGACGTCATCACATATTTCTATTATGAGCCTCGGTTGGCGAACTGGGGGGGCTGGGAGCCCGGCCAAACCGGGGTCGTCAACAGAATGCCACCGTCTCTCACCTATGACGGCCATGCAGCAGGAGGTGGAAGACAAGCCGTCCCCGCACCTGCAGAGGGGGCGGCAGAATAACCCGCGGAGGCACTAGGCGCTATTGATCTTGTCGACGACGATGGCTCTGAAGACCCAATGCAGAAGTCGGGGGGTGAGCCGAGTAGAGTTGAACGGCTCAAGAAGGAGGCGCAGTCCCGTAAACACCTCATGACACACCTGCCTAAGCATCCGTACTGCCCGACTTGCACCTGGGCAGGGGCGCTCAGAATGTAGCAGCGCAAGAAGCAGAACACGTCGCTGAAGAAGCTTAAGCCTTTCTCGGAGCCAGAAGCTTTCGGAGGCCTGAGGGGGCTCTACGGAGAAACCTCGTGTGCGACGCTGCGCGACCGGTTCACAATATTCCCTGCGGCAAAGGGCGCCTTCGGCAAATCGGCCGAGCAGGTTACAGACTTCTTAGTGAACCTGCGAGCCCCGCACGAATAATTCGTGTACAAATGCTCAGATCCGGCACTGGAGCTAGAGAAAACCTGTCAGGGTTTAAAAATCGCATATGACTCCACTCAGCCGGCGAATAAGAAACATAACTCCGTGGCAGTGCGCGCCAATGGCGTCGTTCAGGACGGAGCCAGAACTCTGTTCATGACTGCTGGGCTACTGGCGCAGTTCTGGGCATTCGCCGTTCCTTATTTTTGCACGTGCTATAACGCCATGCTTGAGGAGAACGGCACAACTCCGTGGGACCTGAGATTCGGCGGGCCCTTCAAAGCCCCGCTGGTTCCTTTCGGGTCCGCCGTCCGATATCTGCCACCGCGAGAACCTAGAATCAAGCAGCCGAAAATGGCCCCAATAACGCGAGTGGGCATATATCTCGGCTATGTGCAGCATGCGGGGGGGGGGCGCGTTGGCCCTGACCACTACTGTATACCCTTGGCACAACTCGGAGGGCTGAACTTTACCAGTGGAATGAAGGCAGATGGCAACATACCCATCGTGGAGAGAACGGAACAGGTGTGGACCGACACAGAGGTGGAACAAATGGATGTCGACTCTCCCGATGGGGTCATCGACAATGTCGACAAGGATTCCCCCGTGCATTTCCCGCTAAGACGCGCCCATGATAAGGCTGCCGCGAGCATTAGCAGCGTCGCGCTTGAGACCCTGTTATCGGGCGGGAATGCCGCGGAAGAACAACAGGAGAAACCGCGTGCGAAATCCGGGGGGGCGCCAGGCTCCCACGAGGGCACAATGCCAGCCCCGGACACTCCCGACGTTTTCGGAGTGGAGGGAGTTGAGCCTCACGCCAATGGCGAAGCCCTGGCTGGCCATGATCCGACGGATGACGAAGGGCCGTCGGGTCCGCCGCCTGACCCAGAGCTCCCGCCTGGCGCCAGGCGCTGGAGAGTGGAATTCGATGCGGTAAGGGTTGGCGAGAACCTCGCCGAGACGGAAGTCATCATTGCCAGGCAGACCAAATTCCTTTGCGGCCCCCGCAAGGGGAGGACCAAATATTGAACGGGCCATGGCAAGAACAACCCAAAACCTGGACACGGGAGAGTACTGCGAGAAGAATGCGGTGGTAGTCGGGAAATCTGTTGAGGAGCTTACGAAACCGCTCCCCCTAAAGGCAAGCAGAAGACGGCGTACCTATGCGTGGTATTCTATTACGATCCTTACTACAGGAGGCCTAATGAAGTGGCCGTGTATGATTAAGTATACGGAAGCGCTGTCCTCAGGCGCACGCAGAAGGAGCCCACCAACCCGGGCGTCCACCCTGACCGATGGTTCAAGACAAATGGATCTGAACGGAAGAGATTCATCGAATAATACAAAGCCGAGCAGAAGGGCTTCTATGGCTTGGAGGACCCAGGCCCGAACACAGACCTCTTGAAGACTATTGGCATCGACGTGCCTCGACCGGCGCCGGCCCACATTATGGCAGCGGCTGCCTCGCAAGGGAAAGGCCAGGTGGCGAGGCAAGTTGTATTAGCAAGGATGTGGGATATATTATGATAATTCGAATTATCTCTGCTGCTGCTCTCGCTCGCTCATGCTTGCGCTCTCTTGTTCGCCGCGGCCGTCTTGGTTGTTTGCCCGCCAAGCTGTGGCGGGAGGGTGGGCGCAGCAATCGCGCTTAGTTTGATTCGGTATAATATCAGATCATACTCAATCTATTTCTTCTTGCATCAAGAGGTTGTGGGTGGAGAGATTTGGATCAATATTTACAATAGGGGGCTCCACCGAAGGCCCGAATGGGACCGTCCGCGTGCGCTCCGAACGCCTAATTTGGCATTTAGACTCATCTAGTGCAGCGCTCCGTGGCCCATAGGGAGCTTCACCGAAGGCCTTAATACCACCTTTTGTATGCGTCCCGGAAACCTAATCTGGCATTTTACCCACCCGCTATAGCGTTTCGTGGCCCCATAGGGAGCTCCGCCGAAGCCCGCAATGGGGTCGCCCGAGTGCGTCCCACACATTCTGCTCGCATGCGTCCCACGCACCCACTTTCTAGCATTTTTACCCGTTCGGTATAGCGCTTCGTGGCTTCATAGGGAGCTCCGCCGAAGCCCCCAGTGGTGCCGTCCGCATGTGCCCCGACAGCGTCTTCGGCATTTTCATTCCTCCAGTGCAGCGTCTCGTGGGCCCAAAGGGAGCCCCACCGAAACCCCCAGTGGGACCGCCCGCGTGCGTCCCACACACCCAATTTGACATTTTCACCCACTCAATAAAGTATTTCGTGGCCCCATAGGAAGCTCCACCGACATCCCCGGTGGGACCGCCCGCGTGCGTCCTACACGGACAATTTGGCATTTTCGCCTACCTAGTACAATGTTTCGTGGCCCCGTAGAGAGCTCCACCGAAGCCCCCAGTGGGACCGTCCGCATGCGTCGCGAGAGCGCAATTTGGCATTTTCGCCCACCCGGTGCAATGTTTCGTGGCCCCATTGGGAGCTCCACCGAAGGCCCCAGTGGGACCGCCCGCGTGCGTCCCACATGCCTAATTTGACATTTTCACCCACTCAGTGCAGTGCTTCGTGGCCCCCCAGGGATCTCCACTGAAGCCCCCGTAGGGCCGCCCGCCTGCGTCCCACACGCCCAATTTGGCATTTTCACCAACCCAGCACAGCGCTTCGTGGCCCCATACGGAGTTCCACCGACGGCCCCAGTGCTACCGCCCGCGTGCGTTCCCCCTGGGCGGGTGCAGCGCTTCGTGGCCCCATAGGGAACCCCACCGAAGAAGATATTGAAGTGGCCTCCGGCCAGTGCCGCCGATCCGGGACGCCTCCGTTGCCGCCAGAATGCGCACGATGGCGGCCCTGACCAGCGACGACGGCGAGCGGTGAGGATGATGATGAGGATTGGGAATGGAGGCAACGGAGTAGGATGATGATGCTGATGATGCTGATGATGTTGATGATGAGGATGATGATGGTGCTGATGATGATGAGGATGATGATGATGATGATGATGATGTTGATGATGATGATGATGATGATGATGATGATGCTGATGATGATGATGATGATCATGATGAGGAGGAGGAGGAGGAGGAGGAGGAGGAGGAGGAGGTGGATCATGATGGGGTGGATGGGGGTGGATGGGGGGAGGGGCACGAGTAGCAGGGTGCCGAGGATGAGGAGGAGCAGGGCGAAGTGGAAAGTGGAAGAGGGGAAGGGGGAGAAGGAGGAACATGACCAGGATGATGGGCTTTTCGGCGGTTGTTGGAGATGTTCGGCGGTTGTTGGAAAGCTTCTTTGGGGTCAGATGTTGGCCCTCTTTGGGTTGACACGTTGCCGATTTGGCGCGCTCGCTGAAAAGCTTTGTGCTAGAGGTGTCTGCGTCACAGTTCTTTGTGGAGCCTTGTGCATCACCGGTCTCTGCTGGGAACCATGGTGTTTTTGGGGTCTCAGGGGCCTTCGCTCAGTCTTCTGCGGGCCCTTGTGAGATCATGGATGTGAAGGGTACCGAAAACGGGGGAAAGTGTAAAAACGTGGAAAACCTTTTGCATTGCAGCGCTTGTGTTCAGACGTTAGCGTCGTGGAAGCATTGGGGCCAGTTTTGGGCTTCTCGGGGGGAGTCTTCGAGGCAGCTTGGAGGCCTCTAGAACGCGTCTTGGGAACCTTTTTTTTGAAATTCTTGGGAGCCTTTAGGGGACTTCATGGGGGGCCTCTTCAGGCCTCTTGGGGGCCTCTGGGGGCCTGCTGGTGCTTTTTGGGCCGTCTTCGGCAGTTCTTCCGCCGTCTTGGCGCCCGTTCGGGCGCCTCTTGGGCCCGTCCTGGGGCCCTCTTGGGCCTTTCCGGGGGCATCCTGGGCCGTCTCGGGCTCTCCTTGCGACGTTTTGGAACCCTTTTGGCGGCTTGTTGGGCCGTTTTGGAGCTCTTTTGTAGCGTTTGCGACGCTCTGAAGGCCCAAGAGGCGAAGATGCATAAATGGTAGGTTTCTCTATATATGGGTCACTTTTTGCTTCCTGGGGCGTTCTTTGAGAGGCCTTTGATTCATGGCTTCTGAGGGCATCGCGGGGGCTTCTGGAGCCGTTTTGGGGACATCCTGGGCGTCTTGTAGCGATCGTTCGGCGGCTCGGGGCCCTCTTGGCCCATGTTGGGGCCCTCCTGGGGGAGGGGGTTGTCCCGGAATGAGCTGGGCCTCCGATTCCGCCCTGGGAATTACATGGGCCCCCCTTGCCCCGGCAAAGCCACCCCGGCACCCGTCCCCCAGTAGAGCTGAAGCTCAGGAACTGAGGGTCAGGCTGTTCTCAGGGTGTTTGAAACTCACGCGCTGGATCGGCGGATTCACAATTGCGGTACCCACAATTGCATATGGTTGAGTCCTTCGCCAGGATTTTTTGTTGGGGGGGTCAGGACGAGTGCGTGGCGGCTCTGCTGGAAGCTCTGGGCGAGGACGACAAGGCGAAGCAAGAATGCATCAGCGCGGTCCTCAAGAAAGTGTAGGGTTTCGCCGCCGAGGCTCCAGCCGCGGCTGCCGCGGGACGACAACCAGGGATGAGCGGGAAACCGCAGAGATACCGAATGTCGCGTTGACCGCGGCTTGTGATCCGAGCCGGGAGGACGGGGGGAGCTTTGTTCAAACCCAGGCGGAATGGCGATGTTGGAGCGGCTGTGTGTCAGAAGCCGAGAACGATCGACCAGTGCTTTGGACAGACATGCGGTCATCTGGCTGACTACTCTCGGCTGCCGCTGTAGTTGCTTCGAGAGTGTCATTCCAGTTTAGGATGGTGGAACGTGGCCGCAAAGTGTTCCTGGCAACTTCGGCGGAGCCGCACCCGCCTCTTATCTTACGCCCTGGGACCCCTCCTCAGGAGGAGGAGGAGGAAAACGAGGAGGAACAATAAATGAGTAGGAGGAGAAGGAGAGATCCAGGAGAAGGAGGAGGATGATACGGTTGACGCTGCGAGCTCAGTCGCTCAGAGTCTGGCCAACGCGGAAGGAGGATGAACAGCAGGAACAGCAGGAGCAAAAGCCCGTAAAAGGAGGAGGAGGACGAGGAGGACGAGGAGGAGGAGGAGGAGGAAAGCCCGTAAAAGCTCGTAAAAGGAGGAGGACGAGGAGGAGGACGAGGAGGAGGACGAGGAGGAGGAGGAGGAGGAACGGAGGGCATGAAGAGAAGGGTTAGCATAATTGTAATGAGGGGTGTGACGATGGTGGTGGTGGTGATGATGAGGATGATGATAATGAAAACGATGGTGGTTATTATACAATGGTAATCTGGTGATGCAGAGAATGTAGACGAAGGGTGATCGTGGGCGATGATGAGGAGGCGAAGAGGAGAATGCGGAGGAGAAGGAGACGCGGGATGAGGGAGCAGAGGGGAGGATCATGTCGGAGGGCTCCTTTTTTCCCTCGTTTCTTTCCCTCCCTTGTCCTTCCTCCCTCCTCCCTCGCGGACCTCGCTCACAGCGCTCAACGCAACGCCAGCTGTCTCCTCATGGAGTCCGCCCGCGCAATGTTTGCGAGGGCCGCTGTATCAGATGCGTCAAGGGCCTGTCGCATGAGGGCCATCGTTCCGTTTCCTCACCCCTCCCTCTCCCGTTCTTCGCCTGTCTCCCAGTCAATGCACCCCTTCGCACCACCTAGTTCCTGCCCTTCGCACCCACACTTGCCTTGCTTGTATTGTCCGCTTCTCTTCTTGACTTGGATACTAGCCGGCCGCTCTGCGGTTGATCGGGAGTTTCTGTATATAGAAGAAGGTGCGTGCGCTTGTTGGCGAGGGTGAGGATGAGGTTCCTCCTCCTCCTTCTCCTCCTCCTCCTCCTCCTCCTCCTCCTCCATCCTTCTCTTGCCTCCGTCTGTCCTCCTCCACCCCGCAGCTCCATCATCTTCTCCTCCTCCTCCTCCTCCTCCTCCTCCTCCTCCTCCTCCTCCTCCTCCTCATTCCTCCTCTGGGCACCTCCCCCGGGGCGCGGATCCACCGGATCTGTCCGGAAACGGTGCCGGATGCCGCTCTGGGCTCCTCTGGGCACCTCCCCCGGGGCCGGTTTTGTGAGGATGTCTCAAGCGAGGGCGCCGGTTTGGGATTCGTCACCGGATCCACCGGATCTGTCCGGAAACGGTGCCGGAGGCCGCTCTGGGCTCCTCTGGGCACCTCCCCCGGGCCGGTTTTGTGAGGATGTCTCAAGCGAGGGCGCCGGTTTGGGATTCGTCACCGGATCCACCGGATCTGTCCGGAAACGGTGCCGGAGGCCGCTCTGGGCTCCTCTGGGCGCCTCCCCCGGGGCCGGTTTTGTGAGGATGTCTCAAGCGAGGGCGCCGGTTTGGGATTCGTCACCGGATCCAGCGGATCCAGCGGATCCACCGGATCTGTCCGGAAACGGTGCCGGAGGCCGCTCTGGGCTCCTCTGGGCACCTCCCCCGGGGCGGGTTTTGTGAGGATGTCTCAAGCGAGGGCGCCGGTTTGGGATTCGTCACCGGATCCAGCGGATCCAGCGGATCCACCGGATCTGTCCGGAAACGGTGCCGGAGGCCGCTCTGGGCTCCTCTGGGCACCTCCCCCGGGGCCGGTTTTGTGAGGATGTCTCAAGCGAGGGCGCCGGTGTGGGATTCGTCGGCGGATCCACCGGATCCACCGGATCTGTCCGGAAACGGTGCCGGAGGCCGCTCTGGGCTCCTCTGGGCACCTCCCCCGGGTCCGGTTTTGCGAGGATGTCTCAAGCGAGGGCGCCGGTTTGGGATTCGTCGGCGGATCCACCGGATCTGTCCGGAAACGGTGCCGGAGGCCGCTCTGGGCTCCTCTGGGCACCTCCCCCGGGGCCTGTTTTGTGAGGATGTCTCAAGCGAGGGCGCCGGTTTGGGATTCGTCACCGGATCCACCGGATCTGTCCGGAAACGGTGCCGGAGGCCGCTCTGGGCTCCTCTGGGCACCTCCCCCGGGGCCGGTTTTGTGAGGATGTCTCAAGCGAGGGCGCCGGTTTGGGATTCGTCGGCGGATCCACCGGATCCACCGGATCTGTCCCGAAACGGTGCCGGAGGCCGCTCTGGGCTCCTCTGGGCACCTCCCCCGGGGCCGGTTTTGTGAGGATGTCTCAAGCGAGGGTGCCGGTTTGGGATTCGTCGGCGGATCCACCGGATCTGTCCGGAAACAGTGCCGGAGGCCGCTCTGGGCTCCTCTGGGCACCTCCCCCGGGGCCGGTTTTGTGAGGATGTTTTAAGCGAGGGCGCCGGTTTGGGATTCGT
Organism: Prorocentrum cordatum; assembly: GCA_963575745.1. NCBI lineage: Eukaryota > Dinophyceae > Prorocentrales > Prorocentraceae > Prorocentrum > Prorocentrum cordatum. The sequence goes on along the minus strand of CAUYUJ010017451.1, from coordinate 180,915 downwards.
CGGCGGATCCAGCGGATCTGTCCGGAAACGGTGCCGGAGGCCGCTCTGGGCTTCTCTGGGCACCTCCCCCGGGGCCGGTTTGGTAGGGTTGTCTCAAACGAGGGCGCCGGTTTGGGATTCGTCGGCGGATCCACCAGATCTGTCCGGAAACGGTGCCGGAGGCCGCTCTGGGCTCCTCTGGGCACCTCCCCCGGGGCCGGTTTTGTGAGGATGTCTCAAGCGAGGGCGCCGGTTTGGGATTCGTCGGCCGATCCACCGGATCCACCGGATCTGTCCGGAAACGGTGCCGGAGGCCGCTCTGGGCTCCTCTGGGCACCTCCCCCGGGGCCGGTTTTGTGAGGATGTCTCAAGCGAGAGCACGGTTTGGGATTCGTCACCGGATCTGTTCCCGGAAAACGGCCTCCTCTGGGCACCTCCCCCGGGGCCGGGGGTTTTTGTTGAGGATGACTCAAGCGAGGGCGAACGGGTGTGGGATTCGTCGGCGTCGTTCCCGGATAACAGTGCGAGGCCGCTTGGGCTCCTCTGGGCACCTCCCCCGGAGCCCGTTTTGTAAGGATGTCTCAAGCGAAGGCGCCGGTTTGGGATGCGTCGCGGATCTGGTCCCGAAACGGGGCGGTAAGGCCCGCATGGCTCCTTCTGGGCACCTCCCCTGGGCCGGTTTTGTGAGGATTGTCTCAAGCGAGGGCGCCGGTTAGGGATTTCGTCGGCGGATCTGTCCGGAAACGGTGCCGGAGGGCGCTCTGGGCTCCTCTGGGCACCTCCCCCGGGGCCGGTTTTGTGAGGATGTCTCAAGCGAGGGCGCCGGTTTGGGATTCGTCACCGGATCCACCGGATCTGTCCGGAAACGGTGCCGGAGGCCGCTCTGGGCTCCTCTGGGCACCTCCCCCGGGGCCGGTTTTGTGAGGATGACTCAAGCGAGGGCGCCGGTTTGGGATTCGACACCGGATCCACCGGATCTGTCCGGAAACGGTGCCGGAGGCCGCTCTGGGCTCCTCTGGGCACCTCCCCCGGAGCCGGTTTTGTGAGGATGTCTCAAGCGAAGGCGCCGGTTTGGGATTCGTCACCGGATCCAGCGGATCCACCGGATCTGTCCGGAAACGGTGCCGGAGGCCGCTCTGGGCTCCTCTGGGCACCTCCCCCGGGGCCGGTTTTGTGAGGATGTCTCAAGCGAGGGCGCCGGTTAGGGATTCGTCGGCGGATCTGTCCGGAAACGGTGCCGGAGGCCGCTCTGGGCTCCTCTGGGCACCTCCCCCGGGGCCGGTTTTGTGAGGATGTCTCAAGCGAGGGCGCCGGTTTGGGATTCGTCAGCGGATCTGTCCGGAAACGGTGCCGGAGGCCGCTCTGGGCTCCTCTGGGCACCTCCCCCGGGGCCGGTTTTGTGAGGATGTCTCAAGCGAGGGCGACGGTTTGGGATTCGTCGGCGGATCTGTCCGGAAACGGTGCCGGAGGCCGCTCTGGGCTCCTCTGGGCACCTCCCCCGGGGCCGGTTTTGTGAGGATTCTCAAGCGAGTCTCAAGCGAGCGCCGGTTTGGGATTCGTCCCCCCCCCCCCCCCCCCCCCCCCCCCCCCCCCACCCCCCCCCCCCCCCTCGCGGATCTGTCCCTAAACGGTGCCGGTGGCCGCTCTGGCTCCTCTGGGCATCCTCCCCCGGGGCCGGTTTTGTGAGGATGTCTCAAGCGAGGGCGCCAGTTTGGGATTCGTCGGCGGATCCACCGGATCTGTCCGGAAACGGTGCCGGAGGCCGCTCTGGGCTCCTCTGCTCCCCGCGCCGGGGGTGAGGATGACGGTAGTTCCACAGAAACTCCTTCAAATTACCTGAAGCTGTTTGGCTCAGGTGTGACAGAAAAGTAAGGAGCGCGCCCGCGCGCGGCCGCGCGTATCGGCCGGCGGGCCGGCCTCCTCCCTTCAGGGTTGCATCTGTTGCATGCTTAACGGCATTATTCCCAACCCTCCTTGGTTGGGTATTCGTTTTGAATAGAGCAGTGTGGTCTCCACTCCTTCCTCCTCCTCCTCCCTCCCTCCCTGCCTCTTCCTGTCTTGCGCGCGGGGGGCTGCGATTTGTGAAACTATCGCCATTTTCGAGGCCTGCTGGGGGGCCCAGCACAGTGAGGGCCACGCGCAGATTCAAACTAGACCTCGCCATCCTTGGGGGGCTGCGATCTGTGAAACTGTCGCCATTTTCGAGGCCTGCTGGGGGCCCCAGCAAAGTGAGGGCGACGCGCAGATTCAAACTAGACCTCGCCATCCCTGGGGGGCTGTGATCTGTGAAACTGTCGCCATTTTCGATGCCTGCTGGGGGGCCCAGCGCTGTGAGGGCCAAGCGCAGATTCAAACTAGACCTCGCCATCCTTGGGGGGCTGCGATCTGTGAAACTGTCGCCATTTTCGAGGCCTGCTGGGGGGCCCAGCGCAGTGATGGCCACGCGCAGATTCAAACTAGACCTCGCCATCCCTGGGGTGCTGATCTGTGAAACGGTCGCCATTTTCGAGGCCTGCCGGGGGGCCCAGCACAGTGAGGGCGACGCGCAGATTCAAATTAGACCTCGCCGTCCCTGGGGGGCTGCGATCTGTGAAACGGTCGCCATTTTCGAAGCCTGCTGGGGGGCCCAGCGCAGTGAGGGCCACGCGCAGATTCAAATTAGACCTCGCCATCCCTGGGGGGCTGCGATCTGTGAAACTGTCGCCATTTTCGAGGCCTGCTGGGGGGCCCAGCACAGTGAGGGCGACGCGCAAATTCAAATTAGACCTCGCCATCCCTGGGGGGTTGCGATCTGTGAAACTGTCGCCATTTTCGAGGCCTGCTGGGGGGCCCAGCACAGTGAGGGCGACGCGCGGATTCAAATTAGACCTCGCCATCCCTGGGGGGCTGCGATCTGTGAAACTGCCGCCATTTTTGAAGCCTGCTGTGGGGGCCAGCACAGTGAGGGCCACGGGCAAATTCAAATGAGACCTCGCCATCCCTGGGGGGGCTGTGATCTGTGAATCTGTCGCCACTTTGGAGGCCTGCTGGGGGGCCCAGCACAGTTACGCCACGGGCATATTCAAACGAGACCTCGCCATCCCTTGGGGGCTGCGATTTGTGAAACTGCCGCCACTTTCGAGGCCTGTTGGGGGGCCCAGCGCAATGACGCCACGGGCAGATTCAAATGAGACCTCGCCACCCCCTGGAGGCTGCGATATGTGAAACTGTCGCCCCTTTCGAGGCCTGCTGGGGGGCCCAGCACAGTGACGCCACGCGCGGACCCAAATTTGACCTCGCCATCCATGCGGGGCTGCGATCTGTGAAACTGTCGCCAGTTTCGAGGCCTGCTGTGATCTCCGTTTTCGAAGTGGCTAGGAGGGCTCTGGAATTGTAGCTCATCAGCTTTATAAAGCCCTTTTCCTGCCAGTGTCCTGCCAGTCTCCCGAATTCCGTCTGCAGACATATGTAACCCTCGCTCCGTCATCGCCCCCTTTATAGAGTATCCTAAACTATTTGCGCCCCGCTTTTGCGCAGGGGTTGGGTACGTCGCCAGGGTAATTCTTTCTTGCCCATGTCTTCTGTGTAGCCCATTGATTATGGGACATCATCGGGACATATTGCAGGGAAAACGAATATCCAGGCAAAATACTGGTTATCCGCCGAAGCGGCGGCACAACCGTTCGCTTCGCAGAGCATGGGATCTCACGAAGGAATGTTCGGGAGGGCAGGTCATCGAGGACCTTCCGAACGCGATGAAAGCACGAGCGCCCTGGATAGGCGACATATATCTTATATTCTTCCTGATAAGACAGCATCATATAACATATTTGGTTTGTCAGAGGGGGACTCATCAGTTGATTCATAAAGAAGTCAACATGGAGTTACCCTCTAATACAGCGGATGGCAAAGCCAGAACTTCTACAGGGAAATCTTCTGAAGCAGTGGTGGCACACGCTGGCTCCCAGAAGTTGATAGATCTAGATTTTGAGATGGAGAAGTTGCTGGATACCGGTCTCTTCGAGGCATCGGGCGTTGAACGTCTGGGTACCGGGGATGCTGTCCGATGCGCATTGCATGGGCAGGGTGAAAATGTAAGCGATATGCAGTCTGAAGAAGGTAGTTCCCATTCGATGGGGAAGAATGAAGAGCATGTTCGGTGTAACACTTCAGCCGGCCCATCGTTCCATCGTGAACTTCTTCTTGATTTATGTGCCAATCCTATTCTTGACCAAACAATGATTGAAGCAAATCAGAAAACCACTCTTGGTCCAGACGATGAAAGAAAATATGAAGAAAGGCTAACCCCATGATCATCCTCTTGTATAGGCTCTCAATAGAAACCCTTTTGTACTAGTTCCCAAAAAGAAGCCGATTGCAACGGGGGTCATTCCAATCCTTTTTGTAAACGTTCTCAATAGGAATCCCATGGTAGAGGCATCCAATCACAATCCTCTTGTATAGGCTCTCCATCGGAATCCGTTTGTATTACTTTCCAATAGGAAGCCGATTGCAACGGGTGTCATTATAATCTTGTAGTGAACGCTCTCAATAGAAATCCTATTGTAGAGGCTTCCAATCATAATCCTCTTGTATAGGCTTTCGATAGGAATCCGTTTGTATTAGTTTCCCATAGGAAGCCGATTGCAAGGGGTGTCATTATAATCCTTTTGTACACGCTTTCAATAGGAATCCTATTGTAGAGGCTTCCAATCATAATCCTCTTGTATATGCTCTCGATAAGATTATTTTTGCATGTGTTTCCAATAGGAAGCTGATTGCAACGGGTGTCATTCGAATATTTGTTGTACACGCTGTCAATAGGAATCCTATTGTACAGGCATCCAATCAGAATCTTCTTGTATTTGCTTTCAATAGGCATCCGTTTGTATTAGTTTCCAATAAGAAGCCGATTGCAACGGGTGTCATTATAATCCTTTTGTGCACACTCTCAATAGGAATCCTATTGTAGAGGCTTCCAATCATAATCCTCCTGTATATGCTCTCGATCGGAATCTTTTTGTATTACTTTCCAACAAGAAGCCGATTGCAACTGATGCCACTTGAATCCTTGTGTAAAAGCTTCCAATCGGAATCCTATTGTAGAGGCTTCCAATCATAATCCTCCTGTATCGGCTCTCCATCGGAATCCGTTTGTATTAGTTTCCAACAGGAAGCCGATTGCAAGGGGTGTCATTTGAATCCTTTTGTGCACGCTTTCAATAGGAATCCGATTGTAGAGGCTTCCGATCATAATTCTCTTGTATATGCTCTCGATCGGAATCCGTTTGTACTAGTTTCCAATAAGAAGCTGATTGCAACGGATGTTATCATAATCTTTTTTTTGGACGCTCTCAAAATGAGTCCGAGTGTAGAGGCTTCCAATCATAATCCTCTTGTATCGGCTCTCAATAGGAACGCCATAACTTTTTAGGATATATATATATATATATAAGCAACAACAAACAGATAAACTGACGTGCTGGAGGCTGAAACTTTGGAGGCACCGTTGGGGAATATATATATATATATATATATATATATTGTATATATATAAACAAAAAAACAACAACAAACGCAAATATTCCAAGGGGGGCCCGTCAGCCCCAAAGGGGAGGTTACATGGGCGGGCGGGCGTCTCTCTCTCTCTCTCTCTCTCTCTCTTTCTCTGTTTTCTCTCTCTCTCTCTCTCTCTATCTTTCCTCTCTCTTTTTTTTTTTTTTTTTTTCTATCTCTCTCTCTCTCGCTCTCTTTACTCTCTCTTCTATATTACAATATATATGTATACATAATATATTATATGCGTGTGTATATATATATATATACACGCATATGTATATATAAGCGTTTTCCAGTTTCAGCCCTCCATCGCTTCAGTTTTTTTTTTTTTTTTTTTTTTGGGTTTGGTGGTGTTTCCTTCTTCTTCTTCTTCCCCCGGGTGTTCCTGAAGTTTGGCGTTTTCCGCTGGGGGGGGAGGGGGGGGGGGGGGGGGGGGGGGGGGGGGTGGGGGGGGGCGCAAAAATGCATATATACTATATATATATATACATACACAACATAGTATATATATATATAGATATATATATTTATGTATTATATATATAACAGTTCAGCTTCCATCGCTCAGTTTTTTTTCTGTTGTTGGAGGGGGGGGGGGGGGGGAGGGTGGGGGGGGGGGTGGGGGGGGGGGGGGGTGGGGAGGATGTCAAGGATTTTCCCTAGAAAGTCATGGCTTTTCTCTTGGCAAGGGGGGCGGGGGGGATGGGGGGGCGGGCGAGGGGCGCAGCAGAGAAGAATGATGAGGGGGATGTAGAGGATGAAAGGACGAAGGGGCGGCGGAGGAGGAGGAAGAGGAGGAAGAGGAAGAGCCGCTTTGAAATGGCCCAAGAGGGCCCCCCCCACGGGAGTCCCATGCCGGCGTCTTCGATTCGCCAAGTCAACACATAGGGCCGCCAGCAGTTCTTCGATGCGGGAAGTTTGGTGGAATGCTGGCCCAATGTGCCCTTCCTGCGCAGCGAATCGATGTCCGCGGGAAGCGCGCAAACCGGGGGTTCATGTCGAAGATCAGTGTGTTCTCAATGCTCGAATGTTTGCCCCGAGTGTAGTCTAGCGTGGCTGTGTACTGATTGCGTCACACCGGGAGAGCATAATTGCCATCTCCTTGCGATCCAGGAATGGGATGGCGGAGATAGGCAAGATCGAGAGCAATTGCGGGCTGCGTGTGCACGCGTGCAACCAATTCATGCTGAGGTGCAAGTTAATGAGCAGGTGGCCGAAGAGGCCCGACGTCGACATGCGATTTCTGAGGCCGAAAAGCAAATCATTGCGCAGAGGATGGAGCATGAGAAGGCCGTCGTTGTCGAAGGTGCGCATGATATGCTGCAGCGTGCTGAGGCCAATGTGGCGGGCGTCGCAGACGAGGCAAATCGGCGCCGTGTTCAGGGGGGGGGGGGGGGGGGGGATGAGGAGTTCAGGGTTCAGACGATGGGAGAAAAGCGGGTGATCGACTCTCGACAGAAAGCAGAAATATAAACAATTGTTTATAGAGAGATGGCTGATGCTGCGAGGCGGGAAGGAGAAAAAGAGGCTCGACAAGAGGCGGCGCGAGGAAATCAGGGGCCCCGAAATCAGGCCGAAGCTGCGGGGCTTGAGGCCGCAAGAGTGAAACCAGAAGCGCTGCGAGCCCTGGGGGAACAAGAGCAGAAAACCCAGGCGACCCAAGCACAGGACCAGAAGAAAATGGTCGAGGCCCTGGGCCGTCTGAGTGGGGCAAGCGGAGGAACATCGGCGCCGTTGCAAATCGGGCTGCGACCGAAGAAGACAGAAGGTTGAAGTCGGACATCGAGCAGCGACGAATGGAAACATAGGTCAGCTCAACAACGGCGCAGCCGGCGCGCGATGAGCTACCTCCTATTCCGATTGAGAACAAGTGCGCGATCTGGCGCCTCGAATCAGACGTGTCGCGCTTGTATGCGACCTTCGTCTGATGTATGCATGAGTTTTTTGAAGCACACGTTCGATGCTCATCTGGATTCGGGTGTTAAGCGCCGCGATGAATGTGCGTGGAAGAAAGCGCTAGGCCACCGGGGCGAGGGCGACGGGAAAAGTGAACCTCAAAAACGCGCCTGGCGCGCAGAGCACAAGTAACGACCCTGTCGGGAGGGCGCCGAGACACTCGGCTTTGCCTCGGGGTGATAAGCCTGCGTGCCAGATGAGCAATCTCGCCGATATAATGGGAGTGCCGCTTTTCAAGCTAGAGAAGTCGAGCCATGGCAAATGCCGTTGCTAACCGCTCCGTCAATGCCCGCGCTTTCCCTCGCGAAATCGCGCTTCGTCCCCGGGCCAGCTGTTGAGGAGGCTTCAGTAGTTGAAGGCGCGCGAAGAGTCAATCCTGGGAACGTCACTTTCAATGCAAAGATATCGATTCATCCGAATGCTCTTGATTTTCCAAGTCGCCTTCCTTTCACCGTCGGCGCAGCCGCTGCGGATGGGGGGGGGCGTGGGTCAGGGGGGTCAAGACGACGACCAGAGGGATGGCCGGAGTACAGCCCCCAGCGCAGGAATGATTGCTGTATTACATTGGGGCGAGACGGGGAAGTCCAAACCGCCCGGAGGCCCCCCGGGGGGGCCGGGTGGCGATGGCGACCCTGACGGGGACGGCGGTGGGGGGCCCAATGTTCGAAACGACCCCGCATGGCGATCTTCTCATGCCAGCCCGATGGACATCGCTTGGAGAAGTTGCGCAGACAATAAAGAGTTGAATTTACTCGATATACCGAGCGTTCAGACTCTTCGAGAATGGAAGCAGCATTGCATCGGAGCTGTAGCTGGATCGTGGCATGATGTTCACGCAGCGCAAACATGGGTCAGTGAAGCAATGGTTCCTGATGTGCCGCATGAGAATATCAGAGGCTCTGGGGCATTGATGCGTTTTGACATGATGATAGCGACAAGTTTACTTGAGAAATATGGGAAGATGAAGCGCAATCAGCGTCTATCGGTCCAACGCACGCATTTTCTGTCGCAAATCAATCGCGTGGCACATTCGTGCCAGATTGAAGGCCGTCTCTTAACGGGACGTGAGATGATGCGAGCTATCTGCGTTAAGTGTTCTGTCAGGTCTGAGAGCGGGCAACATTGGGCATGTCGAGATCTTCAAATTGACCATTGATCGACAAAAGTCCGACCAGGACTTGTATTATTTCTATAGTGAATGGATGGAACGATATCAGGAGTTGTATGGTGCCTGGGAACCATCGGATGATGAAGGCTTCGATGCATGCTCATTTCTACGAACAGATGCGACAGGCTCCCAGGCTTCATTCTGTCATGCAATGATATGCTTTGTCCACTGATCCTCCAAGCACAGGAATGAGGACCTATCAATGGCTGTCGCTTCAAGATGAGTCTCTTATGATGCGAGACAGAGAACAGTGGGCCATGGGCCATTTCGGAACATGAGTCCACCCTCAATTCCAGAAATAGGCAAGCTCGTCTGTCAGGCGGAAAGATTGAGGGCGGCGGGGGCGGAAAAGGGGCTTCTGCCATGGCAGCGACGATCCAGCGATGAGGATTGCCCGCGGATAAGTTGGCATGTGGACGCGCGAAGAGCGAGACGACCTGGAAGTTCGTGAGACAAGGAAAGAGTTGTCCTGAAGCAGGTCAAGGTTGTCCTTATAATCATAAGATGCCTAAGGCACCCGCCGCGCCGGCGCAGCCGTGGACTGGTGGTGATAATCGCAGTGTTGGCAGAAAGAATGATCGCAGCGGTCAGAATAATCGATCCGTGAGCAGAGGCCCAGGAGGAAAATATCGACCTCGCTCTTCAACGCCATCGAACATGTTCAGTAACTCGAACACGACGCAGTCGCGGACGAAGACCCCCATCGGTAGCTTCGAAAGAACAACGGAGCAAGATGGTCTGTTATCCGTGGTCACGTGATCCTCGAAATTGCGAGGGCCCCCAGGATGGCTGTTATAGGCAGCGCAGAGGCTTGACCGATGCAGAAGAGATCAGACGTGATAAGTTTGAAGAGGCGCAGCTTAATGCTGGCACGTCTCTAGGATGTCAGAGAACTACTCGGCAAGCTGATTCCGCGGCAGCAGATGCTACAGAAGCATCTCCAGCTAGTGCCCCGAGAAGTAGGGATTCGAGCAAAAGTCACGGGACAAACCGAGGTAAAGGAAAAAGGGAGAGACGAACCGTGCAATACCTTCACAGAGACAGGATCTTGCTCGCGGGGCGAAGATTGTTGGTTTGCGAAGAATTCACCGAATCGTCCGTGACGATGGCTTAGCACTGACCTCTTCTGGGCAAGCGCTAGGGAACTCATCGCATATCTTTCTCTTGCCTTGCTGACGCTCGTTAACTTGTTTGAGCGGTTGGTCACGACGATCCAACTGGTCAAATAGTTGCAGGGGGGCAGGGAATGGCCCCGCTGTCGCAGCCAGTCGAGTCGTCGCTGCCTGCCCCGCACCGTTGGCTAAGATCTCATGTGATCTACTCATTGCGTCAGGGGAACGACCCGTCGATGTTGACTTCAGCAATGTGTGTGCTTTTAAGTCTATCACATTTTCCGAGGAAGCTGTTCCCGCTTCTGATATTCAACGGGAGCGAGGAGAGAAGTTGGTTAAACTCCTCACTATCTTCGTTCATTTAGAACCTCTTCCAAGAGAGGCATTCGTGTTTTCTCTGTGACGACCGGGACGGGCTGCACCATAACTGCGAAGACCGGAAGATGCAGGCACGGTGTGAAGTTTCACCCATCCACCACTGAGCTGGCCGTTACTCGAAAGAAGACGCGTCATCACATCCCAAGGAAGCTGCCTTCGAGCATTTCGGGCAGGCGGAGATTCCCAATGGAAGAATACAGACGGATGCATGCTGAATGGACAGACAGCATCGAGAGATGCGCAGCTCACAGCGTCTGATTTGGCAGAAGAGGTATGGCATCTTTGGCTAGCGTCCGAAGAACATGAACGCGCCACTCAGAGTGGCGCAGCCGCTGCCGGGCGTGCAGAGAAAACGCCTGTGCACCTTGGCACGCGTAGGTTCATAGTCGATGCGGGCTGCGGATGCAATCTCATCGCAGAGAGATCTCGCGCTGCAGGCGCAATGGGTAGGATCGAGCGCGTGAGCGAATCGATTACCTTGAACACTGCCGGTGGTTCCTCGCGGGCCCTCGGATCAGTTTGCGTCGCGTGCCCGAATTTCAAAAATTGAAGTTTCGATGCGCTAGTCATGCCGTACAAACCGGCTGTCATTTCAGTAGGAGAGCGGTGCGTGGATCACGGCTTCAGATTCGTTTGGCCAGCAGGTCAACGACCCTACTTACTGCTGGCTAACGGTCACAGAGTTGACTTGATCGTTGAGGGTGAGATACCATGCTTGACCCTATCTGGCAGAGGGGCACTGGGTCACTGGATGTGCGCGGTTGCCGCCGGACAGCCTGTCACTCGCGAGCGGTGGCGTTGCGTGACGTCGGGCGCCAAGACATGTCTGGATCACGTGGGATCAGCGGGAGGTTCTCCGCCCCGCTCCATTCAGAGTCGCGCAACTGTGGACATGCATGCACATGAGATGATTGTTAACCATGGCTACGCAGATTGAAGGCCGGCGCCGGCCGACCACGCATTTCCACGTGTCACAGACCCTGTCGATACAATCACATATTTCTACTATTTGCCTCATGCAGCTCATGAATAAGGTTGGAAGAAGACGCCAACGGGTGTGATGAGTCTCGCTAGTTCCTCGTTTGCTCCCAATCACAATGCAGTTGTTGGTTGTGAGAAACCATGCCGCGGCGCGGCCGGTGGGCGTGCGATCAGTTTGAGAGTCCGCGCTGTTCCGGGGTCCTTGGAAACACGCCTTACGGCGCAGAGCGAGAGCTGTCTAACATCATCGCCGCCCCAGGGCAGAACAGGGGTGCGATCGAGGGTTCGGGAGAAGATGATCTCGTCGATATTGACGTACCTCCCGAATTGGATCCAGATGATGCTAAGGTTGAGGTACCGATCTCTGCGACGGAGCGACTCAAAAAGAGCGTTGCCTCCCTCTCGCATTTACTGACTCATGCTCCAAATAATCCATATTGTTCGGTATGTAACTGGGCAAAGGCCATGCGGCGTCAACAGAGAAAGGCGCATAACAATGGGCTGAGGGTGCCGCGACCATGCGCGAATCCCACGACATTCGGACACCTGACCACAATGGATCACTGGCTTGCGATGGATGACCTATCGCGGGGGCTCCACGACGAGACCGCGTGCGTGATTTCATAGCAGCTCAGGGTGTGCACGACAAATCAGCAATTTATATATGCAATTTGTTGATTCACCTCAAAGCCCCAGGGGAGAAATTAGAGTACTGTTATACCGACGGTGCTAGGGAGCTCGCCAGAGCTTGCGTCGAACCTGAGGTAGCGCGCGACGCTGCCATTCCTGGCAACGAGAAACTTATGGTTGTTGCCGAACGATCCACTTGGATAGTTCAAATGGGGACGCGAGCACTGCTCATGCAAGCGGGCCTTCCCCCACCTTTTTGGACGTATGCTGTTCGATATTTTTGTCTTTGCTATAATGCAAGGATTCCTCGGAACGGGGAGTCGTCGTGGAGGCGCAGATTCGGTCGCGATTTTGCTGCCCCACTCTTCCCATTTGGTTCCCTCGTTCAATTCATGCCTCCACCCGAGTCTAGGCTTCGGATGGCCGAATAATGCGGGGCGATGATTTCGGGAGTTTACCTCGGATATGCACATGGAGAGGGGGGCGTGGTTGGGCCGGAGAGCTACGTGACACCAATCCGATAACTTGATGGTCTGAGTATGGAGACCTGGACGGACGCCAGCTGGCAAACGTCCAATCATCGAGAAATCATATCAAGTTTACAGTGATATCTTGGGCGGTACGGTACCCGTCCAAGAGCCTAAGTTTCCGATGCGTGAAGCATACAAGATTGCACAAACTACAACCAATAATGTGACAATCCCTCCTAGCAGCGTTCCTGACGGCACAGCCGGTCACGAACCCAAGCCGGGAACGCGATTAAGCAGCTGTGGATCCCAGTGCATCTAAACCACCGCCCCGAACACGAGGCGAGGTCGCATCGTTGCCAAATAAAGGTGACTTCGATGACGATGATTTGGGGGGATTGTTGTTGGTGACGTGCCTGTGATGCCAGCTGGTAGGGGTCCTTGGCGAGATTCTCAGCTTGACGATGACCCTGATGAAAAGCTGGGTCTCGCCCAACCGGAGTACATATTGGATCGACAGTCTAATTTCCAGTGGTGCAGCCGCGATCGAGAGTGCCTGGGCCAGGGCAACTCCTGGCTCGCACCACGCAGAACCTAGACACTATGGAATACTATGAAGATACACGCATTGTTGCAGGACTAAACAAAGAGGAATTGACCTGACAATTCTCATTGAGAGGAAGAAAGAACACTTGCAGCATACGAGTTGTCTTGTATTACGATGCTGACTATGTGCCCGTAGCGCGCGTTTGGGTCACTGACCCAGATTTACGCTATGGGGCGCAATGGCTCGACAAGTTGCCCAGTTCTACTATCCCGGGCATGCGCCCCAGTCGGTGGTTTAACATGGGCCATGCGGAGTGAAGAACAGCGGTGGAGCAATTCCGAATGGAGAAAAAGGGGATTCTTTGGTATTGTTGATCCAGGACCGTGTCTAGCTCTTCTTCGAGACATTGGAATCGACGCAGTCGATCTCCAGCATGCACGGGGACAACAGACTACTGGTGAACCTTCAGGGGGCAATGTTCACCCAGAGGGCGATGCTCAACCAGAGGGCAATGTTCACCTGGGCATTGAAATCAGACAAAGAAAGCGAGGGGGGGATGATGTGTCAAGGGGCACTGGTGTTGACTGGCACGCTGTCCTGCGCCCTGCTGGGGCCCCGGCAGAATCTGCCGCCGACGCTGGCTCCGCGAGTGACCAAGATACCTCCGATGATGAGGGCGCATGGTGGAAACAGACATGGTACGGAGGGATTCTTTTGAGAGACGGAGTTCCTCCTGACACAATCAGGGAGGATACCATGTTCTCACAGCTGTCTTGGCCTAGCGGGAATGGCCTGACTTCGAGTCCGGCGGCCGCCGCTTCGCGCCGTAGCGTTCCCCGCGTGCCATTGCAGGCGCCCGAGACATGTCCCCCATTGCACCGTGAGAAAGAACAGTCGGAGACGAGTTATCTATATAACCCATTCGCTGATGATATACAATTTGTTGAGCAGGCATATGAAATGCCGACCGAATTCCAATCGCAACAATGTCCAGCAGGTGTTGCGCGGTCTGTATCCAATGCCGAAGCCGCGGTGCATCAGGGCGTTCGCAAAGCATTGCGAATGTCATGGGGCTGGTTGCGAAACGTCGATGCTTGGGGCGTGTCGAGAGTGATGGAATGCAGCGATTTCGTCAAACAACAAAAGGACAAACGACTCATTTCGTTTGATTATTTGCTGTTCCAGTTGAAGAGAACTCCGAGCTCCCGATCGGACACAAAGACCACGCATATAAAGGCCGCGTCGTCTTTGATTGATCCGATGTTAGAGACCAAAATACAGAAGTAGCGTTGTACCAGGAGCATTCTAGCAGCGCGGCCACCATGCAAGCCGGCAGTGCGGCTGACACCTATGGTCTCTTCGAGGGGGATGATATCCAACATGCGGATGCTAAACAGGCCTGCGCCCAGTCCAAACTCGGGGGAACTCCACCCTGGATTTTCCTCCCGCGAGAAGAATGGCCGTCTGCTTGGGAGAGTATGAGAAATCCTGTGTGTCCTTTCGTTTTATCATTCTACGGATACCTTGATTCTGGCGGATATTGGGAGCAACGCTGTGAATGACATGTGACCTCACAAGGTTTTATCAAGTGTAGTCCTTGGAGTAGTTGATATTTTCATACCGAACTACGATTGTTTCTTATCATTTGTGTTGATGACTTCAAGTTATTTGGACCTAGTGAGAACCTGGGCGAAGGCTGGCGTCTGTTACGAGAGGCCTCTGCAGGTTGCCCTAAAGGAATTGAGATCGATCCCCCCTCTAACGTCGCGAGGTGCCTGGGTTGTGAACATCGCATCTCGACGCGACGAGTAGAATGGCAGGGGGAACTACCCACCGTTCTCGATTTTCCGCCGCCGAATGTACCAAACTCATCTTCCATCGGCTCTGCGGCAGAGAACAATGGCGAGAAGCGGGGAATGGATCAGCGGCGCACCCGACTGGGCCATATCAGCCCCGAGTGCTGAAACTGGCTCGGGTCATTGAATATGATATGACTGAGTTATTTGAGTCCTGTGTCGTGCTTTATGTGCAATTAACTGACACTGACCCCGCAGCCTACCCTGCTGCGGGCACCCCTTTTGGTCCAGAGTTGATTGATTTTGAGGATGGACAAGGAGGCCCGCGGGGGGAGAAACACCCACCTGCGGAGGAGGCAATAGCAGCTGTGCTAAGAGTAGACGTTAACGTAGGTTCTCCAGATGCGCCAGTTGAGGTTCCTGGATTGCCAGCGGAACCTGGCCCAGATGATCCAGAACCATCGACGCAGTCGGGGGTCTTGCAACCGATTGCGGCAAAGGTTCTGATGAATATTTTGTTGAAAAACAACGGCTCGATACGATTTTCTGCGTGCAGTCTGTCATTCCGCAAGTTGTATCACGAAATGGACTGGGCAACGGGGCATGGATCTGCTTGGTCTGATATGTTACATAAAATCCACGACCTGGTATAAGATAACGTCGTGCGTTGGTGACAAATCCGAGGATGATATATAATCAAGCAATACTATGATGCCGACCCCGCGAGTGATTTACGGACACATCGTAGTACAAGTGCTAGCCACCAAGTGATCTGGGCCCCGTGCGCGCGAGCTAATCAGAGTATGGCATCACGCAGACAAGCATGTTTCCTATCGCGCGCTTGAGGCGGAACTTGTTGCAGCAGATCTGGCATTGCGAAGTGAGATGCTTCCTGGGTAGATATGCTCCTCTCCGCCTCATCTTCTAGTTGCCTCTCCTGCCGCCTGCCTTGCTTCACCTTGACGTGTATTTTACTGCAGTGCTTTCCTGCAGCTGTTTGATTATCAAGCGTGAAAAGGAGCGTGCTGCCGCGCGCTCGCGTCCGGGCGTCGGCCGGCCGGCCTCCTCCCTTCCCTTGCTTGGTATCATTTGCTATGCGGATTATCCATTGTCTCATTCATGCCTCGCCCCAAACCCTCTACCACAGAGCGCATTGATCACGGGCCCTTAGTTCCTTTGACATCTTGCCCCGATTCCCAGAGGAAAGACTGGTTATCAGCCGAAGCCCGCGACCAAGTCGCAAGGGGATTGAGCTATGTTGAGACAGCCGAACTGCCCGCGACACTGCGCCATGGATATGATGGCGGGCAAGATCATCAGGGCGGCGGCCCTGGGGAGGGCCGCTCTCTTCCCTCTTCTAACCTCACTCGGGTTCCTCGGGGAGGAGTTGTCGAAGGAGTCATAGACTTATGTGCCGACGATTCTCCCACTCGCGCTCCGATCATCTAACGTGGCCAGGCCCCGAACCCGATGAGGCGGAACGGCCCAGCCGTGAACGCCAGGCGAGGAGCCTTCTCATCTTGGATTGCTAAGCCCCCAGAAACGGTGCATTCCAGCCCGATAGCCGCACATTCTATCGAGCTGGCCGCTGGCCCAGCCAGCCGGCCGCGAGTCGTGGACGAGTCGAGCGGTATGGCCCCCGCCGTCCCAGACGGTTGGGATCGACTGCCGGGGGCCCGCCCCGTCCCGATCGCCTTGAACGGGCAACCCGGTCATGACAGCGACGAACATTTTGACGACGAAGACGAGGTCAATTCTATGGAGGATAACATGGAGTGTGCCGCGTATGAAATGTCCCCAAGCCGAGTCTTGCCGTTGTTGAACGCTGCCGACTGCCCCGTCCAGGACGGAAGGTCATCCCCAGGACAGGAGACCGTTGATTACGATCACTTGGAAGCTCTTGGGGAGGCGTTTGCGGAACCAGATCTAGACACCACGACCAGCGACCTAGTCCGCGAGGTCCCAGCGGTACACGAGCCATGGGGGACACCTATACCAACCGCCGTTCTCCCAATCGCTGAGGCTCCGCCCCGGGCGGCAGAGGTTGCATCGAGTTCCCAGCGTCATGCCAAGCGTGACCGGGAGTCCACGGGCCGAACGCCAGCTCCTCAGCATAAGAAGCACAGGAACGAATATTGCGATTTGAATGCTTCCCCGCTTCAGGAGGGGCTTCATCGGTCTGCCGCTGCCCCAGGCGATTGGCAGCCGTCGGTCCCCGCGGTTGCTGAGGATGACGACCCGTTCGACCCCCCAGTCACACTCCCGGAATTGATTGCGCAGGATGAACGGGATGAGGCGCTCCGCGAGGTGGCCAAGCCACCGGAGAGCGTGCACATTCGCCTTCGATTATCGGCTTCGAGCCGGGGACGGCCCAAGATCCCACGATCTGGCGCCCGATCGACTTCGAGGAGCACCAGTGCCATTTCCATGCGCGAGGCGTGCTGGAACCAGGGCCCTGGTTGCCCGCCCCTGGCGGAAAACAGTTGCCCGGGGAAAGCCAGCAAAACGGGGGGGCCTTGCAGGCGCCCAGAACGTGGGTTGTTCCAGCGTGTGCCCCAAGTGCGGCAATCAATGCTTGTGGGGGGACTGCGTCCAGATGGAAGAACATAACTGCCAGTGCCTTTTGATCCAGGCCATGCAGGACCAAGCCGGGGCCCTAAGAGGCCCGGAGACAGCAAGAGACTATGGCCCTAGAGGCCCAGAGGGCCGAACAGGCCGGCTGTATCGAGAAAAGATGAACGCAGTTATTGCCGACGTTCAGAAGAAGTTCGAGGCTGAAAGGCTCGCCATGGCCCAAACTGCCAGTCGGCGAGAACAAGAATTCCTAGCCCGAATGTCCTCTCATCTCAGACCGTGGCTGCCCAGCGGCGCGCGGAAGAAGCCGAGAACGAGACTGTTGGGGCATTTTCTTCTGAGCGACGGGCTGCCCTGGCGGTGCGCAGCGAAGCTGTAGACGCCAAGTCCGCCTTCGCCGCTGTCGCGGTGGCGAGGCTAGAATGGGAGAGGGCCGCGAAAGCCAGAGCAGAGCATGAAAGAAAGGAGCTCCAAGATCAACTCTGCGTTGCTAGGCTGGAAGCGGCCGGCGCACAGGCCATAGCTGCGAAAATGGCTGACCAGAACAGACAAAATCAAGATGAGCTCAAGAAACATGAACACGCTAGGGCATCGCTTCGCCAAATACAATCAGGCGACGGAGCGTGCCCGCCGGCCAAGCCGGCAGGGGCGAGCAGACGACCATCGCCGGCGGCCCAGCCGTCTGATGCCACGTCGTCGCAGGCCCGGCCTCGCTCGGCGCCTCCAGCAGGCGGGATGCCGCCGTTGCCGCGGGTGAGGGCTGCCCAGCAGCCTCAGCCCGTGCGAGGGGGCCCTGCCGAAAGTTGTTAGGTATGTTCAAACCCGAAGGTCGGCTTATGCGCCACTTGCGGATCACCAAGTTGCAAAGATCACTTTGATGCGAGCACGAAGCGTTGCGTCGCGTGTGCCCAGCGGAAGAGTTTGCCTGTAGAACAGGCGGCGTGGGATGAGCACTGGAAGCGAGACAGCGCTAACCCCAACCTTTTGGCCCAACAGCAAAAGCTCCTTGATGACATTTACGCCGACAAGTGTAACGCGCAGAGGCTGGAGGAGCAAGCTGAGGAACAGCTTCGGTTGAGCTCGGAAAAGTCATTCCTGGGGCCCGAGGGGGAGGGGGCCAGCTCACTTTTGCCCCCAACGCATTCGGATTAAAGTAGGAGCCTAGACAACACTCAGGCGGAATGGCGTTGGCCTAAGCAGTCACAGCACGATATTTTCAACATCACTTTTTCTGCCGCTCTGGTGCCCCGACGTGGGGCCAAAGGTTTGGCTGGTCGTGCGTGAGGCTCGATTCGCGCACGGCCCAGCCTGATGGCAGGGCCCTGCAACAGTCTACCGTGCCAAGAACACACAAGTGGAGGCGGGGAGGGAGGAGGAGCCCAAAAAACTGCGAGCCAACAGACGTGAGCACATCTGTCGTATACTACTCTTCACAGGCAAGGGGGGAGCGGCCACCTGGAACCCCTTAAACCGAGCCCAGGAAAGAATGTTTGAAAACTGATATTCCTGGGGCCCGAGGGGGAGGGGGCCAGCTTACTTTTGCCCCCAACGCATTCGGATTAAAGTAGGAGCCTAGACAACACTCAGGCGGAATGGCGTTGGCCTAAGCAGTCACAGCACGATATTTTCAACATCACTTTTTCTGCCGCTCTGGTGCCCCGACGTGGGGCCAAAGGTTTGGCTGGTCGTGCGTGAGGCTCGATTCGCGCACGGCCCAGCCTGATGGCAGGGCCCTGCAACAGTCTACCATCCTGCCAGAGAAAAAACGCATTTCTCCCATCTGGCGTCAGCCGCCTCTCTGTCGGCGTCTCTGACGCTTGGCCCGCTGTGCTGCCTCAGCACTGCGGGGCTCCTCTGGAACACCCTCCGTCGAGGAGACGCTGGACTCGTCGTCGCCTGCGAGCTCCTGCAGGCGGGTGGTGAGCGCCCTCCTGAGGCCCTTGAACTTCTTGAGCTGGACGCTGGCGAGACTGGCGAGGAGGGCAGCCGACGGGTCGGTCCAAAAGATCGCTCCCTCCTGCTCAATCTGGTGTCCCGCCTGCGCTCGATGCCTCACCAGCTCATACTGCTTCGTGTGGCGCTGGACGGATGCGGCTGACTTCCAGCGGCCACGCCGTCGGGTAGCCTCCAGCGTCTGGCCCGACTCCACGAAGTCAGCTGCGCCTGAATGTCGTAGGCCATGTGGTGGTCCGCTCCACTCCAGGTTGAGGGCCCGCAATGCCGTCCACCAAGTCTTCCGAAAGGAGGCGGCGGAGAGCGGAAAGAGCAGATCGCCGTTTGTGGTCACGTCCACCACGCCCTGCAGGAGGGCCTTCACGAACTGGAAGCGGAGGACCACCCCTTGGTCACTGCCCGTCTTGACTGTCTCGCCCCGCGCACGTACTCCCAGCGCCAAACTCGCCGACGATCTGTCAAATGCGACATCCATGGTCCTGAGCAGGCTCCAGTCCTGCTCCCTCAGCAGGCAGTCGAAGGAGAGAAGCACCAGGACGCCCTCGTAGATCATGTTGCCGCGCAGCATCCACAGCGCAATGCAGGCGATGGAGGCTCGGTCGAGAGGCTTCCCCTCGCCCTGCGCAGCCATCCTGAGCCAGGACTTAAGCGCGCGGGCCGACTGAGGCATCTTGTCACGATGGTCCTCGTAGATGTGCAGGAACCCAAAGAAGACGGCGTTGCCGACGCCCACGCTCTCGCGGTGCAAGTAGCACAGCGCCGACAGGTAGTTGGCCATGGCGGTGTCGCGCTCGGCAAAGCTGTCGAAGGGGACCCGCTGCCGCTGTACGTCCTGCAGGAAACGCCTGACCTCTTTGACATAGCGCCTGTTGGTGTTGTCATCCACCGCGTGGACACAGAGCCGGTTGGCGTAGCTGAGCACATCGTCCCTGGCGTGCTCCCAGGCTCGAGCCCCTCGCCCAGTCAGTGGCGGCGGGGAACTCGTGGCGAGGCGCCCTGAACCCCGACGGCGGGGTGGGGGCGAAGTCGCAAGGACCCCGTAGTTGGCCATGTGCACGCAGACGGTCAGCGCGATCACCAGTGGGCCGCACCCTGAGCTGCGGCCTCTCCCCGATGACGTCGAAACGCAGCTCGCAGACTCCGTGGGAGCCCGCGGGTCAGGTGGCCCTGGACCGTGTCGGCATCCGCGCCCTTCGGCCCCCCGCGCGACGGGCCGTCCGCCACGTTGATCTCGCTGGGGACCCACCTCAGGTAGATGCGGATGCCGCACGCCAGTTGGATGGCCGCCGCCATCCTGCAGAGCCTCAGGAGGTCGAAGGACGAGGCTCGTCCTTTGCTGAGCGCCCCCACGACGACAAGCGAGTCCGTGAAGATGAGGACGCGCTTGCACCATGAACGGCTGCTTCTCGATAGATGTCGAAGGACGGCCAGCACCCCACGGCCCTCGAGCACGTTGTTGTGCTCGTGTCGCTCCCAGCGACCGGCAAAAGCCGTCGCCCAGCGCTCGATGTCCGTCCACTCCGCGGCCAGGGGAGGAGCAGGCTGTCGCGCCGCCCTCCTCAAGTGTGCTGGTAGAGGTCGCCCCACTCCTGCAGGTGCGTGCCCCTTCGCGATCCTCACGATCTCCTCGCAGAGGCTCGGCGGGTAGGGGCAGGCGAGCTTGGTCCACTTGGTCCCGCAAGGCGCATCTCCCCGTAGAACTTGGTGCGGTTGGCGTGTGACGGAACAGGATCCTGCCGTACCTGAACACGTTCTGCCAAGGCTTCTCAGATCCTCGCACGAGGTCAGTATCTTGGTCGGCTTCTTCCAAGGCGTGCCGTACTGGCAGTAGTCGAGGACAATGACAAAGACGTCGCTCCGCGCCTCGAGCGCAGCCATCTCGGGGAGGAGCCAGATGAGACTGTCGAAAGGGTTCTCCAGCGAGAAGAACACGCCGATCGTGAGGGCCAGGATGCAAGCTTCGATCGCGACCATCGCCATCATGGTACCGTCTTTCACCTTCCTGCGGTCCGCTCTCCCCAAGCCTGGGACACCAAACAGGTGATCTGGTGTCCTCAGACGGGGGATCCTGGCTCGCGAAAAGGTGGAGCACGGTGGACCTGCGTGGACCCACCAAAACTCCTTCTGCCGCAGCCTGAGCATGAACCTCGCGACGGCCGTCTGATCGAGAAGGTCGCACTGCTTCCCGTTGTCGATCTCCCAGGCCTCCGCCCAGGTGGGGACGCCCACCCTGAAGGCCTCCGCTAGATTCCCCGACCCCGCAAAGAGCTCGACCATGCCGGGCAGGCCCGTGACCCTGAACCCCGTGGTCTCCTCGGTCTCCTCGGAGAAGATGTCGCCCTTGGCCGCGTGTCGCCATTCGGCCTCGGTGTACGCCGTGTCGACCTGCACTCCCCAGCCTTGCTGACGGGCCCAGCGGGCCTCGCATCTCTGCGACTCCGCTGAGGCCTCCGAGGACATCACCGCGTAGCCGTAGTTGCTGGCGTCGGTCATGTACACACTCGAGTGCCAAGCCAAAGAGAGGTCCGAGAAGAAGAAGATGGACAACTCGGCCAGGGCGACCAGCTCCGCCTTCACGTCCTTCCACAACAGCCTGGGCCGCGACCGATCCTCCGAAGCGTGGATCCAGGCGTAGATGACGTGAGGTATAGAGAAGGCAGCTCGAGCCACCATCATGGCCCACGCCCAGTGCCCCATGACCACCTCGAGGAGAGCGGGCGGGGCCGAGTCCTGAAGAGCGAGGGCCTCGGTTGCCAGCACCAGCTCCCGTAGCTTCTCGTCCTTGACGCGACAGCGCAAGGTGACGGGGTCGATGGTGATGCCCAGCTGCTCGGGCAGCCCCCTCCCCGCGCTCTCCTTGTGGACTGCCAGGCCCTTGTCCACAAGCATCTGCTTCGCCTCGGCAGCCGCCGCATGCAGGTTCGGGTCGTTCTCGTCGTCGCCCGTCAGGCCCCCGCCGTAGTCGTCGATGTAGAGCCAGTACAGCAAGCGGTGCTCGAGGAGGTTCGGCACGGAGCTGCCGTGCTCGACCCTCGCCGCTCCTGTGGCCTCCAGGTCGTCGAGGCAGTCGGTCAAGGAGGTGTGGGCAAGGAAGACGGCCCAACTCCACCCCATGGGCACAACACAGCAGGCGACGCCCACGGCACTCTTGGTCGGAGGCGGCAGCTCGACGCCTCGACCTCGCGCGAACTCCCACAGCTCGGCCGGGTCGACTCCATCCAAGACAAAGTAGGAGTACAACTCTGGCAAGTTCTTCAGCCTGTAGAACATCACGGGCACGTCGCCTTGGAAGGTGAGGAACTGCTTCTCCCCCAAGACGTCGGGGCCCAGGTCGATCTCCGCCAACGCCGCGGGAGAGCCGAGAGGCACCCACGGAGGCGTCTGGAAGTGCAAGTTGACTCGACGAGCGTCCCACACCAACCTGGAGGTGACCTTCCTGTCCGAGCCCGCCCCCTCGACTTTCTTGACTACGGTGAAGACCGAGAGCTTCTCCCGAACTTCGTCCACGTACTGCAGCATGTTCGACTCCCACATCTTGACGGCCAGCTCCAGCCGAGTCGTGCCGTGCTTGAGCTCGGGGGCCTCGTGCGGCTTGATCTTGCGATACTCCCTCATGTCGATCTCCGCCTCCGACTTCAGCATGAAACGTCCAGGCTCCTCGAGGTAAGCGGCCGCAGACCGCGCCAGGTCTTTCACGCTGACCCCTCGGAGCTTCGGTGGAGGCAGGTCTACCTCGGATACTCGCAGCGGGCACAGGGCCCCTCTCTGAAGTCGCTCGCTCCCTCCCGTCTCCGAGGCAGAGCCGCTCCCATATCCCACAGGGAGCTTCTCGCCATAGCGGCGCAAAACCGCTCTGCCATCGTCGACGGAACCCCACGTAGCCCTCTTGACCTGCTCGTTCCAGACGCGTCGGACAATCTCCTTCTGCAAGAACGTGGACTGAGTCCAACCGCCTCTGGAGACGTGCGGCTCCCAGTCCCTCAGCTCCTTGAAGTGCCCACGGGCCAGACCGCGGAGCGCAGCGATGGCACGATTCGACCGAAGCCACGTCACCCGCCTCGCGCTCGCGCTCAACGCGCCGTCTGAAGCTGAGCACCACGTCGCTGGTAAAAAAGGTAGCGTTCCAATCAGATCTCGATGCCCGCGAGCGTCCTCCTGGCGAGGTCGCGAGGGTTTCGTGTCCTGGGCGCCGTCCTTGCTCATGACGACGAACTGGGTCGCGGCAAGGCCAAGCTGGCAAGTACAAGGAAACCTGCAAGGCCTTCAAAACTGGGAGCTCGAAGAGTGAGCTCGAGCAGGCAGCGCGCGCTGAAGCCGCCGAAGAGGTGGAACGCGTTGTACGCCAACCGACGTGCGGAGCAGTAGCAGCACCGTCGAACTGGATGATGAAGGGCCCGACGAGGGTCCAGTACACACCGAGCGAAACGAGCAAGAAGAGGGCCGCGAACAGCCTCCTCTGCTCGGGTGGACTTCTGGATCTGAACCGCCCCGCCACCGAGGGGCAGCCGGTTTGTCACTCGTCCGCCGCGGCAGAACCAGAGACTGACCCCAAGTGCTTCTGGAAGAGAGCCTTCTTCTTGAGCTTCTCGGTCACCTCGTCGTCCGCCGCGTCAATGTCGTTCTCCGACCTGTCGACCCTGAAGTACTGCTCCGCCAGCATCCAGTCGACCTTGCTCTTCCACTTCGATCCGGCCTGACTCTTTGGACGAAGCCAGTCGTCCTTCTTCTGAACCCGATCGAACGCCTTCATGATGCTGTAGATCCTCAGGCAGACCAGCTCCGCCGCCCTCGAGTTGATGACCGACGCCGGCGACTCTGCCTCCAGCATCCGGTCAATCACCATGCCGAGGACGAGGACCTCCGCGGCCGCGCTGCAGCTCTCGACCTCCTTGCTCCGTAGCCACTCACGAAGCTCTGCCTGGGCCTTCTTCCCTCCGCGGTAGAGCCGCGTGAGCACCTCAGGGGCCACGCGAGTGCGAATCTCCCCTACGCGGCCAAGGTCAGCAGCGCCATCAAAAGCCTTGAGCGCGGACAGCATCGCCTCCCGAGGGTTGCGAGACTCCATCTCCAGCTCGTGGATCCTGACCTTCAGGGGGTTGCGGTTCGGGCTGCCCTCCATGCCAGCGCCGACGAGCTCGAAACCGTGGGGAGACGACGGAGAGCTCCCCGCTGAGGGCGACCCGCGGGTCCCCCGAGTGCTGTCGAGCTCGACGACCCGCTCGTGCTCCCGCAACTTGGCCAGAAGTTCCTCGATCTTGTCCCTTGACGGTTCGATCGGCCCCGACTGCACGTCCGATCCCCCCTCCGCCGACGCATTGGCAGGGCGGTTCTTCAAGTCATTGACAGCCTGCATCAGCTCCGCCATCTGCTGCTGTCCTGCGAGAATGGTCTCCATCATCGTGGCGGTCTTCGAGTCGGCCTCCTCGCTCTCGGTGGTGACGTCGCTGGCCACGGAGTCATCGTCGCTCTCGGAACCCGCGTACTCCGTGCCCGTGTCCTTGGACCCGCCGAAGACCCACCAGATAGCGATCAGCCCGATCGCCAGGGAGAACACATAGAAGTCGAGCTCCCCACTCTCGCGCATCTCGCCCACGGACTCCCCCAGCTCGCCGAGATACTCGACCCACTCGCGGCCTTCCTCGAACTTGGAGTATAGAGCCACCACCCAACCGTAGACATTGAAATAGTTCCACGCACGCCAAGCCACGATCCCAGCTCCCGCTACAGGCCCCCAGCTTCGCCTCGCCCACGCCCAGAGCCCGATCGAAGCAGCCGCCTTCGTGGCCCCGAAGCTCGGGATCAGGCGAATGCGACGACCCTTGGACTTGGCGGGGGCCTTCTTCTTGGAGCTGCTCGGCACCGTGTGGCCCTTCATGCGGTCAAGCAGGCGCTTGCTGGCCTGCTCTGCCTCCTCCTTCTCGTGCTGGCTGAGTCCTGCATGGTCCGTGTACGTGACACCAGGCTTGGCCCGCGTCGAAGCGTGGACCTTGTCCTTCGGGTTGATCAGCTGGACCCTGCCCGTGGGATCTAGGGCCGTCCACTCGCCAGCGCGGCCCGCTCCTGAGGGAGCCTTCTCGATGAGCAGCATCACCACTCCAGCAGGGCCATCCTTGCTGCTGCGCCAGTACAGTCGGTTCCACTTTCGGAATGACATCGACTTCCACGGGAAGGTCCCACGATCTCCGTCGTGGGCTCGCTCAGTGTACTCTACGTCCTCGAATGCCGCCGACGCGGCGGGCTCCTCGGGCTGTTCGGCCGCAGGCTGCTCCCACGGCCGGTCGCTGAAGCCGAGGAACGCGAGGACCACCCAGAACACGGCGGTGGCCACCCGCCCCGCCGTGGTGGCGTGAGGGGCTGCCTGGGCCCGATGAGGCCTCCTCGAAGCGCCAAGCGCAGGATGCGCCCCAGCCGCGCGGGCGGATGGGCGCTCTCTGGGCCAAGGAAGGGCGGCGGCACAGGCTTACCCGCCCCAATCTCTTGAGCCCAAAAAACTGCGAGCCAACAGACGTGAGCACATCTGTCGTATACTACTCTTCACAGGCAAGGGGGGAGCGGCCACCTGGAACCCCTTAAACCGAGCCCAGGAAAGAATGTCTGAAAACTGATAGCCGCCAACATTCGTGAAAAAGAAAAATCGTTGGCCCGCGCAGCCGCGTCGGAGAAAGAGGTGATGGAGCTCAAAACTGCCATCGCCGAATCCTTGAAAGAGAAAGACCAACATATGCGGTCTCGATCACAAGCAGCTGACCGAGAGGCGGCCTTGGAAGAAAGGGCAAAAGAGATGACAAGGACCATGGGCATGGAATCTTTCCGATTTATCGGGGAAGCGTTGGATAACATGGCCAAATGTCATCAATTCGATATGCCCCAGCTTTCGCAGGAAACGCCCGCCAGGCCAGCTTTGCAACCCCATTTCACTGTCCCTGGCCCTGCCACTGAAGGTCCGGCCAAGCCAGGCATCTCTGGGGATAATGTACCCTTCAATGCCGGGATGCACGGCGCCGTCGACGACATGACCCTCATTAACTATCATCCTTTCACCCCGGCGGGGCCAGCGAGGCCACCGGCGGCCCAGCCGCCGGGTGGGGGTAAGGGTAGCGCGCCAGCGGCCACGCCGTCTGGCGGTGCAGGGCAGAGCAATGATGGGGATGATCAAAGTACCGCCCCAAGTACCGACTTCTTGTACGCAATCGCTCTTGCCGCCCAAGACCAGTCAGGGAAGCCGCCTCAAGGGGATCCGGGGGGTCCTGGATCCCCAGGCGGTGGAGGCGGCCCCGGCGGACCTCGGGGCCCAGGTGGGCCCAATGGCCCAGGAGGTCCCGACGAGAGTACCCCGCTGGACCACTGGAGACAGGTTGGCAACAATCAAAAGATTGATCTAATGGACATTCCCGATGTTATAAACATACGGGAGTGGCAGATGCATACCATCCGTGCTGTGGCTGGATCGTCCCCTGAGATTCAGGAGGCACAGCTTAGGATTATGGAAGCCATGGACCCCGCCGTGCCCAAATAACAACTTAGAAACCCGGGCCGCTTCCGACGTCTTGACATCATGATCGCCACTAACTTGATTCAGAAATTTACGAAGATGCGTAGGAATCGCAATTTTTCCGTGCATTACAATCTTTTCCTTCACCAGATCCAGCGTGTGGAGTTCGCCGCCCAGAATGAAAATAGACTTCTGACAGGGCGCGAAATTGGTGCTCAGCTAGATCGGAGCTGGGTCAGCATCGTAATCCAAGTGATATTTTCAAGGTCGCTATTGACCCCAATCGCCCTGGCGCTGATCTGTACAGTTTTTTTATAATGAGTGGACAGACGTGTATCAACAGCTCTACGGCGTACGACCTCCGTCCGATGATATGCGAGCTTCGATGCGTGCCCACTTCCTTGAGGAATGCAGGAAGCCGAAGCAGTTGAGCATGCTTTGCCAGTTTTTTGATCTGTCTTCAGACAAGCCAGGGGCGGGCATGCGTACTTACGAATGGCTCATAGCTCAGATTGAAATGATGATGTTGCGTGAGAAAGAAGAATGGAACATCGATCTGCATGAGGGTACTTTGAACCAACGTGCTCATCAGATGCGCTTGGGCGGCGGTGGAGGCGAGGGCAACGAGAACCGCCGAGGCCTCAACGGCAAAGCCGCTGCGGCCGAGGTGGCAGCGCGTCTCGGGAAATCCACTGACGTAATGAAGAGTGGAGCGACAAAGGGCGAAACAACGTGCACATTTATCCGTAATGGAAAGACCTGCCCGCGCGCGGGTCAGGGTTGCCCGTTTAATCACAAGAAGCCCAAAGCTGCCGCTCCGGCCCAGCCAGCTGCGGGGGCTAACCCGAACGCCGCCCCAGCTCAGAACTCACGTCCTCGAGGGAGGTCTGAGAAACCGACAGGCGGTGGTCGAAAGACAGGGGGCCGATCTCAGACCCCGGCAGGTGGCCGTGGAAAGGGCACGCAGCAGCGGACTAGGAGCCAATCCGAACGTTCGCGCGAAAGTCAGAGCAAGTTGCCGTGCTACCCTTTCTCACGTGACCCCAAGAACTGCCGTGGAGCCCAGGGCGGTTGCTACAAGCAACGCAGAGCCCTGACCGCAGAAGAAAAGCTCAAACGTGACAAATATGAAGAGGCCAAGCTCAAGGCTGGAAAGCCTCTGGGATGCGGGCGCACAATCAAGCAAGCAAATGCCGCTGCTGCCAATTTCGCCTCATCCTCATGGGGTTGCGCCTCGAGGGTCGCCAGCGCGAGCTCAGAATGACGCGGGAGCGATGGAGACAAAAGCAAAGGCACAGGCACAGGCAAAGGCAATGCCAAATCTGATAATTGCCGCTCTTTCAAAGAAACGGGACAGTGCACGCGTGGGAAGGATTGTTGGTTCGCCAAGACCACGCCCAACCTGTGAATATAACCCGCATAATACCTTCATATATACTCCTTATCCTCACCTCTCCTGCGCCTGGCCGTTTGGGCTCAGGTATTGGACTAGATCGATCAGACTTTTGATCGTGCAGGAGGAAAAGATATCCATCTTTCCCTGCCTTCCTCTACCAACGGATCAGGGGTTCTGTACCTTTGTACTCCAACCCCATACACAGGTTATCAGCCCTTTAAAGCTCACAGTTCATCGAACCCCGCGTCGCGATCTCGCGCGCGGCCTCGATGGAACCCAAGCGGCGCGTGCGCCGTAAGGGGTCCATCGGGGCCTCGCGTCCGAGCTCTCCGACGGCGCGACGGCTCGGTGATGAGTTGGAGAGCCTTAATGTGGACCGTGTAGGTGTCCCAGGTACCCCCCCCCCCCCAGCTCCGACGGACCCGAGGCGCGGCTGCTGATGATTTTCACCGCCGCGTCGCCCGCGGGGGGACAGGAGAAGGAGTAGGAGCAGGCAGTAGAGAATTTCACACGCCTACCTTCGATCCTCCATCTCCTCCCCCGTCGGGAGCAATCCCAACTGCGTCGGGCGCGAGCCCCGCTGGTCCTGATACTCCAGGGCGCTTTCGCGCTAACCGCCGATGGGCCTCAGGTGCGGGCATGACCAGCCCTGCGACCGTTCCTGTAGCGGAGCACGTAGCCACCTTCGAGGAACTCAGTAGACCAGTGGCGGCACAGCCGCAGACGCAGTACCCCCAGGTATCATCTCATCAGACACCAACGCACACGGCCCTAGCCGCAGCTCGTCCTTGCGTAACCGTCGCGGGGCCACAGGCCCATACGACGAGAGGAGGTCGAGCCCGCGTGCTGCCTCACAGAGGCCATGCACTCCTCGCGAGAGGGTGCAGAGGGAAGCTGACGCTCCCCACCTCTCCATCTCAGATGACCTGCTGGCGGCAACGTCCGCTGCAGGCGAAATAGCTGAGCTCAGAGACCAGGTTGAAACCTTCGTGTCCAGACAGTACTCTGGACTGATGCAGAGCGTTCAGACGAACGCTGCCAACGCTGCTGCTCTACGCCAAGATCTCGACGGCGCCTTGGGGATCATCGATTCTAGGATCGCTGAAGATCGCCGCATCTTAGGTGAGCTGCAGTACCAGGTTGACCATGAGATGTCACACTCAGGTGAACGATCGGCGACGGTCGAGAACCTGCGCAACTATCTCGCGCAGATGGAGCAACAACTTGTGGTCGTACGCGACACAGGCGTTTCAGCAGTCAGGATCCTCCATGACGAGATCCACGACCAGCTCCGCAACCGACCACCACCAGCCGAGGCCACCGACCTTGGCGACGTTCAGTCTCAGAGCAACGGTCTTCGATCCCACATGGACCACACTACGGCGACGCTTCGCACCGAAGCACATGCCAACTCGTCGAACCTGATCGGCATGTTGCAAAGTACTGAGAGAGTTATCACTCAAAGGCTTGATGCGACCAACGCTGTCGTGCAGCCACTCGCTAACCGGATCTCTGAAATCGAGCAGCGTTTTCTTGGTGTACAGGACGCCCTGGCAGAGTTGCGTGTCGGAGGAGCCCAGACTGTACAGCTGGATTCTCCTCCTACGGTTTACGATTTCGCCCGCCTCACTGACAGGTTGCAGGAGGTCGAGGAGGCGGCGGACCACACGCAGTCTGAGCTCTCCCAGGTCATTCGTGAGAGAGATATTGAGAAGGTACGTGTTGAGGAGCACCTCGCACGTCTGGACAGTGAGTTGGAGGCGCACAACGCCCGTCTCCGAGCCTACGAGCAGCGACTTGACCGGCATTCACAACGCTCTCGGGATACTGATGAGTACACGCGCCAAAAAGTGAACCAAATACACGAAAATATGGCGAGCTGGACAAATCAGCTGATTGACCACACCAACGACACCATACTTCACCTTCAACCTGTACCCGACCTGCACAGGCCGACGGCAGCGTCCGCCGAAGCACCACGCGCTTCTGCAGGACAACAACGACGTACGTCACCAGGAGCAGTCTCCGCGGCAGCTTCAGCACAGACACGCCACGTGCCTCCTGTGCGCACAGGACCAACTACCGTGGTACCGATACCCTCACAACCATTGTCTGCGGTTTCGGTCAATACTACTACTTCTATCAAGGAGTCAGACACCGCCCGAGCCCCTGTCTTGCCTAAGATCACGCAGCTGCTTGAGTGGCAGCAAAAGGTACGGAATAATTTTGGAGCCGCCTCCGGGCGACCATCCAAAGCATATGCCTTCCTATGCGTGGCTGAACAGCCCGAATTTACCTTCGAGGACTTGCAAGACAGTGGAGATTTTGAGAGCATCGATTGCAAACTCGCCACTGCTCTCAGCGACATCTTATCTTCAGACTTGCGCTACCAGATCAGGCTCATCGAAGCCAGAGAGCACAAAGCAGGACGCATGCTCAAAGGACGCCAGATCTACTGGCACATCCTGCAGTCATACAAAGTGACAGAGGTTGACGACGACCTGCATGAGTTCGAGCGCCTCAAAGAACTGAGGATGAGAGATGAAAATCTGCAACGTTTCATTACTGATTGGGACGCTTTACTGTTGGATTGCCGAGAGGCACCTGACCCAAAGATCTTGGAATCTCTGTTTCGCACACATATTCGCCGACGCGCCTGGATGAAACAGGATATGTACGAATACCAGCGCATGAAGATCAGCGATCCGAATCGTACCTATGATTGGCTCCGACAGCGCGTCCTGGACGTACTGGAGCTCAAACAATTGGAAAATAATCAAAATACGTTACGGTGCGAACACGAGACTCGTTTTCAGGTACATGTATGCGCCGCCTGGAAGAAAGGCAACTGTCGCAACGATGAGCGATGCAAGGCTTTACGTACCTTTTCCAAGGATTGGAAGAGCAGCAGATCTTCCAGAGCATCGACTGCTGCTGGCAACTCTCGCCGCAGCGCTTCAGCCCCTGCGAATCCCAAGAAGCCAGCATCGAAGCCGTTTTGCTTCGAGTTCGCCAAGCGCAACACCTGCGCCAGAGGCGACAAGTGCAACTTCCCACACATGGCGCAGCGCAGAGACTTCGCACAGAACAAGTGCCCCAAGGGCGACAAATGCAAATGCGCTCAGCTGGCACCTGGTGCGAAGACACCTGAGCGAAGCCCAGGTCGCCCGCGGACCTCCAGTCAAGACAGTCGTGGTCGACCGCCGTCCCGCGGATCGGGGAGCCAGCGCTCTCCACAACGCGGGGGGTTCCGCTACGCGACAGACTCAC
Organism: Prorocentrum cordatum; assembly: GCA_963575745.1. Taxonomy (NCBI): domain Eukaryota; class Dinophyceae; order Prorocentrales; family Prorocentraceae; genus Prorocentrum; species Prorocentrum cordatum. Next base: position 149,678 of record CAUYUJ010017451.1, on the reverse strand, counting down.
ACCAAAGACGTGACAACCGACGCCAATGCGACCGCTCTCGATCATCCTCCAAGAGGTCTCCCGACTTTGGCAGCCAGTCGAGAAGTCGCTACGACAGATCTTCGCGATCTTCCTCTCGAGGACGAGACGGCCGTGGCGGAGGACGTGGCAGCCCACGTGGCCGCGATAGATCTTACGACAGCGACAGAGGACGTGACCGACGTTCCACGAGCCGCGGTTCGTCCCGTGGTTCCCCCAAGTTCAGGGCACGCTCTCCTGCCAACTATCGCCGCCCTCGCCACTCCGACCGCAGTTGCGTCATGCGTGACAAGACTCTCATGGCCGCCAACAAGGCCAAACAACATCTACCAAACCACGGCGTCGGATACGTTTCGACGCACATACCGTGGAACACTACCCGTACATCGTTTCCGGCAAGTCCACTCTGGACAAGTGGATGGAGAAGCCGAACGAGGGCGACATTGTTAATGTACCAGACCCGCTGCCACAATGGTGGTGGAAACAGAGCGCAGACGCCCTGAGGCAAAGTTATGGCACAAAGATCTACATGACTACCGACACAACAAGGGGCCGGTGGTCACACCAACTGCAATTCCAGATTCCGACGACTCTACCATAGAGTCCTCAGAGACACAACAGAAGAAGACAATGACTTCACACGTAGAACCTCCACGCTCGACCGCTGCGTTGACACGCTCCTGGGTTCTCGACAGTGGATCTGCGCACCATAGTCATGATAAAAACGAGCTGACGCAGACCGAATCGGATCGCATATCTATTCGCGAGGAGCATATTCTGGAAACTGCCAATGGTGATCGTACTGTCAACGAGCACTATGGCATACAGCTACCTGAAGTGGGCTTGAAGAGTTCAGCCCTCGCCTTGCCAGATTGCCCATCGTTATTATCAGTTGGACAATTAATTGAGGTTGATGGATTTCGGCAGCTTCGGGATCCAGAGCTGGGCTACTTACTCCAGGATCCGGGGGGCCAAGGGTATAAGGTTCCCGTCAACAACAGAACTCGACGATTTGGTGATGATACCACCACCACGATTGTGCACTTCGTCAGCGCCCAGACGTCGTCAGGGCAAGCGTTCATCCGCACGCTGCAACGACATATGCTGGTGTTGCAAAACTACAGAGCTGTCACCACCTACAGATGAGCTGAGGCCCCACACAGGGACCTGTCCCAAGAGACCACATGTCGGCGAGGGAGGAGGAGCACGGACCGCCACGGTCGAAGAACCTCCCGACACAAATAATGCCGAGTCCAACATGGATGCAAACATCGACTCGCTTACGTCTCAGATACAGTGTTCTCCTCCCACATGCGGGGGGCCTGCAGATATGGCTCACGCAGATACCGACGCCACGTCGACCTCCCTCGAGGATCTGCCTATGGAGACGCTCAATACAGTGCACCATGATAGTAATCGCGTGCTTCCAAACAGACAGGAGAAATCGATTGACCCTATGCACTACGTGACTCACAGCCCGAAACATCCAGACTGTGAGATTTGCTCTCGCACGATGGCGCAGAATGCTCCGTGTCGACGACAGCGCAAACCACATCCACTGGCAGACCCCACCGACGAGGACACAGCCTACGAGGCCTTCGTCCCGAAGAAGTTCGGGGAGGCTCTAACTGCCGACCATGTCGTTTTGGCCAAAGACGATGCCGCTGACAAGCACGGTGACAAGTACGCACTCGTTGTACTGGACAGATACACTGGCATCTTCATGGCGTACCCAGCATTACATAAAGACGCAGCTACTACAAAGGCATCCTTCCAGCAGTTCGTCGCCGCAAGCGATGAGGTGAAGCACATGTATACAGATAGCTCTGGAGAGCTTCAGAAGGCATGCCGCCAACTGGGATGGAGACATGACGCTAGTACTCCTCATCGTCCACAAACAAATGGATTGATTGAGCGCGTTGTCAAGATCGTCACCCTCGGTACAAGAGCTGTGTTGCACATGTCTGGTCTGGGGCGCGAATGGTGGAAAGAGGCCATGCAAGCCTTTTGCTGTGGACATAATTTTGTGCATCCATCCACGGGCGTTGCCGCCCTCAGCGACGAGCACACTGAGAAGACAGCTCATGAGATACGTTTTGGCGAGAGTTTTCCCGGGCACTGCGTTCCATTTGGTGCTCGGATCTTTTGGAAATGCCTCAATCCCGAGATCAATAATGAGACTGCGAAGTTCAAAGAGAATGCTCGGGAAGGGTTATTCATGGGTTGCCATGTACACTCCGGTGGACGCTGGTCTGGTGATTATCTTGTCTTGGATACGGCTACAGACGCCAAGAACCCAGACGGCGACCTGTGTCACGTACACAGAGTCAAAGATATCATCATCCCCGACGACAAGTTCACCTACCCTGTGAAAGACGGCACCCTGCGACATCACAACCCCGAGGCACACGACGAGGTCAAGGCATCTACTTCTCGCCCCATGGGCGACAAACCTATGCCCGACCTTCCACTTGCCTACCCAAAGGAATGGGATGATCCATCTATGATGACGATGGACGGCAACATCGCTGATACTCACCCATCGGCCTCCGAGGTTGCTGCGCCGCCACCGGAGCCCGACTACTGGGAACAGCGTGGATATTGCGTCATCCGACACATCCGTACTCCACGCAGAAAATTGTTCATACCAACGGACGACGTTATGTACCTGTTGATCTGCTCGATGTGACACGAGATTTCGAGACGACTTCTACCTTCGACGGAGAAAGTCTCTTTCGCGATGTTTGGGATGGCGTTAGCGCCACAGACCACTGAGAACTGAGCGAGCCTTGGACCGGCCTGGTTCGATTCTATGAGCTCCCCAAAATGTTGCCAGACGGGAAAATGGTGGTCCGCGGCCGCGAGACACGCGTACAGACTACTACGCGTCCAGACCACATTCTTCCCGAGCATTGGAAGACCTTATCTCGTGGACAGCAAAAGAAAGGAATTGAATACGCCGAGGATATCAAACAAGCTCGTGAGACTCGTGACCGAGCTGCACTTCGAGTGTGGACCCGACAGGACAGACAAGCCAAACATTTCCGTACTACTACAGCTGGCGGACCCACATGGAATACCTTGGAACGACGAATTACTCACGATATGGACAGCGGCGCTGTCATTCGTGATGAGGACGTCAAGGGCGTGACCAACAAAGATATTCTGTGTGCCAAACTACCTGGTGGACCGCGTGACATTTCTACACTATTATACGACCGCCAACCCTCACCGCAGCCTGCTGGAGCCGCACGTGCTCTGGTACTTGTCGACAGTGAGGGGAACGACTTCGGGACCGTGAACCCGCTCACACGCAAGTTCGCCCCGTCGGTGGCAGTGCCCGCTATGCCGCGTGAGCTGACATACACACCGGCACACAGAGATAGGATTCCTGACTCACCGTGGGCACGCCCAGCCCTTGTTATCAGAAATTTGAGCAAGAAAGAAGTTGCCGCATAACCGCGCGCACAGGAGGCCCTACGAAAATAATACGAGCGCCTCGACAAGGAGCAAACATGGATGTTGGAGACTGTCGCTGAAAAAGATGATATTGAATCACAGGCGATTCGTACTGGGAAGAAAGTTCACTTCTTCAACATCTTGGAGCCACTTCAATCAAACATGAATAACTTCCTCCTGAACTACGTAAATTCAAGTGCCGAGTGGTGGTTCAGGGCAATACTGGCAAAGATGAAACCGTATTGGCCGCCATATTCGCCGACGCCGCATCCAGCGCGTCGCATACCGAGGCTTCCAAACTCTGCGATGCTACCGCATTATTGCCAAAGTATGCGGGCGAACAGAGCGATGCACCTGGCGCATACACGCAGGCATTGCTATACGGAGACGGAAGAATCGACCCAGTCGATACTTGGATTACCATGCCCAAGTGGCGCCAACCTGTATCCTGGTCTAAATACAAGAATCCCGTGTGCCGACTACGATTGGCATTGTACGGACACCCTCTTGCAGGTGTCTTTCGGGAACGAAAGTGTCGCACATGCCTGGAAAGTGTTGGATTTGAGCCTATCGCAGGCTGGGAATGTGTGTGGAGACGCAACAGACTGGGATGGATACTTTCAGTATATGTGGACGACTTCAAATTAGCAGGACAAGCCATCAATCTACAAGCCGGCTGGGATCATATCCGCAAAAGCGGCATTGATTTGGATCCGCCTACTCCGTACTCTCTATACCTTGGCTGTGGACAACAGGCATACGACGTACCGCAGAACGTCTTTGACAAAAGAATGTCTACCATTCGACCTATGTTGCCTGCACACAGTGATAAGGAATACCATACAGCTGAACAAGTTCGAGGAATACGACATGACATGCTTGGTTTTACGGATCAATGTATTGAGCGCTACCTGGAGTGCGCCTCCAAGCGTACCCATGGGGCAGGGTGACGTCGTAAACAGTCCGACTCACCGAGGGCTTCGCGATCCAAATCGCCTAGCTCCTCCGGGTCGGTCGTGAGACCCACTAGCGCGCTCAACGCACGGTCGCGATCATCCAGCCCAGCCGGATCGGTCGACAAACCTTCCAATACGACACAATCAACGACAGTCACATACGATGACCTACCCGACGCAGAGACTCCTGGCATCGAGGACACCTCCATTACCGAGTCCAACTACTCCGACGAGGGTATCCTCGGCCAGGACGCGGCGAGTGTACTGATGAAGATTCTCTACCTGGCACGCTGTTGTCGTTTCGATTTTTTACATCCAGTATGTCTGCTAGCCAGAGAGATTACCAAATGGAAGACCACGTGTGAGAAACGACTTCATCGGCTGATATGCTACATCAAAACGACGCGTACCCATTGTTTACATGGATGGATCGGCGATCCTTCAGACAAGCTATCCATCATGCTCTTCACTGACGCCTCGTTCGCCGATTGCATTACGTCTCCCAAGCCCACTACCGGCGTCTTCGCGGCGCTTGTTGGACCCAAAACGTTCTTCCCAGTCAACGCCGTGTGCAAGAAACAAACGGTCGTATCGCACTCATCCATAGAGTCCGAGATCGTTGCCCTTGACGCGGCGCTACCACTGGAGGGACTACCACAACTCTCATTCTGGGAGGCCGTGGTGGAGGTTGCCAACACCTGCAAAGAGAAGAATACTTGCCTGGGCTGCCTGGGACGCACCGCTACGGCGATATGCCCGACGCTGGCCGCCAAAAAGAAGAGGCGTAAGCCATCGCCTCGCAAGGCATCCCCTACGCGGGGATCTTCTCTTAGCCGTAGGCAGCTACCGCTGAAGACGGAGCTACCTATGCCTCCAAAGAGGCGCGCGATATCCCATGGGGGTACCGTGTTACACGTGGAACCAGAGCTTGCTCAGGAGAGCAGCTCCCCCAAAGTGCATCTCATCGTCCCTGAGGATAACCAGGCCGTGATCAAGATTGCCCAAAAGGGACGTGCACCCGCACTTCGCCACCTACATCGTGCTCATCGTCTAAACTTGGATTGGATATGTGAGGCATGCCAATTTGAACATATTGAGCTCAAGTATGTAGATACGAAAGAGCAAATTGCAGATATGATGACTAAACATTTTGAGCCAAAGAAAGCAGACCTCTGGGGGGATATATTGGAGCACTCGCTCATCTTTCCTGTTACCCCGTTACAGTGTGCTCCAAAGGATCCAAGGAGACCACTACGAGGGCCTCGAGGTCCGATGGTTTACCTCATGTCGCAGAACCTCCAAAACTGGATGGATGTCCGGAGATCTGTAAAATATTAGTTACCGACAAAGAAAAATGGGGCGAGGTAGGATCAGAATGCGGATTCTTGTGTGTTGGACAAGCCAATCACGAGGGTGTGTGTGCATGCATGTGCCATATCGGCGTTCCTGCTGCGGCTACCGATTCGCGAACACCTCGATCGAGGGCGCGTTCACCGCACGGTAGACAACCCCGTCATCCTCCCTCACCACCGCATGATACAGAGAGGTCTAGGACTCTTATTATACGATCGCGTCGCAGCTGTTTTACCACTCGAGCGACGAAGCTTGCCAGCATCTTGCTCGCTGTGTGCGAGACGCAATCAAGTGAGATCGGTTCTAACCCCGATCCCCCCATCCTCGAGATGGACCAGGCATATGATCTACGTGTACCCGACGAGCCCACCATTGTCGAAGTTACCCGCTCCGCGTCCGCCGACGTGACGAGTTGGATCGGCAAAGTTGATGGAGGAGTCGGCGGCGACGCAAACTACGAGTACAGTGCGACTACGGCCGCGCCGTGGATGTCATTCATGAAAGACATGTGCATGATCTCCAGCCCCTTCACGCGTAATTCTTCTGTGCAAGAAAACGTTCGTGGCTTACATGATCACTTGCATGCTGTGATTCCAAGCTCACGCCGCAAGTGACCACCAATGGAGCTTACGACGGTGGTATTGAAGGCAGAGTGGTGGATGATGCACAACGATTGGTCAAAAGTGGGCAGTGCATTTCTTGGGCAATTTGCTGAGGACAGCGTTCAGGATACAAGTCACTTGTACAACTATGGGCTTTGCGCGCCTCACGATGTGTACAACAATGGTTTGACGACTCCCAGCTACGCTCCAAAACTTGATCGCGCTGCGATCAAACTACCCGTGCGTCCACCTGGCATGGCCAGGACATCGGATACTGCGGGGCACCTCGGCCACATTGTCGAGGATAACCTCGTCACCGAAGTGAGGGCGTTCTCCGATATACACCAGACAAGCAAATTCCGCCGCAAGCTCAGCACGTGGTTGACTGCACGCGGATGATTTGGAGGTATCGGATCAGGCCCCAAGACGGTGGCAACACCATCCGATCACAAAGACGGCTGGACAATCCTCCCAGAGTATGACGAGAATCATTGGCAGCCATTCGAGGAGGGCTCCCAAGAGAAACGCCTTACTCCTGGTGCTGCTGTTGACCCGCTAGAGCTTGCACAAGCAAAATACCGCGCGTTTTGTGGTGGTCGATTGGTTTCTATTCTTCTGTCAGCCAACAAGTGGCATGCGCTCGTGCAGGAGGACCTGGGACTCCTTCTTCACCATGCTTTTGGCCCGTCAGGGCACGCATACAAATCGACAAATCTGCACGCGGACTCCATGGATCATGCACCCCAGGAAAGGATCCAAGGCCGCCGCGCACAATAAGTACCCCAGCCACGGCATCGACGAGCTCAACAGCCCACAGCAGCGAGATGCCCTTGCCAAGGTATCAAATGTTGGCCTCGTGCCTTTATTTATGCCGTGCCTCAACCGTGCAGAATGCATCGGCGGCGGCGCCACCCCCGAGCACTTGTCGACCGTCATCCGCGACGACATTATAATGTGGGCATTCTCCTTTGGCAATTACAAAGAATGGTTCAAACAGAACGACGCGGCGATTGGCCAGGACAGCATTCGATTGCCAGAGGCTGGTGGCGACACCCGCTGCGATATGGCACACTTCCGTGAACAGCGTACGCAGGCGCAGGAGAACCGCATCGCAGCTACCCTTGCAAACCATATTGAGTCAACACTCGAGCAGCGCAACATGATCCTCATGATCCGCAAGGCCAGGGGTTTAACGCTGATGAGCGACATTGCTTCCATGAAGGAGTGGCGTATATTAAATGAACTTATATGGGATTATTGGGCTAAAGACTTTCCTGCATTTGGGGAACAACGACACTGCTGCAGAGGCATCAACGCCATGGTGGTCTGGAGTGCAAACGACATTGCGTGTGCTAATCATGGCCAGGCCATGTTTGACACACGTCGCCATCAGGATCGCGCTCCTACTTCCGTGCGCGAGCTCATCGAGATGGATGCGAGGGCGGCGTCCCGACGCTTATGCCAGTACATGCGAAAGTGGACCTGTCACGTTTCATTGACGCGATGCAGTACTTTCGTTGCCCCACCGTCATGGGGCCAGGCAAACGGCACAATGGGGCGTACACCCGAACTTCGACTACCACACGGGCGACCTGATCAAGACGATGTCATCGCGTGGTATTACAGTTCTTCCCTCAGACCTTTGGATTGATGCATACGACAGAGTCACGCTTCAGGCGTGGCATTCAAAACAGAATAATCACAATCTGGCGACGATTACGACTCATTTTTGTGATGCAGTATGCTACCGCAGTTTCTGTGCATTGATCCAGTCATTACCATCGCAGCCTTATCCATTCAGACCTCCTGTCCTGACTCCAGTCACGGACGCACAGGCCTACGCCCAGGCCGCAGAGATTATGGCAGCTCTTCAATTTCGTGAGAGGATGACCAACGAGTGGAAGAGGAACCTCAGCCTCACGACGCTGATGACTCAAACTGCAGGAGAAATGGCTCATTGTGCCTGGATGGCATCTTGCGCCAGCGGTACTTTGCCGAAATAAATGCCGTTGGCAACAAGCGACCCATGCATGCCCATCCCTGGACTCGCAGAAGAGCCACCAGCACCATATCCTACAAAGGCTATTCCTGATAGCGATCCATTCGGCCATGCATACGACGAGTTGTTCAACCATCTTCTCCTTCTGATCAACGACTACCCCGGGGCGTGGGCATCTTGGGAATCAGATGAAAAGAGAGAGCTCTTTCACCACAAGATCGTGAAAGAAATTCAGGATGCACGCGCTGTTGCCTGGGTCGTGTATGAACAGCTCCTGCGCCAGATTAACGACTTGGACGGCGATGACGACTCGACAAAATCACGCATCATTGCAGAGCGCAACAGATTGTGCTCTCATCGTGTCGGTCCTCGTATTGACAACCAAGACACTATTACTGCACGCAAAGGTTTCTTTACACAAAACGCCTTGGATCGTATTGCATTGGGACTCGAGGCCGACGTTCCAACCACCGCCTGGCGCGCGGCAGATGGGACAGACCAGCAGACCGAGAACGGGCAGCCACTGCCGCCAGGCCCACTGCCTGATCCACTGCCGCCAGGCCCGCAGCCGATCCCACTACCAGAGCCATTGCCGCCCGGCCCGCTTCCGATTAGCACGCCAGCTGATCCATCGCCACCAGATCCGCTACCGACAGCCGCGTCAGTCCCGATCCCCGATGACGACACTGATGTGGAGGCGGCGGGGCTGGAGGCAACTCCTGCTGACGACGGACCTTCTCCCGACCAGCAATCGGATACGGTATATATACTGTCGTGGCACGACTGTTGCGAGCGTTCCTTACATGAGGACACCAGCCAGATCCCGACATTCGACAATGCGTGCACCCCTCGTGAGTACAAGCTTCAAGCAGGTCACGCGGATGATCATCCATACGCACCTCCTCCGTTGCGGGGCACGTCCGCGACCAATGACATAGCTTGCTTGCATGACGATGAATGGACGAGCCAATTGTCATGCGACGATTGTGTGATCGCCCATGCGCCTGACATCGTTCAGTCTGGTTGCTTCCCAGAATGGAAATGGATATCGCCCCCGCCGTGCGACGAGGTACGCTACGGACCTGAGTTGCTCGAGGAGTGGCTTAGCGACCCTGTTTGTATGAGCAAAGACGTCACGACAATGCTACGTCATGGGATTCACTACAACAAACTCCATATCAACCAATTCAATGATCGACGTGTCAACATATGGCCAAACTCGGCACAGCACACTTGAAATATCCCCAGCAATTGGAAATCATTTCAGGATATGGCCCAGTGGAAATTTCAAGAGCGTGCGCTCCACAACGGACCATTCACCGAGGCGGCCATGGCACACTTCAAAAAGGACGGTGAGCCAGACGGATACATGGACTGGACTGATTACTACCCGATCTTCGTCATTCGTGCGTTGCAGTAGCACGTTGACCCGCAGAAGACTCGGATCGAGATATATGCCAAACCAGTCCCCGACGGGGGCGATCCCAGCTGCTTCGATTGGAACAGCGTTATCGCTATCAGATGCGTTGGAGGCCACAGTTGCGTCAACCCACTCTCCAAACCGTGGAATATGGGCTGGGAGAGTGTACAATGGACAGACGTGAAGTACCTCCACCACGGCACGACACTTCGTGCCTGGCGAAACATCCTTAAGTCAGGGATTATTCCAGGCTACATTGATCCGTCTTCCCAGAGAGACAAACATTTTCGAGGATCACCACGCGCGGAGGCATTCTTGAGTTCCAGCACCTACGTAGACAACGTTCAAAAGAATCCTCACACCTCGGTACACTCGTACAAGTTCAAGCACTACAAGAACGAGGTAGAGCTGGTAATCAACATGGAGATTGCCAGAAAGGCTGGATGCATATTTTGGCTGGGAGCACAAGGCGCTATTATGACTGAGGATGTGGTTCCAGCCGCTGCAGTAATCGCCATTCGCCGTCTCACACCACGCAGCGAGAATGGCAGGCAGATAAGGCCAGAAGGCACTACTTGGGTTTACCCGCCACTAGCTGCGAGACAACTATTGAGCAAATGCGAGATTTGCGCTGTACCTCCTGGGACAGACACAATCGATGACCCTCCTGGGATTGCCCCAACTGGCATGGCCTACGACACGGCTCAGCAGCCGCAGACACAGTCCGCCTCAGCATCATCGGCCCAGCGACCAATCGCCCCCTCAGCTGGGGGCGACCCCCGCTGGCCACACATCTGACGCTGACGCTTTGGATGAGGCCATGGTCCGTGCTATGGTCTACAGTTGTGGGCACAACACACTGGATAAATAATGGTTGATAGCTATATCACATCGCAGGGAGGCCCTGCGACCCAGTACATCAAATATTACACAGGAAGATTGGGATCGAAGGCCTATCTTCAATGATGTTCGCATGGGGGACTTCACTATCGTCAAAAAATTGGGGCTCTACCAAATGCTACCACTACGACAATCACCTCCCAAGGGCGACTGCAATGCGAAGGTGCGCATGAACAAGGGCCATATTTATGGACCAATCATTCATTTCGGAGTCTTCGAGAAGTTCTTTGCGGTACAGATACCTATTCTCAACTACGGTTTACGATGGGTAAACATATGGTATTGCGACAAAAATATGCCCCTCAAAGGCGTTGTCTTCGCTTTGCCAGTACGTGCCGACATCAACCCGACTCTCATGAATGTTGCACTTGAGGGCCCATCTTCCTGCAGCGATCAGATCTATAAGTTCGAAGAATCAGGTGATCTACCATATCTTGGAATGCCGAGCATTTACGAACCACGTATCCCACGTGCGCCGACCAGACGCCCCGCTCCTCGGACACCCGATCCCGACGAGCTGGTGGCAACACCTGCCGAGGATCCCACAGAGGACGACGAGGGATCCCGACGCGACGCAGGCCAATCCAAAGAGCCTCTGGTAACCGTCATTCTGGATATATCGACCATACCACTCACAGATGAAGAGCATGCAGCCCATGATACCATGAAGGCAGATTTGTCGGCAGAGATTCACGCTGATGAGGACATCGGCTCGGGCATCCTTGATAATATTATTGACCCGCCAGAGGATTTCCTCAACCTCCCCGACTATGAGCCAGAGGATAATACAAAATTGATCTTGCAATCTTACGACCACCGCATATACCGCTGGACGTCGGAATTGTTGGTGGACTCACCAATGATAAAGGTAAAACAAATTATTGAGGTACACGCTGGCGGGGCCAACGTTGCGGTGGACAATATAGAGTCATACTTACGATTTGAGATACAATTTGGACCAAAATCAGAGGTATACCAAATGGGTTACAATCATACCCACAAATGGGAACGCGACTTACCGATTTGCAGTGCCGATTGTTTCTTCAAAAAGATGGTGCACTACCTGGATCCAGAAATCATTGAGGAGTCGACCACGGGCATCTTTCATTTGATTTCCAAAGTGTACCAAATCATATTGTTGGACAGCATCAAGGAGCTACGTGATTTCACAAATGATGCTATCTATCAGAACCATCCTGCCCTCAATACGTTGCGTGCTCTCTTCACTCAATGCATCCAGACACACGGCAACCCAGGCTTCCCCGTGTGGAGGGAGCCGGTGGAGACGCCTGCCGCGCCTGACCAAGACGATCCAGGCGCCGAGCAGGATATCCCCAGGGACCCAGGCAGTGTTGCTTCCGCAGCTCCTGACCAAGAGACCATGGTACATATCGTCGCCGATAAAAAGAAGATTGACCGCAAGGTGGGTGACAATGAGGCCATACTGGTAAACAATAGCTGCGAGAGGAAAGCTCGGCACCGTGGGAAGGAACCTTGATGCTCCACCTGCTGGCAAGCATCGTGGCAGGCACTCGCGCGGGCAACAAACTACCGCACGGCGCCTCCTAGCTACTCTATCGCGACAAAGGATGATCATGGCACCACAACGACGCGGAGCGACATGAGTGCTCACCTGGCCGCGCCGCAAACAATTTGCTGTCGTAGGTACTGCTGATGCGCGACATCCTGCTGTTGCGCCGCTTCGCGACTTCAGGGCGAAGCTGAGCGCCCGCGGCAGTGGGGCAGGCCTACGCAAGCGGGTCCAAGCGGCGGCCCGAGTGGGCCAAGCGAAAAGCCGGATGATACCAGGCAGAAGCGGGCGGTGTGGCGGGCGGCAGCCAGGTTTCGCGAGCAACGCGCGCTGGCGGCAACCAGGGCCCACGGCAACCCGCGCAGGCAAAGACAAGGAAGGCGCAACGAACCTAGCGCCCGCGGCCCACGTATCTTCACAGCTTGATCGCGGCGCGGGCTCGACGCAGGCTGGCAATGGGGGCGGCCAAGGCCGCGGCGCTGGCGCCAAGCTTGGTAGCCCCCAAACGTGGTGGTGACAACACCTGGCGGTGAGTCTCGGGTGATGTGGCGTCGCCGCCCGGTTTGGGGACTCGTGCGGTTTTCCGAGGATGTCCCGGACACTGGTGGGGCCAGGAGTCACAAAATCCGGTGGTGACCCCGCGTCCCCAAACCCAGCGGTGACCTTTTTGGGGTTTCCAGGTCGCCACCTGGTATCTCACCACCCCGTTTGGGATTTCCCAACAAGCAATTCTCCGCTGACGCCGTGCCTGGAGCTCCGGGAGGTGGGCTCTGCGAGAAGGCCCGCGCACGGAGCTGCGAAGTACACCGTGGTTATGGCAGTGACTGGTGCTGGCCTTGTGCGAAATGGGCGCCGCCGCTGTCGAATCCGATGGCCGCCCCTAACTTGAGTATCGTTTAGCGTGGCTTGAAAGCTCAGGGCTCGGATTGAGTGCAGGTGGGGGCGGAGAACAACGCGTCGCAGCAGACGCTGCAGCCGAGACGGCTCGCCCGCGCGACCCAGTCGTTGCGAGCGAGAAGCCGCCGCTGCCTAAGGCCCCCCTTGGGCCTGAACCCGAGGTCCCTCCTGAGGGGCCTCGTGAGGAGGGAAGCGACGACCCAGTCGTCGACTTGCCCTTCATTACGTCCTGCCCGAATGGATGTGACCTCATGGGAGAGATCCCGTTCCTGCAGAAGCACCTGCCGCATTGCAGCAAGGCGCCGCAAGTGCGGAGGTTGCGCGAGCAGCTGCCGGCCGACCCGGTCGGTCCGGCCAGCAAGCGAGCAACGCCGCGACGGCGCCGCCACCGCTTCACCCGATGCCGCCTAAGCCTCCTGACATTCAACGAATTGGGCGTCAGGCGGCCAGCGGGCAACCCGCAGGGTCGTCCTCGGACGCAGCTGCCCCGCCCGGTCAAGCCGACGGCGGGGCCGGCGGTGGACCCCCCCCCCGGCCCAGCCGATGGTGGAGGAGCCCCGCCGGGCTCAGGTGGCCCTCCCTCAGGGAGCCCTCCGCCCTCTGGCGGCCCTCCTGGGGGCGGCGGCGGAGGTGGCCCCCCTGACCCTGCGCCAATGGAAGTCGATGATGATGGCCAGGACCCGCCCTACCTAGGGCGTGGTATCTGGAATGTTCTCGACTGCCATAGGAACAAGGGCGATTACGCCGAAAATGCCAACTCGCCTACACACGAGTGGGGCGCACGCGTGACCGAGTTTCTCCAACTTTATGTTGACGTGACTGATCCTCGGTTGGAGGCCTGGACGAGCATGTTGACATTTCAGGAGAAGTGCCAGGCCATAACTCAGATTGCCCGCCAGAATGGGCATTCCTGGGTGCCATTTGTTGGCGAGGACATCATCGCGGCCATGATGAAGACGGGACAGGCCCCCGCGAACTTTTCCCACCCTTTGTGCAAGATGCAACACAAGAAATGCAATTTTTGGTCCTGTACTGCTCATCTTGTTTCGGATTCTACGGTCTTAGTCAAAGCAGCGGCCGGTAAGAACGTCGCGCCAGGGTTTCATGTCAAACATTTCTTGACCGACCAGATTTATGGCATGACCGCCAGTGTTATGGGGGGCTGCCGAGGCCCAGACCTCCTGGAAGCTTCCAAAACGCATAGCTGTTTGGGCTCTGGGCATGAGCACTACAAGAAGGGAGCCCATGCACCAGTGCGGTTTGTCTTTTGGTCCTTCAATGACATTGCTGACCAGGCAACACGCGATTTGCTTGGCATTCGTGTGGAGGGAAAGCATGCCTTCTCGGCCCGAGAGCCCGACGGTTCTCGCTGGAGCCCTCCGACTACTGCTCGAGACTTCTGATCGCATCATAGACGAAGCGGTTAAGCGCTCGCCTGATTGTGCGATCGAGATCTTGTTCATTGGCGGAGACCACAGGTGTTGGCAGTCCCCAGGCGGCGGCAAAGTCGACCCATTATGGGATGACGTGGCCACCCTTGTCCGAGCTCAGATGAACCGTCGGAGTGAGGACTACAAGGCCACGGGGATACATCCACGCATCATGATTCTTAATGGTGCGTGCCTTTACCGTAAGGTGCACCACCCCAATGGCGACTTCTACCATTTTCCGTCAGCTCACGATGACTACAAGATAGTCTGAGACGGGCAAGTGGAGAGTTGCTTGGCGGCCGAATCGTTCGCTGAACATATGTTTAAGGCCGCGAGGCTTGCAGCTCTGTTCTTGTGCCAACCCGCCGGCGGCCCAGCCGTAGCGGGGGGTCGGCCCTCGTCGAACAGGAGATGACGGGCGCACAGCAGCGGAGGCTACCTTCGGAGAGCTGGTCAAGTACTGGCACGAGTGGAGCCCCACTGATACTAACGTGCCTCAGTCCGTGTTCAACGCTCGTCCTTTTCGGACACCTTTGGACCCCTCGAGGTTCCCTGCCGTTCAAAACGGATCAGGGGAAGGGGCCATTCATTCCAAGCTCTCGGACAACTTCGTTCGTTTTCCCAGACGAGGAAATGACCGCGAGGGGCTTTCTGTGTGGCGGGAACTGCGATATTTCCTGCCACGATGTCTCCCCTATTGTCCAGGCATGCCCCCGAAAGGGGAACGCCTCCGATTACCTTCGGAGGGAGTCGTGAATGATCAACCTATGCGTGCCGTGATAAATGAGCTGGCGAAAAGAGTGCCTATTGCCACACCCAGCGGCCAAGCCGCTTCGGGTGAAGTCACTGCAGAGCGGGCGGCCCAGCCGCTCCGCGCACCTGAACTTGCTCCCGTGACTTGCGTTGAGGATGCCAAGACGCCCGGCGAGGAGGCGGAGCAGGCCATCCGCCGAAAATGTCCCGCCAACGGGTCGGGAAGGCTCGGCGGATACGCATCCCCATGCGTCTCAAAGCCGGCGGCAACCCTGCCGAGGATAGTGATTGGGAGTGCGATTGGCCTGTGCACCAGTCGTATCAGAACTGTGAGTTTGCCCTACCTTAATCCCTCGACCAATAAGACGCAGCAGCTCGATTTTCTCAAACCGCTCACTGTGCAAAGCGGCAACCTTAGTAGGCCGATGAGCGCAGCGAACTGCTGGCCAGGGGAAAAGTACGAAGAGCGAATCGCATCTTTGATGGCCGGGAAGGATCCGGACCGTGGCAAAGCATTCAAGACCCTCCAGTTACACGCCAAGGGTGAAGCTTGGTTGGGTCACCAGATGCTGCAGACGTCCACGAAGACCCCTCTTCTCGAGCCTTCATTTATGGTTCCTAATTGGGCACGGTTCTTCGTCAACAAGGCTGATCGCACTCGTGAGGACCCTGAGGCCGCAGTTGCTGATCGCCCGAACTGGGCGAAGTTGTCAACCAAGACCCACAAGGCAGGGAACGCACACTGTACGCAGCTCACTTTGCCTTTCTTCGCCACGACCGAAAACCTAAGTGAGGTATGAGGACTCAGGGTGGGGTAAGCAGTCCCACGGTGCGTCCGTGAATGCCCTCCATTCGGTTTTGGAGGGCCATCGGCTGCTTCCATCAGATCCCCACTACGGCGGTAGCGTTAAAGGTGGAACTGTGGGCGTGTATTCAGCCCCTTGCGTTGACGACCCCACAACTCACAGCACTTATGCCATCGCCGAGGAGACATTTGGAGACGGCATCTAGGTAACAGCGGAGATTATTTTCTATGCGAAGCCCAAAACGGTCAAGGGCAAGCCTCCGCAGTTCTGCACGCTTGACGCGTCCCAGATCGTGTTGAGCGAACGCCGCTTGTACCATTGGACGTCCGCGGCTCTTCATGCCATTGAGGGCTATTCTCTTCTGCAGCATGTCGCCAGGAAAGAAAACTACGCCCTGGGGCAAGACTTCGGGGTTGAACGTTATCGCGACGATGCAAGGATAGCCGCCGCGGACCAAGTCCGCGAGGCGCAGAGGAAATGGGTGCCAGACCTGGGGCCCATTCAGTGGCAACAGGATCGCAGCCCATACAGGGCATATCGCCCAGAGTTTGATGACATTTGGCCGTGGCTTCAAAGCAAGGGGGCAATCATGGTGAAAATTATCCCATTGCACAAGGCTGAAGCCTCGAAAGCGTCCATCGAGCTCATTCAGGCTAATATAGCAAAGGTCAAAGGGAAGACATCGGCCGCCTCGGCTGATGTTGACGCCCAGGCGCAGGCGGCCAAGCCGTCCGGCGCCTCTCCTGCTTTACCGCCCGAAGATTTCCCCCCCCTTGGCGCGGCCGAGGCCGCAGGCAGAGGGAGCGCCTCCTTCTCCGCCCGGCCCAGCCGTGGCAGAGGAAGTGCCTCCCCCTCCGCCCGGCCCAGCCGTGGAGGTGGTTGCGCCTCCGCCTCCGCCAAGGGCGGCGCCGCCGCCAGCCAGGCCGGCGAGCGTCGCGCCAAAGACAGCGCCGCCATCGACTAGGCCGATGAGCGCCACGCCAAAGACGGGGCCGCCGCCGGCCAAGCCGGCGAGCGTCTCACCAAGACGGAGCCACCGCTGGCCAAGCCGGCGAGTGTTATGCCAAGAGAAGAGCGGCCACCGGCTCAGCCGATGAGCGCCGCACCGAGAGCGGAACCGCCACCGGCCAAGCCGGCAGGCGCCGCAACGAAGGCGGAACGGCCGAAGGCCTGGCCTACACCCCAGGGTGGGCAGGCCCCTGTTCGTCCACCAGTTCCGCCCTTGCCTCCGAGACACTACGTTCGGCCCCCAGCATGCGCCGATATGCGGCTTCAGCAAGTCAACGTTGCGCCCAATCCTGCGACTCCGCAGCTACCGCTGAAACCTTCTCCTCGGGCCCCCCGCCCGTCCAAGGCGGTGTTGGGGCAAGCCCGCCGGCGAAGGCTGAGGTCGCTGCGGCGATGACTGAGGTTGCCAACGTAAAGGCTGAGGTTGCCGAGGATGGGGGCTCTAACCGCCCCGGAGGCCCCGAGGGTTTGGCCGCTCCTGTGGCCCCTCCCCTGCCTCAGTCGGCTGCGGATCCCCCTTCAGAGGAGCCTCCGGCACCGGAGGGGGATGACGCTGCAGCCCGCATTGTCTGGTCCATTCGCGAGGTCTCGTGCGCTCACTTTGAGGATAATCGTGCCCGTAAGGCCCTCGAGCGAGAACGTGGCTGGTTTAATGGGTGGAGGAGCGCCACCTTCAAGGGACAATCGACCATGGTTGACCCATGCGGTTTGGAAGAGATGGAGATTGATATCGTTTCCGCACAATTCAAATACATGCTTGCCGAGAAAAGGCCTGCATGAACCAGGCGGTTACTTTGCTCCGTGGAAGAGATATGCAACCGCCATTGCGGACACTATCCGTGGTAAGGTACCTGGTTTCATTCCCACTCCTGAAGTTGCCGCCCAGAGCGAGAGCTCACATACTCATCGAGAGAGCGGTGCGTACACTGGTGGGTCTACGGTACCTACTCCTCCAGCGCCTCTGCCCGGCCCAGCTGTGGCAGAGAGAGTGCTTCCAATCTGCGGCCTCGCCAGCGGAAGTGTCTCCAACTCCACCCGGCCCAGCCGTGGCGGAGGAAGTGTCAGCGCCCTTGCCCGGCCCAGCCGCGGCAGAGGAACTTCCTGACTTCATTAAGGATGAAGACACCGCAGCTCAAGAAGCGGCTCAGGCCGCGCAGGCAGTTTCCGTGATTGCAGCTCCCGCTCCCCCAGTAGCTGGTTCACAGGATCCAGCAATGGTGGATAATGCGGCATCTGATGCGCAGCCTGCTGACATTGCTCCGCCTGGCCCAGCCAAAGCGGAGGAGGCAATGCGTGACCCTGCACAACCTGTTGGCCCGGCTGGCTCAGCCAGCTCGGGCGATACAGCGAGGAGAAGTGACCCAAAGGAGGTTGATATGGAGACTGTTCCCACAGGACAGGCTGAGCTCGCGGCGAGGTATGCGGATGCGCCCCCGACCAAGGAGCCCGACTTCTCCTGATGCTGAGGCTGAGCCAGCTGAGAAGGAGGCCCCACCAGTCGCCGCTCCGAGCGGCCAGGACGTTGCGGAGCCCTCTTCTGCAGTAGGAGCTCCAGGTCTCCCAGACACGCCGGCGTCTATTGAGGCTAGCCCGTCCATCACTGACCTCGCAGGTTTTTCCATATCAGGAGGACCCTGCTACAGTTTACCCTGATGATGATGACATTCGGCTTGGCCCTACGGCGACAAACTTCTTTTGCCGAGAGACCCTGCCGCCTCCTCCTGATGTGCGGCAGCCTCTCCCGACGGATGATCCGCCCCGCCAGGGCGGAGGCGAGGCCGTCGTTGGCCGCGCCAGTACCTTCGAGGGTAAGAACTTTTATTTTTCAGAGGCCGAACGTGGCTGCCGGCCGCGGCGATGGCGACTGGGACCCCATGCACGGTGGTGGGCTTTTGGGTGCGCCGTGACCAAGTGCATTGGCTGGCACCCAGGGAATCCGCAAGTCGAGTATGGCACTTTGCGTCCCAGAACGAGTACAACCACTGGTTCCAGAGAGGCCAGGGCAAGGGCTACAACAAGAACAAGGACAAGTCCAATAACTTTCGGCCAGCTCCATATGCTGGCCCTGGCAAAGGAGGCAAGTCTGTTGCGCCTCAAATGCCAGCCTGGATGAAGGGGGGCTCTTCATCTTCAGCTCCAAGGCCTCCGGCCCCACCATCGCGTTCGCAGTCCTCCTGGCACGAGAGATAAGTGAGGAGGCAAGTCGAACGATCCAGTCGTTTCGGCGTGAGTCGAACGACCCAGTCGTTTCGGCGAGAGGCTCATTTTATTATTGGTGTGATACGTCGGGTGTCTTCGGCCTTTAGCCCCCTGGCAACCACCGTTGAGCGGTAAAATGCTTTTGGGGTTCGCTCCGGTGGCTGTAAATACGTGCAGGCCGGGCGGGCTGTGGCTGGAGTTGCTCTACGTAACCCGCCGCGGAGGGAGTAAATATGCTCCTCTCCGCCTCGTCATTATGTGCCTCTGCTGCCGCCTTACTTGAGCATTATTGACATTGCTTGTTATACTGAAGCTGTTTGCTGATCAGGGGGCGTGCCGGGGCTCGCGCGCGGCTCGTGTCGTCGTCCGCCTCTGGCCGGCCTCCTCCCTTACCATGCTAGATTGCATTTGCTATGTGGATAACAGATTGCTTCATCGATGCCTCGTCCCAAACCCTCTACTACTGAGCGCATTGATCACGAGACTTTAATTCCTTTGGCATCTTACCCCGATTCTCATAGGAAAGACTTATGGACCCACCTACGCCAGTGTGAAGATACCTCGGATGCGAACACAGGACTTCGGGTAAATGGATCGATTGGCAAGGCGTCGCTCCAACTGTGTTGGACCCGCCACCTCCCAAGGGCCAAAACGCCGATGGCGTGGCCGAAGCGGGACACCAATCAGCTGCAGTCGCCCATGGCGCTACGCAGCAGGGTACAATGATCCCGATCTACTGCGACAGATCATTGCATGTCCCCAAAGGGCACAGCGTGTGGGTGAGATATGATGCCAATGCGAACATATACCACACGTCGTTACCGGGCGGACCCAATGGAAGAGAGGCCGTCCGAATAATTACCCTTGACTATGACGCGTGGGAGGAACTCGACGACACTGAATACACCAGCGGTATGGTGGCACCATCCGCAGCCGTCGCTGAGAAATGCTTCAGGGCACCCATCCCTGATGGCCCACGCAACATAGCCACGCTACTGGTATATCAAGACCGCGATGCTGAGGCCACAGTCTATACTCCTCAGAGCCTCACAGAACAGTGCGGGTCCCGTGAGCGACGGCGCGCGGCACCCGCTACGCCGCAGCTGCCTCCGACGCCAGAGTATAAGCCAGGATTGAAGAAGAAAGTACGAAGAATGGAATACGATATGGCTGAATTTTCCACTTCCTGCGCGTCGCTATGCGCTGAGCTCACGGACACCGACCAAGCACGTATCCACTGTCGGGAACTCCCTCTGAACTCACCTCGTTCGAAGACGGGCAAGGCGGGCCACGCGGAGGACTACTGGCACCTGCCGAAGAGGCTCTAGCAGCGTGTTTGAGAATCGTTGCTGCTACGGGGCCTCCCGATGCAGAAATGCACGTGGGAGATCCTCCAATGGAGGACTCATCAGCTCCTGATCCCAAGCCGCCTGCCCCACCAGGTATATTGCAACCTATTGCAGCCAAGGTGCTGGTGAATCTACTCTATGGGGCGCGGATGGCACGTCCGGATCTGCTGAACGCAGTCTGTAAGACAGCTGCTTGTGTCACTAAGTGGACTGAACAACAGGATATATATATATATATATATATATATATGTTTCGCATAATCTGCTGTCTGAAAGCAACGGTGGACTACCGCCTAGCGTCCTGGGTCGGGGGCCGCCGCGAAGATGCATGGCTGAAACAGTTCGCAGATGCCGATCTGGCAGGTGACATTCGCACTCATCGCAGTTCAAGTGCCAATGCGCAGTTTCTGTGGGGACCAAGCACAAGAGCGCTTCAAAGCTGATATTCACGACGACAGACCGCAGTGTCCCATAGCACTCTGGAAGCGGAGATCGTGTCAGCTGACGAGGCACTCAGAAGAGAACTCTTGCCAACGCCCCCACTGTGGGTGATGCTACTCGGCCGTAGCCTGAGGGCAGAGTTCATGGAAGACAACCAAGCCGTCGTGAAGGTTTGCAAGGCAGGTGGCTAACAGAAACTTATGCACCTGCCACGTGCTCACCGAATCGACGCTTCTGCCGTTGCTGAGCAGTTCGCCAGGGGCACGGTGAACATGGTATACTGCCCAACGCGCGATCAGGCTGGCGACATCGGCGCCAAGAGGTTTGAACAGCCACCGTCGTGGGTAAAAGTGCTGTACTTGGCGCAGGTCGTGGCCCCGACCTTCTGGACAGCCCCGTCGTATCAACAACGCATGGACTCGCTATTTGAAGGCGAAACGGTCTTCCCCTGAAGCCCGGGGGGATTCTCAAGCCGAAGCTAGGAGCGCAGTCCAAGCTACGGGGCGGCGGCAAGATACCCAGTAAGAAGGCCAAGAAAAAGCTTAAAAGACAAAAGAAAGGCAAACCTCCTGCTTATTCTCCGCCAAACCCTAGGGTTACTAACCGGGCAGGAACACTGGCGCAGGTCAGCAACGAACGGAGGATTTACCGTCAACGAAAGATAAAATAAGACAAAGAAATGATGGCCCTGTTCGAGATAACGGACAGTGAATCAATCACTGCAGAGGTACAGGCCCAGTCATTCGATGAAGAGAACGGCCAAGGTACCGATGATGAACGGAGAGCAACGAATCGCGATGCTATGGTTGCCGCTCCTGATACCGCTGCAGGTTCCAGCGAAAGATCCCGACAACGCCTTTTCATGTAATTTTGCTGCGGACCTAACAGTCGGCAGGACGCCGAGCTCTCATCCCTGACGGTCAATGTAAGGTGGTGCGTCTAGCGGAGAAAGAAGATATGACCACCAAAGAAGGAAAAACGCTCGCGGTGGCCAAGATAATTGAGTTTGAAAAAGAAATTATTCCGACGGAAGAACCCCACATAAGAATCCTCTGGGCGAATCTGGAAAAAACCATCACCGTCGTCCTCGTGGTTGGTGAGGCGTCCTGGCTGTCTCTGCTGCGTATATTTCCTGTCGCCTTGGCGCGGGCCCCCCTTCCACTCCTTGCGTTGTCCCCATCCTCGCCCCCCTGTTTGTTCCGCGCCCCGCCACCTCCTCCCCTTCCTGTTGCATGAGCGCGCATGTCGATGTTCCTCGGCGCCGTCGCCGCCACGGCCAGCACAGGCGCGTTCTCTACTGGTCACGTCGCGCAGCCGTTGGGACAACCCCGCGGGCCAGGCTGTCGGGGCAACCCCGCGAGCCGTTGGCGCGCAAGACCAAGCCGTTGGGACAACCCAGCGGGCTTCGAGCGAGGCGCAGCCGCGCTCAGGCGGAAGGCAGCACGAAGCCCAGCTCTGCCGCGAGCTGCTTCGCCTCCGCCCTGGACAAACCGCCTGAGACTTCCTCCATATTCAGGCTGGAGGAGCCCAAAAGTGACGACGGTTACAGGGTTCCGATGACCCGCTCGGATTACCAACATGATCTGCGGGCCCCATAGGGAGGGAGCTCCCGCCTGAGACTTCCTCAGAATTCACTCAGAGACGAGGCTCCCGCCTGAGACTTCCTCCAAATTCAGGCTTGCCGAGCCCAAAAGTGACGACAGTTACAAGGTTCCGATGACCCGCTCGGATTACCAACATGATCTGCGGGCCCCATAGGGAGGGGGCTCCCGCTTGAGCCTTCCTCAGAATTCACTCACAGACGAGGCTCCCGCCTGAGACTTCCTCCAAATTCAAGCTTGAGGAGCCCAAAAGTGACGACAGTTACAGGATTCCGATGACCTGCTCGGATTGCCAACATGATCTGCTGGCCCCATAGGGAGGGAGCTCCCGCCTGAGACTTCCTCCCAATTCACTCACATACGAGGCTCCCGCCTGAGACTTCCTCCATTTTCAGGCCTGGGGAGCTCAAAAGCGACGACAGTTACAGGATTCCGATGACCCGCTCGGATTACCAACATGAGCTGCGGGCCCCATAGGGAGGGGGCTCCCGCCTGAGACTTCCTCACAATTTACTCACAGACGAGGCTCCCGCCTGAGACTTCCTCCAAATTCAGGCTTGAGGAGCCCAAAAGTGAGACAGTTACAGGATTCCGATGACCCGCTCGGATTACCAACATGATCTGCGGGCCCCATAGGGAGGGAGCTCCCGCCTGAGACTTCCTCCCAATTCACTCACAGACGAGGCTCCCGCCTGAGACTTCCTCCATTTTCAGGCCTGGGGAGCTCAAAAGTGACGACAGTTACAGGATTCCGATGACCCGCTCGGATTACCAACATGATCTGCGGGCCCCATAGGGAGGGGGCTCCCGCCTGAGACTTCCTCACAATTTACTCAACGATGATGAGGATGAGGATGATGAGTGGTGGTGAAGATGAGTGGTGAAGAGGATGATGATTGATTGTGAGTGGTGGTGGCGATGATGATGTTTGAATGAGGATGATGCCGATGCCGATGATGATGATGATGATGATGTTCATGGGCGTGTGAGAGAGTGCGAGTGATGATGATGATGAGTATGTGAGTGACTAAGCATGTGAGAGAGCATCATCGATGATGCTGATGAGGTTGATGATGAGAGAGTGTGAGTGGGTGTGAGTGTGTGTGTGTGTGTTCCTGTTCCTGCGCGGGGTGTCCAGAGAAAACAAGAACCCCACTTTGGATGTGGGGAACAAGAACCCCACTTTGGATGTGGGGAAAAAGGGCATAGTTTCCTGCTTCAAAAGCACGAATGTAGATCGAACTGTGAAGCGTCCCAATGGATACGTGCCGGAGCACGACCCAGAGGAAGCGCACAAGGGTGCGTCCCAGTGGATACGTGCCAGAGCACGACCCAGAGGGCGCGCGCGGGAGTGCGCCCCAGTGGATACGTGCCAAAACACGACCCAGAGGAAGCGCACAGAGTGCGCCCCAGTGGATACGTGCCGGAACACGACCCAGAGGAAGCGCACAGGAGTGCGTCCCAGTGGATACGTGCGGGGGCACGACCCAGAGGAAGCGCACAGGGGTGCGTCCCAGTGGATACGTGCCGAACACGACCCAGAGGAAACGCACAGGGTGCGTCCCAGTGGATACGTGCGGGGGCACGACCCAGAGGAAGCGCACAGGGGTGCGTCCCAGTGGATACGTGCCGGGCCACGACCCAGAGGAAGCGCACAAGAGTGCGTCCCAGTGGATACGTGCGGGGGCACGACCCAGAGGAAGCGCACGGGAGTGCGTCCCAGTGGATACGTGCCGGGGCACGACCCAGAGGAAGCGCACGGGAGTGCGTCCCAGTGGATACGTGCCGGAGCACGACCCAGAGGAAGCGCACAGGGGTGCGTCCCAGTGGATACGTGCCAGGGGCACGACCCAGAGGAAGCGCACAAGGGTGCGTCCCAGTGGATACGTGCGGGGGCACGACCCAGAGGAAGCGCACAGGGGTGCGTCCCAGTGGATGCGTGCCGGGAATAGCGTTCTGGGAACACGACGAACACGAAGTGGCCTACAGTTGGCTCCTCGCAATTCACTCAGAGACGAGGCTCCCGCCTGAGACTTCCTCCAAATTCAAGCCTGAGGAGCCCAAAAACTTCCTTGTTGCGTCCAAAATGTGGCCTGGGAGCTGCGTTCTGGCAGCGCGAGAACCCAAAATTGACGACAGTTACAGGTTTTGGATGACCCGCTCGGATTACCAACATGATCTGCGGGCCCCATAGGGAGGGGGCTCCCGCCTGAGACTTCCTCGCAGTTCACTCACAGACGAGGCTCCCGCCTGAGACTTCCTCCATATTCAGGCTTGAGGAGCCCAAAAGTGACGACAGTTACAGGGTTCCGATGACCCGCTCGGATTACCAACATGATCTGCGGGCCCCATAGGGAGGGGGCTCCCGCCTGAGACTTCCTCACAATTCACTCAGAGACGAGGCTCCCGCCTGAGACTTCCTCCAAATTCAGGCTTGACGAGCCCAAAAGTGACGACAGTTACAGGGTTCCGATGACCCGCTCGGATTACCAACATGATCTGCGGGCCCCATAGGGAGGGGGCTCCCGCCTGAGCCTTCCTCAGAATTCACTCACAGACGAGGCTCCCGCCTGAGACTTCCTCCAAATTCAGGCTTGAGGAGCCCAAAAGTGACGACAGTTACAGGTTCCGATGACCCGCTCGGATTACCAACATGATCTGCGGGCCCCATAGGGAGGGAGCTCCCGCCTGAGACTTCCTCCCAATTCACTCACAGACGAGGCTCCCGCCTGAGACTTCCTCCATTTTCAGCTTGACGAGCCCAAAAGTGACGACAGTTACAGGTTTCCGATGACCCGCTCGGATTACCAACATGATCTGCGGGCCCCATAGGGAGGGGGCTCCCGCCTGAGACTTCCTCACAATTTACTCAACGATGATGAGGATGAGGATGATGAGTGGTGGTGAAGATGAGTGGTGAAGAGGATGATGATTGATTGTGAGTGGTGGTGGCGATGATGATGTTTGAATGAGGATGATGCCGATGCCGATGATGATGATGATGATGATGATGATGATGTTCGTGAGCGTGTGAGAGAGTGCGAGTGATGATGATGATGAGTATGTGAGTGACTAAGCATGTGAGAGAGCATCATCGATGATGCTGATGAGGTTGATGATGAGAGAGTGTGAGTGCGTGTGAGTGTGTGTGTGTGTGTGTTCCTGTTCCTGCGCGGGGTGTCCAGAGAAAATTACTCCGACGGAAGAACCCCGCATAAGAATCCCCTGGGCGAATCTGGAAAAAGCCATCACCGTCGTCCTCGTGGTTGGTGAGGCGTCCTGGCTGTCTCTTCTGCGTATATTTCCTCTCGCCTTGGCGCGCGCCCCCCTTCCACTCCTTGCGTTGCCCCCATCCTCGCCCCCCTGTTTGTTCCGCGCCCCGCCACCTCCTCCCCTTCCTGTTGCATGAGCGCGCATGTCGATGTTCCTCGGCGCCGTCGCCGCCACGGCCAGCACAGGCGCGTTCTCTACTGGTCACGTCGCGCAGCCGTTGGGACAACCCCGCGGGCCAGGCTGTCGGGGCAACCCCGCGAGCCGCTGGCGCGCAAGACCAAGCCGTTGGGACAACCCCGCGGGTTTCGAGCGAGGCGCAGCCGCGCTCAGGCGGAAGGCAGCACGAAGCCCAGCTCTGCCGCGAGCTGCTTCGCCTCCGCCCTGGACAAAACCGCTCTCTTGTCGAACTCCGGGAGCGCCTTCCGCAGGGGCGCCGGCGGCCCGCACTCCAGGAACTCTCGCGGCGGCGGCCGCAGGATCAGCATGTTCCGCATGCACGTGGCGCGGGAGAACATGACGTAGAGGTGCAGCCACCACTGCTCGTCCGACATGCCCGTGCGGCCAGCGTCCTCGTCTCTCGCGCAGTCGATGGTGACGCCCTTGCGCAGCGTCTGGCCCTGCGACAGCGTGGAGGTCAGGTAGGACGCGTGCGTCAGGGTGAACCCCGAGCGGCGCACGCTGTGCGCCCCCGAGCTCTGCCATGTGAACTCCCTTTCGCTGGGCCTGAACATCAGCAAGCTCCGCGCCCGCGCCTCGGCCTGGCCGTCGTCGTCGGCGCCTTCGGCGCCCTGTCGCAGCACCTCGGCGACCTCCTGGTAGATCGGAGACTCCTTGAAGCCGTCCACCTGCAGCCAGATTCCTGACCCGCTCGGATTACCAACATGATCTGCGGGCCCCATAGGGAGGGGGCTCCCGCCTGAGACTTCCTCGCAGTTCACTCACAGACGAGGCCCCCGCCTGAGACTTCCTCCATATTCAGGCTTGAGGAGCCCAAAAGTGACGACAGTTACAGGGTTCCGATGACCCGCTCGGATTACCAACATGATCTGCGGGCCCCATAGGGAGGGAGCTCCCGCCTGAGACTTCCTCACAATTCACTCAGAGACGAGGCTCCCGCCTGAGACTTCCTCCAAATTCAGGCTTGACGAGCCCAAAAGTGACGACAGTTACAAGGTTCCGATGACCCGCTCGGATTACCAACATGATCTGCGGGCCCCATAGGGAGGGGGCTCCCGCCTGAGCTTCCTCAGAATTCACTCACAGACGAGGCTCCCGCCTGAGACTTCCTCCAAATTCAGGCTTGAGGAGCCCAAAAGTGACGACAGTTACAGGATTCCGATGACCCGCTCGGATTACCAACATGATCTGCGGGCCCCATAGGGAGGGAGCTCCCGCCTGAGACTTCCTCCCAATTCACTCACAGACGAGGCTCCCGCCTGAGACTTCCTCCATTTTCAGGCCTGGGGAGCTCAAAAGTGACGACAGTTACAGGATTCCGATGACCCGCTCGGATTACCAACATGATCTGCGGGCCCCATAGGGAGGGGGCTCCCGCCTGAGACTTCCTCACAATTTACTCAACGATGATGAGGATGAGGATGATGAGTGGTGGTGAAGATGAGTGGTGAAGAGGATGATGATTGATTGTGAGTGGTGGTGGCGATGATGATGTTTGAATGAGGATGATGCCGATGCCGATGATGATGATGATGATGTTCGTGAGCGTGTGAGAGAGTGCGAGTGATGATGATGATGAGTATGTGAGTGACTAAGCATGTGAGAGAGCATCATCGATGATGCTGATGAGGTTGATGATGAGAGAGTGTGAGTGAGTGTGAGTGTGTGTGTGTGTTCCTGTTCCTGCGCGGGGTGTCCAGAGAAAACAAGAACCCCACTTTGGGTGTGGGGAACAAGAACCCCACTTTGGATGTGGGGAATAAGGTGTGAAGGCCTTACCACCGACAGATGCATAACATTGTGGATCTCGATGCCGTGTACTCGCGGGTACCCATGGCAATATGTGAACGAGGCCATGTATTACCGCTCTGTTAGCGAAAAAGCTCTCAAGAAATTGAAGGGTCACGTGACACTTTTTAGGAAGTTGTTATGGGTAGCTCGCGACTTGGCACAAGAGGTTATGAAGATAAAGGGCCAGATTTGTCTCGAGTGGCCGACCCCATGTCGATGCTGGAGTGATCCGCATGTGAAAGAATTCCGGAACAAGTACAACATGACGAGAATTTGGCTCCATGGATGTGCTTACGGTCTTAAGAGAAGCAAGGGGCAATGCACGACAAAGTCATGGAGTATTGCATCGTCCTCTAGCATGATGGCTGAAGGTTTGATACGTCGGTGTGATGGAAGCCACAGGCATGTGGAAGCGAGAGGATGGGATTGCAAGCAGGCGGAAGATTACACGGATGACTTTGCGAGACGTGTGCATTCGTTGGTGTCGCAGATGCTTGCGAGTGAGGTGAGCACGTGTACAATGTACCACGCCCCCGCTAATGCTGCACCCGCCGTTGTGCGCGTTGGACTTCGACCGCTGCTGTTTCGGCTCTTAACGCGGCCCGGGCGCAGCCCCCCGACGCGGCCGCTTCGCCGGCCATGACTTCCTGCGCGCGCCGCTGCTGCTTGCAGGCGCCTCGCAGCCAAACCTCGGGCTCCCTCGCTGCGCCTTCGTCCATCGGTCGCGGGCCCCGCAGGTCCGCAAGATGCGTGAGGAAGGGCGCTGGGTGCCTCGCCATCAGCAAGGGGCCGCCCTTGAAGGACGAGCAAAGGACAATGTCCTGCATCACCCACGGAGGGTTGCGCGGATTCTGGGGAACAATGTTCCAAAACGGGCAAGATTGCCCGAGCGTGTTTGGATGCGAACCCATCAAGCGCATCCTGCAGGACAAGGACATGGAATATTCGGACACATTCAATGCGTTTATAAAGGAGATGCACGGTCTTCTTGGCCTCGCGAAACATGTCCTGAGTGATCGCAACCTCGAGCGCCGCTACGCCGCGGGAAGTGCAATGGACTATGATTTGGAGCGCCCGCAGCGATGCACGTTGCCGCGCGGCCGCTGGGACAACGCAGAAATATTCGTCTTCCATGCCACTCAAGGTGCAGACGAGAGTAATGAGCACGGCGGCAGCCTTGAGTCGGATAAGGATGTGGGAGCGTTCACCCCACGCACGATGCCGTGGAGCAAGACCCCAAATCTATATCAGCTGCTGGGGTTGCGCCCGGGTGAAGAGATCGGACGGTCCTTCCGCGAGGCGTTCTATTCTCTGCATGCAGACAAGCGGAGGAAGTTCGACAATGATGGGCTCGATGAGCCCGGATTTCTGGCAAAGATGCTCAAGAAACCATCATACCAGTCAACAGCGGACATTCCACAGGATGTCTACCAAGCCATTTGGAATTCCGCCAGCGCAGGCAACGTTCCCTGGATCGCGGGGCTCGAGCCCTACGCGCAGGGCAGACATCTGCCCGTAATACGGGGGAAGCAGTCAAATTGGGAAGTGCCGCGTGAATATGGAGACCTCGTCTGGTTGAGGACCTGAGTGCTGTGGTGATTGCGCCATGGATAGATTCTGAGGGGCATGCAGAATACCGCATCACCCGATCATTCGCCACCCCGGCTCAGGATGAGTCTCTGCTTCAAGCATGGTTTCCGGAGCCCACTGATCGATTGTTTCATGACCTGGAGACAATGTCTCCGCGACAATCTTCAGGTGGTACGAGAGTGCAGTCTGGGATCACGTATCTCGCAGGCGGTGGTGCAGCAAGGAGGACGAACCATCAAGATCGGACTCCAGCACGGTCAAGATCTACGGCGCCGACGAGATCGGGGGCTGCTGCTCGCCTTGATCCAGCAGTGCGACCCGCGCGAGTCGTGGATCAGCTGGCCCTGCACCGCGTTATGTTCCTTCGTCGCGCTGAACGAGTCGCGTGGAGTTGATTTTTCTAAGGTCAAGAAGGAGGGGGCTGTTGTCCTAGCGCTAGCTAAGCGGATCATGATCGAGAGAGCGGCCAAGGGCAGGGGTTGCTCGGGTGAGAACCCTTGGCTCTCGGCCGCCTGGCGCCAGCTAGCCGGGCTCCTGGCTGACCCGGCCTGGCACCGGTTCGCCTCGACCAGTGCGCTTTGAATCTCAGGAGTGCTGCAGGCGGGCTTCACCTCAAGCCGACGCGCGTCGTCTCGACCTCAGAGGACATCGCGGACGCGCTCAACCTCCGCTTCAGCGGCGACCACGTGCACGACCATCTCGAAGGCAAAGCGGTCACCAAGCGCAGTGAGACATATTCCCAGGAAATGGCTGAGCCGGTCGCCAGTGCGGTGCTGCGGCGGATTCGGAGGAATCGCAGAGCAGGAGATGAGGAGCACGGAGGGGGGGAGGACGATCAGCACGGATATTGCGGAGCATCGAGTGGCGAGGTAGGAGCAGAAGAGTCCACGCGTGCGGGCGAGATCCTCATAGAGGGGGCCTCGAAGAGGGCTGGGGGTGCCGCGGCCAGGGCCTACTGCGTTTTTCTCCAGGACCACCCCGAGTACGAGGCGGATCAGGTCAAGGAGGTTGTGAAGAGAGGAGATGCAGTGTTGGAGGAGTCTGGGTCGCTCGAGAGGGCGATCATCGCGCTACGGGGGGTCTCGTGGGAGAGGCATGGTTTCCACCTGGGTGGCATCCTCGGCAAGAACCCAGAGCCGCTGGTGGAGGGCGCGCTGCTGGAGTACGCCAGAAAGGTGGCCATTGGGGGGGCAGGGGCGAGGTTCAGGGGCGCGCCGACGCACCTGAAGGCGCTACCGCACCCGAGTGCGAAGGATCACCGCGACGAGGTCATGCATGCGCTGTGGAAGGGCGCTGCGAAGGGCCGAGTACTGCTGTGCACCAGCGTCCATGAGCACTTGCTGAGTAAGGTGGTGAGTGCGCCCATGGCGAGGGTGCCCAAGCAGAACCCGGACCGCACCATGAGCGACAAGGGCCGATTCATTTGGGACGGAACTGTGCCGAACCAGAGCTGCCCCAAGGAGGACCACCCCCCCGCGGACCAGCCGAGGCATGATGATCTTACTCGCATCATCTTGTGGTGGAAGGCCAGGATGCCGGGGGTTGACATCGTCCTAGCCAAGAAGGGCGTCCGAGACGCCTTCGGGTGGGTGGTGATGCACGAGATGGACGCGTGCATCTTCGGGGCGGTCCTGGAAGGAGGTAAATGGGGCGTGGCAGCTCTGATCACGGCGGTGTACATGGTTCTGACGTTCGGCTGGACGGGCAGCCCAGGCGAGTGGATGATCTGGGCGTGGGTGGTGAAGTGCTACCACGCGGCCTACCGCCCTGCGGACGCGAGATGGGACGACGACGTCCCGTTCCACAGCTCTTTCCTCATGGGCGACCAGGTGCTCGTTGAGCCCGACATCGGTGCTCTGGCCGCTCAGACGGCGACGCGGCGCTAGAGGGGACCAGGGCATGTCTGGGCAAGGGGGCGATCAACGAGGAGAAAGATCTCGAGGAGGGAGGCTGGGAGACGTCCAAGATTTGCTGGGGCCTCCAATATCGCGCCAGTGAAAGCACAATCGAGATGCCGGAGCCCAAGATCGAGAGGGCAGCTTACCTCTTGGCGGACCCCATCCTGGACTACGGCCAGCAGAACATTCCATGGAACTTCCTGGAGGTCTACAGGGGCAACCAGCAGTACTGGTGTCTCGTCATGCCTGCCATGCGATGCCTGGTGAGTGCGACCGGCGCCTTGATGCGGGGTCGCCCGAAGAGGCTGGCCGGGCCCAAGGGGGGCGACCAGCAGGTTCGCTTGGCGTGGGGGGACTTTTGGCAGGCAGCGGAGGTGGCACGGGTTCTCGCGTCTTACCGCGCTAAGTGGAGCTCTCGCTTCACGGGGGCGTTGCCGGGCATCCTCTCCATCAACGAGAAGCTGGCGCTTCCGGGCTGGAAGTGTCGCGTGATCTGGGCGACGGGCGATGCCACCCCCCAGCGGATCGCCACAGTTAACTGGGTGAACTCCAAGTGTGCCTTCCACGCGGTCCCTGAGTTCAAACAGGCACTGCGGGAGGCGGTGGGCGTAGAAGAAGATGAGGAGGCCATCGTCGCCATCGCCGAGTTCATGAACCTTGTGACGTTTGCGGCCAAGGCCGGCGCGGAGGGCTGGTGGGAGAGGGGCGCGGTGATGTATGGCGGGGGCAACTACGACGTCCACTGCTGGCTGCAGAACCGCAGGGCCAATAATCGCTATGCCAGCTTCCTGATCATGGTGGTCACGTGCCTCGATGCAGTATACGGCTACGAGGTGGCGAGCGCCTACTTCCGCGCGTGCCACAACGTCGCGGCGGACACGTTCTCCAGATTCGAGGATCAGTAGGCGAAGGAGCTTGCGGAGTCCAGGGGCCTGGAGGTTGTCAGCCTGCGAGACAGTTCGGCAGAGCACCTCGAACGCGGCTGGCTGCACCGATTGCTTGTCTGGGAAGGGCAGTGCGATGCAGATGCTTGGGTTGCCATGCAGCTTGCGGCAGCTCGGCGCGAGCCACGCCGCCCCAGGACTCTGCAGTTGACGCCCGGCAGGGCTGTGACCCTCGTTGAGTGGCGAGGATCCACAGGTGCCCTGTGCAAGGCGGGAGCCCGACGGGGAGCAGTTGTCTGGATGCTGGCGGCGCCGGGGGGCCCGGGCGCTGGGCACCTTATTTGGCCCCCAGGCGTCGCCGCCTGGGCTGCGGGGGGCCCGGGTGGGGCGGACGTTGTGACCGCGAGCCTGACCAACGACGGGGGTGAGGAGGCTCGGCGATGGTCGGAGTTCGTCATCCAGGTGGGGGCGGAGGTCGCGGTCGCGGATGCGCCAGGCCCAGCGGAGCTGGGACCAGCCATGCATCGGCTCAAAGGAGCAGGCTACAGCTGAGAGGAGGTAGAGGTATGCTGCGCCCGGCTGGGCGACCCCGTTGCGAGGCAGCGGCGCGTAGTCGTGGCAGTCAGAGGAGGAGGTGAGGCCGCAAGCATAGGTCAGGAGTGCGTGGAGCCCATGAGCATCCGCTCGTGCGTGGGCAGGCCGAGCCAGAGTGTCGTCAGGTTGAACAGTGACGATGGCGAGCTGGTCCTCGACCCGCGCATCCCCAAGAGAGGAGGCCAGGAGGGGGCCCGTCCTTGCGGCCACTGGCATCCAAAGAGAGGAGGAGCTAAGGAGCTGGTGCTCACCGTGGACGGGCCATCTCCGAGCATCAGGAGTGCAGCCGTGTCGGCCAAGCCAGGGGGGCGTATCCTTGTCCACGATGCACGGGGGCCGCTTCTGGGTGCATGGCAGTTGGGCGGTGAGGAGATCTGGAAGCTCACAGGAGGGGCCCCAGCAATCCTCCGCAGAGCTGTTGAGAAAGGGACCTCGCAGGACTCCCTGGTGGCATGGGGCATCCGCGCGGCCACCCCGCAACTTGCAGATGCCATGGTCGAGGAGGCGTTGGCCCAGCTGGACCAGGTGAGGCAGAGGCGAGATTTGGCCAAGACGGGGGTATGCTCGTTGGCCAGAGAGGATGCGTCGTGGGAGCGACTACAAGTGAGGCTGCGAGCTTGCAGGGAAGGCTCACAAGACCCAAAGGGGAGGGTCGCGGCGATCAAGGGAGTGGACCCCCCAGGCAAGTGCGGCATGATCCCTGACGACGACGAGAGGGGCCAGAGGCGAGCGCAGAGTCTGCTGGAGGACCCGTACCCGGACTTGATCCTGTTGCGAGTGGGGAGAGACCCCGAGGGGGGTCCGCCGTGCTGGAACGGGTGCGGGAGGAGCTGCGCTGACCCGGGCCACGGCTGGGGCTGGTACTGCTGCAGGACATGCAGGGGCACCGACGGGGCCAGCCACGGGCCGTGGTGCGAAGCGAGGTATGAGGAGCTCCGGAGGCGCCAGGCAGGCTACCGCCCGCCCGCTGGGGCGGCGTCGGGCTCTGGAGGCAGTTGTCAAGGAGGTCTGGCCGCTGGCGGAGGGCCAGCGGCCTCAGGGCCAGGCAGTGGCGCAGGAGGAGGTGCTGTGGAGCACGTGGTGCCGTTCCCAGGGGGGGGCCCGGGCGCCCGGCATGCTTGGTGCGAATACTGCGGAGTGCAGGGTGAGGAACAGGATGTGGGCTGCCCGATGCGCGGCCAGGCCTACCCCATCTCGATGGCCCAGGGCCGTGCGAGAGCCAGGGAGGAGACAGCAGGGGCGGCCAGCGCTGCCACCATTCCATCCAGCACGGGCGCCTCGCTCACCAGCGGTGCCCGGTGACTTCTAGGGGGGCGACCCGTCCCCGCCCGCTGTCGTGCAGCCCATCAGCCTGCCCAAGGCGCCGCCGTTCGCGGTGCCGTTCTACCGCGGCATAGGGGCGGACGTGAACGCGGCTGAGGTCAACGTGAGCAATGTGTCGTACGTCTGCCTCGGCCAGGATCGTGAAGGGCGAGACTTCAGGGGCGCCTGGTGGCCGGGTGGCCTCAGCTATGAGGAGACAGAGGGCGAGGCCCGCGCTAGGCGGAGGAGGGTCAACCCAGAGGAGGCCGGCGTCTGCCACATGGAGGGCTGCGGGGGGAGGCTGCCTGAGCTATCGACTCCGGTGTTCTATTGCTGCAGGACGTGCTGGTACACACTGGGGCGCAGCCACGGACCGGCGCG
The DNA here is from genome assembly GCA_963575745.1 of Prorocentrum cordatum. NCBI lineage: Eukaryota > Dinophyceae > Prorocentrales > Prorocentraceae > Prorocentrum > Prorocentrum cordatum. The sequence continues at coordinate 115,066 of CAUYUJ010017451.1, read as the reverse complement.
CGAAGCTCGGCGCGCGCGCAGGACGGCGCAGGGAGTGGAGCTAGTGGGGCAGACAGATGGGCAGGTGCAGTTGACGACGACGGGCGTTGGGGCAAGTGGGCGGCGGAGGGCCTGGGCGCGACCGCCCCGGGAGTGGCCAGCTCGTCAGGCGCGGTGGCGGCGGGGCCGGTGGCGACGCAGGCCGAGGCAAAGGAGCGGGCGCAGACCAAGACGCTCGCTCCATGCCTTAACCCGGGGTGCCCCTACCTGGAGCACAGCGATCCGAGGCAGCTTTGGAAGCCGGGTTGCTGCTGCCACAAGTGCGGCGGAAGGCGCAACGAACAGGACTGGGCAGAGGGCGGTGTCAACCATTATAAGTACTGCGAGAAGGCGCCACATGGCCAGGATGAGGGTCAGCAGCCGAGCGGAGGCGGCGGAGGCGGAGGCAGGAATCGGCGGAGGAAGAAGAAGCAGGCCCCGTCCGGGGGCGTGGCCGCTGTGATCGAGGCCGCCGTGGCTGCCGCCGCCGTCGCGCCGGGTAGCAGCGGGTCGTTGCCAGAGTGCCCGCCCCCGTCGCCGGGCGAGCTCAAGCGGTGGGGGAGAGAGGCAGAGGCTCGCGTCAAGGCTCCTCCTCCTCCAGATGTCGAGGCGGCGCCGAGGGCCGCTCGCGGGGACAGGCCGGGCGAGCGCGTCAGGCTGACGGCGAGGATGCTGCCGCCGACTGTCAAGGAGGGGGTATACTCCGAGGATGAGGGCGCGAAGGCATCAGCTGGCTCGGCGCCGGCCCGCGTTGGTCGCAAGAAGGAGGCCAGGAGAGACGCGCGCGAGGCGGTAGAGCGCATGTACAAGAGGCTCTCGGAGCGAGTTGAGGGTAGGCCCACGTCGGAGCTGGAGAATATCGACAGGGGCTACCAGCGAGCCCTGTCCGAGGCCGAGCGTGCCCTGAAGGAGGCCGAGGCCCTCAAGGCGCGCTTCCGAGACGTACGCGGCAGAGAAGAGGACGCCATGAGGGATCCAAGCCCCGTCGAGGAGCAGGAGAGGTCGAGGTCATCGGAGGGGAGCAGGCGCCCCCCGAGCCTTAGGCGGAGGGTGCGGTCTGCACCGCCGAGGCCCACGCGGGGATCCGACTTCCGGAGGGCCAGGGAGCCGCTGCCGACGCCCATGCCCCGGGAGAGGACGTCCTCCCGCAGCCCGCTCAGGAGGAACGTCACCCTCAGGGGCGCGGGGGAGGCAGGTGCAGCAGCGGCGAGCTCAGCAGGGCCGGGGTCCTCGGGGGGCACCCAGGGGGTCAGTCTAGCGGTCAGTAGCGAAGCCAGGATGGCGGCGCTGCGGGCGCAGGCCATCGAGCTCAAGCGCAGAGAGGATGAGGCAGCTGAGGGGGCTCGGAAGGAGGAGGCCCGGCGCAGGCGGGCCCGAGGTGAGGGGGGTCCGCGCGCAGCCCACGGCTCGGCCCCCAGCGAGGGCGCTGGTATCGACCCGCGCGAGGTGGCCCGGTACCTGGCGGACGTGAGGGGCACGAGCGGTGCCGGGCCTAGCCAGGCGGGGGTGCGTGCGCATCTCGAGACCGCGGCGAAAGGATCAGGCCGGCGCTCCGACCGCGAGGCGGGTCGCAGGCGTCGAGGTAGAGGAGGAGATGAGCGCAGGAGCGGAAGTCTCGAGCAGGCGGAGGGGGAGGAGGAGCTGGAGGCACTCGTGCGGGTGTGGGGCTACCCCGACCAGAGGGGTTGGTGGCTCGACTGGGCTCTGGCGGCGTTGGGCGCCGATGAGGGTCAGGGTCGCGAGGGTGGCGCGTCCACGAAGAAGGGTGAGAAGAGCAGCAGTGCGGGCCATGCCCCCTTCGAGAACGAGCCGCCCAACCTGCTGGGCCCGGAGGCTGCGCGGTCCAGCGCTCGCCCAGGGGACCTCGCCGTGACGGACCTCGAGGCGCGAGAGAACTGGGAGAGGGCCAAGTTGGAGCTCATCCTCGACAAGCTGGCCAGCTCCACCATCAAGTCGCACAGCCTGGGCCGGAGGTGGTGGACTCTCTTCTGCTGGGCCAGGGGCGCCAACCCGCTGCGGGAGGTCACGGCCGCGAACAGGAGGGGCGAGGAGGAGTTGCTGCTGGAGTTTGTCACTCATCTGGCGCGCAGGGGTTGCAAGAAGGCAGGGGCCATCAAGCAGTGCCTGAGCTCGGTCCGGGCTCAGCATCTCGCTCTCGGCATGGGCGACCTCGCTGAGGGGGCCGGCAGACTCTGGATGGCGATTGACGGTCTTCGGAGGCGCGACGGCGACACTAAGCGCAAGAAGCCTGTCACGCCCCGCATGATGAGGTGGATCAGGCGGAAGCTGCAGCCAGAGAAGACGAGGGAGGGCGCGGCCCTATGGGCCGCGGTTGCCGCGGGCTACTTCTTCCTTCGACCAGAACGGCTACGCTGGCGGCAAGGGTCTCCGAGGCGCGGATGTGACCCCCAAGGCGGGGGGGGGGGGCCTACGCGGGACTGGAAGGTTTATAAGTGAGAGAGTGCCTGGCAGAAAACGACGAGCGAGGTGCCTTTGCACCCCGCCCACCGGATCAGAAACGCCAAACAGTGCGCGCCCGAGGCGGCGCGGCAATCTTCACGCTCACGCGCACCAGGGCCGAGAGCAAGAACACTGTTTGGGCAGCGCTAGCGGCAGGCGAGCAGGCGCGCGCGTTTTGGCAGCCGCAGGCTCGCGCGTTCCGTCCTCCTCCGCTGGAGCTAGGCCTCGGCAGAGGCCCAGCTGTGCCGCCAGACTGGCGGCTCCACGGCCACCCAGCCCCTCAGACTCCCTCGGCGCTGGTAGCTGCCGAACAGGGCTCGCCGCTGGGCGCCTCGTGCCGCGCAGCACCACCTCCTCCACCTCTCCTCGGGGACCGCACTGGCGGACTACGCCCCGGCCCTCGAGCTCCTCACCTCAGCCGCCTGTGGCCGCCACCACTGCCCCGAGGCCACCGCTCCTACGGACTGCGGGCAATCCAGCACTGGCCTCGTCCTCGGTGCCGCACCGCGGCACAAAACCTCGGGCCTCGCCCTCGCTGGCAGCCGCGCTGCCAGACCCTCGCCACGGCCCAAATGGCCAGTCCTCTAGCCGCCGCCCGCTTCAGGTGCGCGGCCCTCCTCCTCCTCTCGCGTCTGCCGCCGCGCCTTCGCTGGCCGCCGACGCCTTGTAGCCCGCGTGCAGGGTCGCGACAGACTTCGCCATCGCCTCCGACACGCCGGCTGCGTCCTCGTTCGCCTCCCACAAGTACTGGTGAAATGCGCCGCTGTTCCACCGCCCCCACCGCTTCACCAGCTCGGTGTCCTGGAAATAGTGGTACAGGGCGGTCGCCCCGCCGATGCGGAGCGAGTGGCTCTTGAACCTGTCCGGCGGGTAGTCCTCCGGTGCCGCCGCCCTCTGGGGCAGGTCCTGGATGCGCTCCCGCGTGATCGGGCTGCCGTCCGCCCACCTCGCGAGCGGCAGGTGCGCCTCCTTGCCCGAGATGCGGCCCGGGAACCAGCGGTTGTAGCACTCCGCCGCCCACGCTGGACAGATCCCGAACGGGTCGTTCGACCGGCAGTGGTTCCTCGCCTGCCCTGCTCCCTTCTGGTCGGCCTTGATTTGAGCCACGGCACTACCTCGTCCGCCGCGGCGAAGTGGCCCACCTGCTCACCCTTGCACTTCGGGGCGATGTCCAGCCCGGTCAGGACCTTCTTCAAGTCCCAGCGCCCCGAGTAGGCGCACTCCCCGATCCGCATCATGAAGAAGAAGAAGAATGCGAAGGTCACGCAGAGGAACAGGGCCGCGTCGTCCGCGCAGGCGTCCGGCCGCAGCATGCCTCGGATCCTCCTTAGCATCTTGGTCGTCGCCGGGAGCTTCCTCTGCCCTGGGCCCTGCCAGTTCTCGATCCCATTCAGCGCCGCCCACAGCCGCGGCTTCCCTGCCAAGGGATCGGGCTCCCCCAGCATCACGTGATGCGAGCGGATCCCCAGCAACTTCGACCGTATCGTGCCGTGCGATCGCTTCAGGCTGTTGTACAGGTGCACCATGAACAGCAGCAGCTCCTCCTCATCCTGATGGCGCTCCTCGCGCGTCTCGCCATGCAGAATCGGCGACCTGCGGCGGATTTGACTGACAGTCGTCCACTGCCTCCACGCCACCCCGTAGGTCGCCTTCGCGCCCCTGGCCACCGAGGCCACCACCGCTGCGTCCACTAACCTCTGGAGCTCCGGCGCGTAGTCCGCATCCGCGCGCCAGCCGGCGCGCCTGGAGTCGTCCCTTGCGATCCGCCTCAGCTGCCGCCCTAGGCCCTCGCTGCCCGGACCGCTGCCGTCCGCCGCCGCCAGGTGCCGGCTCACCGCCTCCGGGTCGATGTCTCCAGACGACCTAGCCGCCGGGCCTCCCTCAGCACCACCTCCTCACGCCCGTGCTCCTCTTCGTTCTCGCGCTGGTAGACGACTCGGCGCGACGGGTGGCGTCGCGCGCCCGGCTCGCCCTCGGCGGGGCCGCGGGTGATCCGCGCAGCCGTACCTGGCGGTTTCTCATTCTCCTCGTCCTGGGGCAGCTCCTTCGTGCCCCTGTCGACTGCCCGCGCCCGCGCGTGCGTCGGGACCTTGGCCGGGCGCCCCCCGCGTCCTCAGGCGGGTACGCCAGTCCGTCGCGACGTCCTGGGCGCACACCGAGCCCCCGCTCTCCTGCTTCCTTCGCCGGCTGAGCCTTCGTCAGGTGGCCGAACGGCACGTGCTGCGCCCCGTGACGAGCGGGCTGCGGCAGCGCCGCCCGCCCATCCGACCCGCTCGACCCCCCCCAGGCGGGCGCGCGGCCTTCCGGCTGCGGGGGCGGCTCTCGGCCAGGCCGAGGGTCGGCAGCGGGTTCCTCCTCCTTCGTGGCCGACCAGTGGCCTCGATCCTCATTCTCGGGGGCGGCCCAGACCCCTGTCCTTTGGAACTCCACCCGCCGGGCGAGCGCGCGGCATCCCTGCCCGACCGCCGACGCCGTCTCAGTCGGGGGCTCGTCCTCTGACGCCTCCTCCTGCTTGACCTTTGCTTGCGCAGGGGGAGTCCGCGCTCTGAGTCGAATGTGCCCAACCTTTGCCTCGCCCGAGCGCCTGGCCGCATTCTTGAGTCGATCTGCCTCCGCCTTCCGCTGCCGGGCCGCCGCCCGCTCCGCGCGCGCCCGTCGGACAAGCTCTCCTGGTGGCGGGGGTGGGCACTCCTCGCTCTGGCTGTCGCCGCTGCCATTCCCCCCTACGCTCCTTCACCGCCCCCGGGCGCTCGGCGCGGACGCGCGCCTCGCTCGAGCTCGGAGCGCCCGCCTCAGGCTCTGGGGCGGGCGCCTGCTTGCGCCTCTTGCCGGCCACCGCAGCCGCTGGCTGCACGTCGCCTCCGGCAGGCGGCTGGCCATGAGGCGTCCTCTCGCAGTGCTTGAAGTGGTTCGCGCTTCCTTCCGCCCAGTCGGCCCCCTCCGACCTGCCCGCGCACGTGCAGAACCCCGGCCGCCGCAGCGGCCCGCCGTCGATGGCGGTCGTAGGTCGGGGCTGCTCCAGGTAGGGGCAACCCGAGAGCTTGCACGGGCGTCGGGCGTATACGTCGCCTCCGGCGGCGCGGGGGCCTGACGCGCGCTGCTGGCGCCTCCTCCTGCCCCCTCGTCGCGCCCGCGTCGCCCTGCCGGCGCCCAGTCGCCCCAGTTCTCGTCCTCCGAGCCCCCGGCGTGACGGCTCCGGTACGGCAACAGACTGACTCCTCCTCCTGCTGGCACGCACGGCGTAGCCTTGGTGGGCGGCCCCTTGGGCGGCGAGCCCTTCGCGGCAACGCGCGGCGGCGCCTTCGCCGTCGCGGGCTGCTGCTCCTCCCAAATGGGGGGCAGACGGCCGCCCGGCGCCGCCTTGAATGGTGGGCGCCTCGGCGGCGGCTCCTCCCGCGGCGGCGTGCCCGGGGGCGGAGCCGTGCATGGGCGGGGGGGCCCCTCTGGGCAGCATGCCGCCGTGCCGCTCGCACCTCCTCGCTGCCTCCTGCCTGCGCCTGTCGTCGGCCTGTAGCCAACCCGTGAGCTCTCTCCTCCTCTCCTCCTCTTCTGGCCGACGGCAAATGCCCGCTGTCCTCGCTCCCGCCTCCGCGGCCGCCTCCGCCTGCGCGAGCGCGGCGGCCAGCGCGGCCGCAGCTGCGCGCGGTGGGCGCGGGCGGAAAACTCCCCTCAGCACATCCTCCTGGCTCGCCCGCGCGCGCAAGTGCCCCCAGTCGGCACTGGCTCCTCCGCGCAGGTGCCGCACCTCCTGTGCCTGCAGCGCCCGGGCGCCCGGCGGGGGGCCCTTAGCGTCGTAGACCAAGACGGACTCCAGCGCTCCACTCCTGTCCACCCTAGGGGTCGGTGAGGGGCCTGAGCTGCCGTAAACGGGGCGCCTGCCAGTGTGCCCGCGCGGGTGCCAGTGGCCGATGATGCGCGGGAGGTGGCGCGGTGACCTCGCCGCCCGCGGGTCAACCACCAGGCGCCCATCCTCGGGCGCAAACCACTCACCCTCCTCGATACGGCGCGCGTTCAGCATCCCTCCCGCCATTGGCAGCGGGGGCGGGGGCTTCGCGCCCTGGCCCCCCAACCATCCCGCTGGCACCAGCGTTCCAGCTTTCGACGCCAGCGCCCGAACCTTCCGCTGAGCGTCTGGGTCACCGAACTCGCTGCGCACGCGCCCGTCCTCGACCGCGCTCCAGCCCATGCCCCGGAAGAACTTCAGCACGTCCGCCACCGTGGGGCCCGGCGGCACGTCGACCAAAGCCCACTGTGCAGCCATCCCGCGCAGTTCCTTGGTGAAGTCCAACATGTGCGAAACGACTCGAGACGGGCTGAGCGAGGTCACCGCCAGGGTCATGCTGCCCCCACCAGCGGCTCCGCTTGCTTGGAAGCCGGGCCATCCTCTCGGCGGCTCGGCCTCACCGCGTGCCCCCAGCGCGCCAGCGGCCCGGGCGTGCGGGGCCGCCGTGCTCCTCACCTCCACCACGCTCCAGGCCGTCTGCAGCGGTGGGCGCGGGACCTCACCCGGCGACCGGCGTGCCATGAGCTACATGGCGACTTGACAGTCCGCAGGGTCCACGAGGGCGACCGCGTGGACGCGCCTCTCGTAGCTCTGGGACAGCACCTCCGCCCACGTACCAGCTAGCAGCTCGAACCCCTCCTCGTCCATGCGTCGCCTGACCTCGCTCTCGTCGGCCCTGGTGATCATGTCCGCCATCTCGTTGCTGTGCGTCCTGATGTACGGGGCCGCCAAGACGCGGCAATGATATTTGGCCTCCACGTAGTTGAGGGGCCTCACCAGGTGCCTCGCCATCCGGTTCTTCGGGCGGCGGGTCTCAACCCACCGCTGGACCGTCTGGTTGCCCCCCACGTAGATGATCAGCCGCTCTCGCTACTCTCGGCAGCGGGCAACTGCGAAGCCGACGATGCAGAACATCTCCCCGAGCGCTATGATGACCCACTCCTCGGGCAAGCCAGCTGCCTCCTTCAAGGCGTCCATGTAGCAACCGAGCTCCTGCCTCGCGTAGATCTCAGCCGCCCTGTCGATCTGCCCAGGCGTTGTGGTCCGAGGCGCCTCCTTGCGGGAAAGCCCGTCCGACCGCGACCCCAGCGCTTTGGCGCCACGGCCCGCGATCGATCCCCTGCGCGGCGCCGCCGCGAGAGGCGGCGCAGGGCATTGGCCAGATATCGACTACGCCGTGAAGCCGACCTCTTGGCGTTGTACCTACATCGCGGCAGTTGCGTCCCGCAGGTGGCTGGGAGGTATCGTACCCCGTGGAGTCGCAGCCGTCGTAATGCAGGCGCCTGGGATTATCGTGCTGACGAATCGTGGAACAAAAAGTCGAGGGGCACATCATACCAGGTTTGCTCAACATGTTCTCATTGGGAGTATACCAGACATGGGCATCGTGCTTGCAGCAAGTGTCATGGAGCATGCCGTCAGGCTGGTGATGCCGTCAGTGGTCAAGGTGGCCTATCCCAGCCTGATAATGCTCCTCCTGTCCCTGGTGCTCCTGGGCCTATGCCACCCGAGTTGGTTGCTCAACTCCAGATGTGGTCGTCTGCTTATCCCGCCCCTGCAGGCGTTGTGCAGGCTCAGGCCCCTCCCCCGCCGATCGTGCAGCCCCCGACTGAGATGGAGTTGGATCGGATGGTCTCTGTCAAGCAAACCGAGTTGGCCAGGTCCTGCGAGACTGCGGCCAAATGCGAGAGGATGGCGTCCCAGGAAGTGCAGTGGAGACTGGACAGTCTCAATGAGACGAGGGCCCTCTTGGCGGAGCATGAACGTGCTCACGCTTACGCACTCGCGGAGCTCCAGACAGCGGCCGCTGCCAAGCGGCAAGCAGATCATGATAAGTCCACCTTCGACCCAGACCAAGACAAAGTCAACACGAAGCAGGAGATCCAGGAACATATTGACGAAGCTGCACGGAGAGCTGCGGCGGCTCCCCCTGCGGCTGCTCCTGCTCCTGTTGCCCCTGGTGGTCTTCTTCATGCGCAGCCACCTCCTGGAGCATTCCCGCTCGACATCGTCGGGTGCATCCGCGACGGCAAGGTGGACTACAATCCACTCGACGGTCTTGCATGGGTTTGATGACCAGCAGCTGCAGTCCCTCTCGGCCTGTACTCCGATTGGCATCGAGCAGTGGAAGCAGTGCCGTACTAATATGCCAGCGGCGCCAGCAGCCCCTCATCGGTGATGACGCAAGTGGCATGGGAAGTGAAGCTGGCGACCTGGTTGCAGAACGTGAAGAACTGGCAGCGCTCAAGAAGCGTGCTGCCCAACAAGGGCTGGACGCTGCAGGTGCTGACCGCTACCAGAAGTTGCCCACGTCGGCCTTGGAGCATCGGGCCACCAAGAAGGCTCGGCGTGCGGAGGTTCAGTCTCGCGATAGGTTTCGTGCCTTTTGCAGCGTGGCAGCACAGCAGTTGTTACCAGGAGCTGAAGCTGCTCATCCTCACGCTGGGCAGCGCGAGCTCTGCCCCTCTTGGGGGCATGGCTTCGCCATCTTCGCGCGTCGCAGAGGATGAGGCGGAGCCTAGTACCAGCACCGGAGTGCATTGCAAGTAGTTTGAATATTACGGCTTGGTCGAAGTTGGCTCAGGATTTCTTGGCAAACCAGGTTTCTTTTGTGGATGGAGTCTTCTTCGCCGAGCATCACCTGAAGGATGAATCACACGTTTTTTACAGCCGAGAAACCCTGCCGACATTTTCGCTGGTCTCCGTATTTCCTGAGTGCAGTGCCTTCTCCAGGAGGTGGATCTCACGGAGGCGTGTGTGCCGCAGTCCAGCCTGGCCTCTGCATTCGCATTTTTTGAAGCAGGCTAGCAAAGTTGTCCAAGTTGGTGCAGGCGGGTGCTGGTTCTTCCTAGAGATGCGTCTAAGATCTTGTACTATCGCTGTGGGGGTGATGTACCTGGTCCCGTCGGTCGGCGTCGCTGGGGCAAGTACTGGCCGTCTGCGTTCCCTGGCAGAGTTCGTTAATACCTCGGCAATTCCATGGGTTTTGATGGGGGACTTCAACATGTCGCCCGATCTCCTCCAGGAAAGTGGTTTCTTGGAACTCGTTCGTGCTCGGACTATCGTTCCTGGAAATGTGACGTTTACTTGTGTCGTGGGTGAGTCTATGATTGACTACGTGGTATGTAGTGATGCGGTTTGGCCCTATGTTAGTTAAGGTGTATGCAGATCCCACCTCACCTTTTAAAATACATGCCTGTTTGGATATCAGGATTGATCTGGACAGCCTAGCCTTGCCTGTATGTGTGCCTAGCGTTGCCGTTAAGTTTCCTGGAGCATATGGCCCTGACAACTGTTGGTTGTCTTACCTGGGTGAAGCTGCCAGGTCGTTCTCGCATCGCACTCTTGAGTTTCCCGAAGATGTAAGGAATGCCCTTCCACAACACACCGCCGAGCACCTGGATCACGACTTGAGTTTCAAGCATGCGCTGTGGTCTCGTGCTGTTGAATTCATGATGTTGTCTCCTGCCTGTGCGATCATTCATAAACCACATGTACCTGGGTCGTGGGACCATGATTAAGAGGCGTGGCGCTTTCCTGGCAACCCGAGGCCCAATAGCTCAAAGCTTCCGCTGCCCGAATTTCGCATTCTGGTCTATGGTGGGTTCCCGTACTCGCGAATATTGGAAGCTCCTGGAGGCCCCCTACAGTGCCCCTACGAGGCGAATGCGTGACGTACTTCGCGAATTTGCTCCTCTGGTCCATGCCCACAGAGGCCCCCTTGCAGGATACTGATGAGGCAACGGCTTGGGCCACCCTTCTGGGGGATCCTCCTTGCAATCGTGATGATGCTCGTCTGATGGTCGATCGTTGTGGTGATATATGTGCACGTGCGTGGTCTCAAGTACATGCCCACACCCGCAAAAGTATTCGTGAATGGTGGCGGGCTGTCGTACCCCGGCGTGCTAAGAAGGTCCATGCGTACCTTAAGGCAGAGGAGAAGATCTGGGTAGAGTATTTCGAAACTCAACAGGGGGTCGTGAACGAGCCTATTAGTATGATGAAGAATAGGGAGTATATGTGGAGCAGTTGGTGGACTCCAGAGCCCCTGGTGAGCAAGTGTCTAGAAGCTGGGCAGGATGAACTCCGATCCCTTGCGCAGATCTCTCTTCGGACCCCCTCGAGGTGAAGGACATCGCCCGTGCATGTGTCAGGTTTGGTGATCAGACTTCCACTGGCGTCGATTAGTGGTCTCCGCGCTTTCCTGTTGGATTGCCTTGTCCCGCACTGGAGCAGCTCACCGATGTCTTTGTGGACATTGAAGCTAAGCTCGCCTTCCCTTCTCAGTGCCTGTTCTGTGTAATGGTCATGCTCCCTAAGTCCATCAAGGGTGGGAGAGCCATCACTAAGTGTCCCACGATCTACCGCATTGATTGTAAGGCGCGGGGCTTTGACATCGATTCTTGGAACCGAGAACATCTTAAGTTTTGGGATACGGCGGTGAGAGGAAGTTCGGCCTTGAAGGCCAACCTGCACCGAGAAGTGTGTAACGACGTTGCTCTCTCTTCTGGCATGGCTGCAGTATGTGCCAGTTGGAATATGGAGAAGTTGTTCGACTCAGTATCCCCACACACATTGATTCACCTTGCCATCGAGCATGGTTACCCCGCCTACCTCCTTTACCTTGGCCTCCTCATCCACACGTCCCCGAGGGCCCTGGAGGTCTCCAGGATGATGTCCAAGGCCTTGGCAGCTGGGGGGTCTATATTGGCGGGGCGTGGCCAGAGTATGCCCTGGGTTAAATGCTATATGTATGACATCTTGGAGAGAGCCCAAAACAGGATTCCCGAATGCCCCAACACGAGCCCCATGGTCAGAGTTCCAACTAGGTCCTACGTCGACGGCATTATTCAGTTCTTGCACGGTACGCCAGCCTTCCTGACCAAGTCTTTCCCCCCAGGCTGTAGCCTCCTTCCAGCATGACATTGAGGACTTGGGTTGCGTAATTTCAACCAAGTCTACCGCCCACGCGTCCAGCAGGGCAGTCCAGCAGCTGATGCGCGCCGAGTTTGCCAAGCTTAACCTCGTCCTGAGCTTTGGGGAGTATGTGAAAGATCTTGGTACTGTTACTACCCTTGCTAAACGTCGTTCAACCTGGAGGATTACGCTCAGACGAGGCATTGCTTCTCGAAGAAGTATGAAGCTTAGATGTGTGGCGCAGCTGTGCCGCCGCCCAAGGACAGTTTTCAAACCTGGAATCCTGTCCGTCGGTGCGTGGGGCCATGGGGTCCTGGGGATCCCTCCTGGGGAAATGAAGAAGCTGCGTGGCATTGCTGCGGCATGTTCAGGGTTCTGGAGCTCTGGAGCTTGTGCGACTTCGGTTCTTCAGGTCTTGAGTGGTTTCAACGACGATCCGATTTTTCGCCTTCGAGTAGAACGGTTTACCCTATTGACGGGTGACTGGGAGTCTCTGCCACCAGGCATTCAGGCTGGAGCTCGTCGAGCGTGGTCTCGATATGCTGAAGTATTCGACCAGGAACCTGCGGCTACAATATTGAGGCTTGTGAAAGGCCCTATTGCGGCCGCGTGTGTTACTGTCCTGGACCTCGGTTGGATTCCAAGGGCCATCGATCGCTGGGAAGTTCCTGGATCCTCCGGTCTCCGACTTGGGGCTCCTGACCTTCGTCATCATCTCGTTCGTCGTGTTCGTGAAACGTGTAGAGCCCAGGTTTGGTCAAAGGCGTCCGATCATTTTTGTGCGGCAGGAGTCGAGCACGGCGTCGACTTCACAGTCTTCAGGAAGTGTCATCGGTCGCTGGTGCAAGACGACGACTACCAGAGAGCAGCAATGCCCGTCACGATTGCAGTTGGGGCCTGTTGGCCAGAGGAGCGTTTGCTCCTGTCAGGGTACATGACGTCTGGCCAGTGCCCTAGGTGTGCAGATGAGAAAGAGTCGATGATGCATAGATGTTGGCAGTGTCCCAGTAATGAATATATGAATAATACGGCCGTGTTTCTCACATCTCATCTGCGACCGCAAGCTGACGCTGCCGCCCCCGACAGTGCCCTGTGGACTCGTGGTCTTCCACCTCTTGCTTCTACCGTTGGGCTGGTTCCTGCCCCCTATTCTCGAGTATGGTCTTGGGGGCTCTTAGGGCCTCTTCAGAAGCTTGAAGTTTGATGGAGGTCTGTGGGGGCTCGATGGGTCTGGAGGTCAACATGCCAAAGACGATAGGTTGAGACGATGTGGTTGGGCTATTGTCCGTATGGGACCTCCTGCCGATGATGGACCTCGGCTAGCTGCAATATCTTGTGGTTCCCTCCCGACCCCTGAGCAATCGGGTCCTAGAGCCGAATTCTTCGCCTTCCTCGTCGTCCTCAATCACACCCGTGGCGATACTGTATGCTATACAGACTATCTTCCACTGTGTCGTGCTATGGCGAAACCACGTTCCTCGATTGTTAAGACCTCACCCATGATGGACTTGTGGGTTAAAATGTGGTATGCTTTAGATAATCGTGGACCTGGTAACGTTGTAGTACTATGGACTAAGTCTCTCGCTACCCCAGATATGCAGTTGAAGTTCGGCATTGAGTCTGATTAGTATTTCCTGAATTGGTGTGCAGATTTTTTCGCAGGATGGGCTGCAGATTCCAGTGCAGTTCCTGAGGATGTCGTTCTGAGAGTTCGACAACAAGATGAGTTGACTCACTCCATTCTAGGTAGGTTGCTGGCAGTAAATTTGGAAGTGGCTGAGTCTTGCAAGCGCTTGACTTCAGCCCGTGTTGGTCGTACCCCGCGTAAGCCCCGTGCTCTGTCGGCCTTCGTTACCAGGAAGGCCCGGCTCCTTGCTGCTGGCCACTGGTCGGCCGACTTTAAGTGTCAGATTTGTGGACGTAGGTTCCCGATGAATGGCTTCCTTCCTGGTCGTTGCTCTGGGGCCCGCGCTTTGGCGCCTGAAGATCCCTCCTGCCATCCCTTGTATATGCAAGTCGATAGTTCGCACACCCTCGAGGTTCTCAGGGGTGAGCTTTATTGTTTTGTTTGTGGGAGTTTCGGCACTGTGAACACACGGGGTCTTTGTGAAGTCTGTCCCCCGTCACGCCGCCCCACTATGGCGGGAGCAGAGGTGCTGAGCCGCCTCTCGCGAGGACGCACGCCCAAGTGTGGAGTCCCCTGGCCTGCTCCCTGAGATTGGATTGCGCCCAGGCTTGACCTGGTCTCCGCTTGAGACCACTCCAAGCCCAGTCGATCTGCCCTGCCACCTCCAGGGTCGAGTCGCCACCGACCCACACCACCTGCTCCATGGTGCCCGGGATGGCCAGCCGCTCCCGAGGCTCGAGCATGCCCGCGAACGAGGTGAGAAAAATCACGCCCCACACTTCCGGTCTTGCGACCATCACACGTAGCATGTCGCAGCTGTCCCAGAACTCCTGCCACGCCACCTCCTGCTCCTCCTCACCTCCTCTCGGCGTCGCCCGAGCGGTGGGCCCGTCAGGCTGGCGCATCAGCGCGTCCAGCGTACCCAGCTCCGTGCCCAGCGCCTGGTTGACCGCTGCGAAGTGGGTGCCCAGCCCCCGGAGCCGCTGCGCGGTCTTCAGCCGCGCCGCGCGCTGCCCCGGCTCCAACTCCGCCTCCTGGACCAGGTAGCTCATCTTCTGGATCTTGGGTTCCGGGAGCGTCGCACGGTCCACCACGCGGCCCTCGGAGTCTTCCAGCTGGAAGAGCAACCCCCAGATGAGCTTCTTGGTGCTGAACTCGCCCTCCTCTGCTAACTTCTCGAGGTTGATCGAGCTATCGCCGAGAAGCAGCTTCGACATCGCGTCGAGCGTCCACGCCGACAGCCACGGCCTCGCGCCCAAGGCCGGCTCCACCAACACTCCGTCGTCGACCAGGACCTCCGGCGAGTACGCGACCTCGTCGTGGAGTTCCTCTGCCGGCGGGCGGTGGGCCTGGTGCGCATCCTGCGCCCCTCGGCCCCGCACTGCCCACTCGCCAGGCGCACCCGTCCACCCGAACACCATCGTGAGTCAGAGGACCGTCGTCGGTTCGGCGCCGGCCAGGCCTTGGAGACTCACCGCCATAATGCGGAGGCCTGGCAGCTCCACCCACAGCAGTTTGAACGCCGCCTGGAAGTCGCGCTTCGCCAGGTAGATCCGCACCTTCGGGCATCTGCACCTCCACCAGAGAATTGTCCGGGCGATCTCGCGGTGGGTCGGTGACTTCGCCGGGGGGTGGTTCAGCTTGTCGCAGCCCTCGTTGGCGTCCCTCATGTCGTTGATGAAACGACCCTCGTCCGCGATGGTGCTGTCGGGCCGCATCTTCGGGACGCGGCCCTGGGGTCACTCGATGATCTTCTCGAGCCCCGGGTGGCTGGACGGGGCCGCCCAGGCCCTGCCCTTGACGATGTCGTCCCAGATCTTCCGCCTCGCCTCCTCCTGATGCTGCGCCGCCGACTGGTGGGGCTTGGCCCTGACCCTCGTGATCTCCCCCTCGTGCCTGACCTCCACCCCGTTGGCCGCGACCCGCCTCAGGTACTCCAAGAGCTCCGGCTCCACCTTCCCCTCCAGGTAGCTGTCGTGAACTCCTTGAAGGTGGTCCACGTGCTCCGCTCCCCAGGCTTCGCGGAGCGCGGTGGAGGCATCCTGCCAGCCCCCGTGCGTGTCCAGCAGATCCGCGCCCCGCATGATCATGCGCCTGAGCGCCTCGTCGCTGTACCCTGGCTCGGCCCGAGCAGCCGCCCAGAAATTGGTGGCGCCGCCGTCGGTCCCAGGGGCCGCTCCTCCAACACGGTCGCGCAGGTCGCCTATCAGCTGATCGGCGTGGAAGGCCTCCCTGGTCTCCTCCTCCTGCTCCTCCTCTTCCTCGGAAATGTGCCTCGCCAACGTCCACGTCCGCGAAATCGAAGAATCGGTGGGTAAGGATCCCTCCGTCGTCGCCGAAGTCGCCGAAACAATTGACGGTGTGCCCCCCCCACCCCCCCCCCCCCCCCCCGCTTGGCCAGCGTGGCACCCAGTTCCAGGGCCTCGTTGAGCATGGCCTGGGTGATGGCGTGCAACAGCTGCTCCGGGTAGCGCCCCGCATCCGCCGTGCGCTAGTGTTTCGTGACCGCGTCGACTCCCTTCAGCTCGACGTGTGCGTGCTGGTGAGCGCATCGGCGGGCCACCTCCTGCAGGTGACAAACGCGCGTGACCAACCGCGACCGCTTCCTGTACCGCTCGTCGCCATCCACGCCGTCTTGAGGTCCGAGGCCGTGCTCGCACTGGTCCACGGGCACCACCAGGACGTCCTTCCTGCGCAGGATCTGGCGCCACCGGTTCAGGTCGTAGGCCTTGGGGTACCGGCCGTCGGGGGCAGGGTGCTCCGCCGTCGGCAGCGCGCCCGCGTCGGCGATGGCCTCGAACAAGCGCCCCGCGAAGTTGGCCATGGCCGTGCCCTCGACCTCCCACTGTGGCCCATCTGGGCGTCCAGCAGGAGCGTCTAACGCGCGGGTACCCCCATTGCGCAGCATACACGGGCAGAAGGTGCGGCACTCGAACCCGAGCCACCAGAGCAGGTAGATGCAGTGCTTGGCCTCCTCCAGCAGCGCCTCCTGGACCTCCTTACGCCTGCTGTCTTGCTCCACCTGCAAGCCCTTGCCGCGCTCGGGGTCAGCATGCAGTTCGACCGCTGGGCCGACCTCCACGCCCGCCTCCTGGAGCGCCTCGGACCACCCCTGGGTTCCTGCCCAGACCTCCTTCGCCGTCAGGGTGCGCCCCTTCCAGCAGGGCCTCGTACCTCCTGTGGCCTGGCTGTGGCGCTCGTACCGCTTCCACGCTGGGTTGCTCCAGTTGCCGAGGATCCTCCACCTCGGGTCCTCTCCGCTGATGTCCTGCTTCCCTGCCTTCCGCTCGCGCCCAGCCTCTCGTGCAGCCCGGCACCGCGGGCACCTCTTCGCCACGTCGCCTGGTACCTTCGCGTCCTCCTGCGTCGCGTCGTCCAAGTAGACGTCCCAGCCAGCGGCTAGCACCTCGTGGGGTGGATGTCCCCCAGTGAAGTCCCCTCGCAGCGTGTCGGCGTCCACCGGAGGAGGCACCAGTACCTGCAGGTGCCCCTTGTAGAGCAGCATCCACACGTCCCGCCCGTTGGTTTTCGTGTCGTACTTTGCCCCCGCGATGACCTCGAGCCGCGCCCGGCCCCACGGGTCGGCCCGAACCACATGGACCGCTGTCTCGCTCAGCGCGGGCGGCGGGAACGCCGCCAAGGTCCGGTAGTCCGTGTCGTGGCCCACATGGAGGGTGTCGTGGCAGATCATTCTCACGTCCGACTCGGTAACGGGAATGTAGGCGTCGGGCCGTTCCACGAAGGTCTCGGCCTGCCTAGCCTCCTCCCACGTAGCGACGCGCCATCGCTGCGCCAGCTCCATCACGTCCGCCACAGTTGGGTCACCCTTTCCGTTCGAGCACAGGTGCGCCGCTGCCGTGTTGCTGAAGACGCACTGCCTCTCCTCAGCCTCCCCTGCCTGGCAGTCAGGCAGGTGCTCCGCCAGCTCCTCGGTGACGGCCAGCTGGCCTCGGTAGTCGAGGATTTCCCAGATGCGCCCCTTGATGTGGACTCGCCCGCGCCCAGGTTCCTCCGCCGGCCCCCACGCGACCTTTCCCACATGCGCCTCTGGCCCCTCAAGCTTGCCCTCGACCCGCTCCACTCGTGAAGCCAGGTAAGGGCGTGCCTGGCTCGCCAGCTCCTCGTCGCCCAGCTCCACCGCGTCCTGCAAGATCTCCTCGATCGGCGTGACCTGCCCCCCGAGGTACCCGTCCAGCAATCGCCCGTGACAGTGCGAGCGCAGACGGCTCGGCGCGCCCGCGACCAGCTTCGCCTCAGGTGAGCCTCGGACCTGGGTCGCCATAGCCATGTGAGCCTTCGCGACCTCTGGCACATTGCTGGGGAGCTCGCTGGGGAACGCGACTGCCTCCTGGCTCCCGTAGTCCTGCATCCAGCTCTTGTCGGGCCCCTGCACCAGCCCCTGCAGCTCCCGCTCCTGGGCGGTGTACTCCATGTCCGCGTACTCCTCTGGCGGCTTAGCCACCTCTTCAGCTACAACAGGGCGGTTGGTTCCAGATGCTCCTCCTCGCTGGCCGCCTCGCTGCGCGGCCGGATCCTTCCCCTCCTGCACCTTAGCCGCCTGCTCCTTCTGGGCGTCCGCTCGGAGCTGCTTGATCTTCGCGAGCCGATCCTCGATCTTCACCTTCGGCCCGGTCTTCAGCCCACCCCGCTTGATGTACTGCGCCTTCACCGTCCAGTGCGCCTTCTCAGCGCTCTTGATGCCTTCAGCGTGGGAACGCTGACGTGTGGTGGCCGTCTTCGAACACCCGTCGTGGCACGCCGCATCCCAGCACTTGGGCTTCCCCTTGGAGTCGTTCGGCCCGTGCTTGACCGACTCCGTGACCTCCGGCCCGGTCAGTGCCGACGGGACCTCGGCCGGGAGCTTGACCTTGCTCGCCCCCGCCTTGAGGCCTCCGCCTCCGCCGCCTCCTGTCAGCGCCCCTCCCTTTCCCCCGCCGCCGCCGCCCAGGGGTCCCTGGGGCAGAGCTCCTGCTGGTGGGCGCTCCTGTACCTCCTCAGCTCCTCCGGCCGCCAGCGGCCGCAGCTAGGCGCGGTGAGCGTTCTCCCAGTAGGCGTTGTCCGCAGTCTTGACCAGGCGCTCGAATATCACGGTCTTGAAGTGCCCGTCGGGTTCCTCGACTTCGAACGTCGTGGGCAGGGTGAGGAGCGGTGGCCCCTCCGGCGTCGGCGTCCGCGCCGCGAAGATGAAGTCCTCCTTCCTCATCAGCTCCTTGTTGCAAAACCGCTGCACCTCCTTGACCTTCCAGCGCAACTCCTCCCACCGACGCCCATTCAGCTCCTCCCATGCGTCCTGGACGAAGCGAGCGGTATACTTACGCGGCTTCGCCTCGTGCTGCCTGATGAGGTAGTCCAGGGCTTCGCTCCTCTCGTCCCAGTGCTCGGCTCCGTGCGCGAGGCACGCAGCCCAGATGCCGTTGCGGGCCTGGCGTGCGCACTTCAGCATGTCCACTGGCTGCTTCGGGCGGGGTTCGATCTTGTACTCCGTCGTGGGCACGTAGTCGTCGAAGAGCTCCTCCTGGCAGGTCACCCAGTCCGCCACGCCGAGCGCGTGTGCCGCCAGCGCCTCCATCGTCTTGCCTCCCCACGACCCCGGCGCGATAGCGAATGCGATCCTGTAGTTGATCAGGGTCGGCCAACGGTGATGCTTGAACAGCGCCGAGGAGTGCTCCTCCATGCGCAGGAGTGCCTTAACCAGTGCTCGGCCCAGGTCGTCTGGGCAGATGGCCACCTGGAACCTCCCGCACCCGCGTGCTGCCAGCACCAGCAGCTCGTGATCCTTCGTGATCGACTGGAGTGTGCCCATCTTCCCTGCTGCCGCGCCCTCCGCCCGCTTGTTCGTCAAGTCGAGGTTGAACGCGATATCAGCCATGACCTTCACCATGCCGTCGCTGTCCTTCCCCTCAGGGTCGCCGAGGGCCCCAGCCGACCTCTGAACCTTCTCCGACGGGCCGTAGTCCTCCGCGTCGAAGCTCCCCCGTGAACGTCGCGCAGGAACCCCGAAGGTGGGCCCAGCCCGATGTTCGAACAAGTCCATGGGTGGTGGCGCGGGGTCCTGCCCAGGCCGCCCCGACGGCAGACCTCGCCCCAGCTCCGCCCGCACGGTGGTGCCCCTCAGGTCGACACCCTGGACGGACAGGTCAGTGGCGCGCCGCTTGGGTGCCCACACGCTGAAGTACCCCCCCTCTTCTCTGGTGGGTCGCGTGGGCTCTGGCTCTCTCCCGAGGCCGGGCGGGGCCTCCACTGCGGCTGGACGTGCCGCGGGCGGCGTGGGCGGCCGAGCGAGGCCAGGGACTGGCCGCGCGAGCCCCTCTCGCCAGGCTCCTCCCTCGAGCTCCTCCCCATGCGCCTGGCTCAAACCTTGCCGCTCCCTCAGCACCTCCTCCAGCTGCCTGAGGTTCTCCACCTCGCCGTCCGACATGAAGGAGCCGCGGTCCCGCTCCAAGGCCTCCAGTGACTCGACGATCGCATCGCAAGCATCGCCCAGGTCGTCGAAGCCTTCGTTGTGCTGGTACCTCTCGGCCACGTCCAAAGGGTGGTCGTCGCCACTCGCCCGCGACTTCAGGAAGTCCAGTGCCAGAGCGGCCTCGCCCCGATGTCTCCAGCGCTCTCGGGCCGCCCCGCTGAGCAGGCCACCCAGCTTGCTGGCGCCCGTAGAAGTAGTACTTCTTGGCTGTCTCGGTCCCGTGAGGCCCACGCACCACTGCCGTCAACCAAGCCCCGCTCGCCGTGGCCACCTGCGGGGGCACCCGCGCAGCTGGGGGAGCAGGCGATCTCGACCCTAAGCGACGTGGCCGCTCGGAGGCGACCCCCGCTGCGACCGGTGCTGGCCCCTCTGCTGCGGCCGCTGGGCGTGGCACCTCCTCCGCCGTCAAGTCGCGCCCCAAACGCGTCAGCACTCCGCGGCTCATGGCCCGACCCAGCGCGTGGCAGCCAAGGTGCGCACACTTCTTCGTGCCTCTCTCGCGGTCGACACAGGTTGACCACCTTCTCCGATCCCTTGATGTTCGACTTCTCGCCGTCCTCGGTGACCAGCCGCACTGGCTCGCCTCGCGCTCGATCACGACACTTCTCCTTGCGCAGCTGGAAGATTGTGTCCCCATCCTGGCCATGCAGCGCTGGTGCTCCGGCTCCGACTCAGTCTCCGAGTTCGGGTCCTTCAACAAAACTGCTGGAGTATCTGCCCCGCTTCGTCTCCCGCGCTGGCAACCCCTCTGGCCACAGCGCTTGAAGGACCCGCGCAACTTCGCGCACCCCTTCAGTCCCACCGCTGCACAGCCTCGGCCGCGCGACGCCGCGGCTGCACCGACGGCGCGCCCGGCCCAGCAGGGCTTCGGGGGCGCCGACACCAGCGCCTCCAGGTTGGTATCCGTCTCCGCCGTCACGTACCCGTACGCGGGGGCGTGCACCGCGTAGTTGCCCTCGTCAGTACACGGGGTGCCCCGACACAGGTGACCACCTTGTCCTGGGAGTCCTCCAGCAAGTCGCGCAGCCGTCTCGACGTAGTCGCGAGCACTTCACGATGCGGCCAGGCCACCCCTGCCTTCTTGTACTTGATTCCCGAGTTCAAGGGCGGCCTCTCCAGCCTCGCCGCCGTGTCGCCCACCTTGATGATGAGATGATGCGGCACCTTGTCCGACCCCTTTGCCCGCAGCTGGGCGTAGAAATCATTCTCCACCGCGATGGTAGTGGCCGGCCCCCGCAGCTCGGGCACCACTCTGTCGTCCGCTGCCGATGCTGTTGGCTTCGGGGTCGGACAGCACCATCCGAGCGATCGCCCCACACAGCGGAGCGGCGCGCAGATCAGCATGTCGATCGCCGACGCGATGGAGTGCAACCCGTAGCCCAAGCCGATGATGAGGGCCACCACCAATCCCGCGAAAGTCGCCCAGGACAGCATAGGCCAGCCCGTGCCGAAAGCGGCGTAGCCCACAGTGTTGAGCCCGCTGCCGACGAGCCCTCCACCGCTCCACATCAGGTCCGTCCACTGGATCTCCGGGGGCGGCAAGTCGGTGATCCAGCCGCCCAACCAGCTCACACCGACCTTGATGCTCCCGAAGCTGAACCAGCCTCGCCTCTCCTCCTCCTCCTCCTCCTCCCCCTCCTCCTCAAGCTCTGCGTCCTGCTCGTCAGCGGGCGCCGCTTCTGCCGAACTCCTCCGCGCTGGTGGCGCCCGACGGCGGCCCGTGAACCAGCTCCACAGCTCACTCCGGCGTCGCCGCGGGCTGCTCTCGCCTCCTCCGCCCGGCGGCGCAGCGGGCTCCTCGAGTGGCGGCTTGGCCGGTACCTTCGCCGCAGGGGGCTGCTGGCGCCCCTTGCCCCCAGCGGGCGGCTCGCAGCCGGCCCTGGAGGCGGTCCTCGCCCCTTCCCGGCGGCGGGCGCTGGCCCAGCCAGGGAGGCTGTGTGGCGTTGCGGCCCCTCGGTGGCCGCCGCCGAGCTGCGACGCCGCTGGTCCTCCTCCAGCGCCCGCGGCAGAGGAAGGTTCGCCCCTCCGCTGGCCGCCTCGGCCTCCTTGGGCAGTGCACTGCCCGCGCCGCGTGCCGCTGGTGGCAGTGCGGGCGTCGCTGGCTGCCCTCGCCACCTGCGGCCGATCTCCGCCGCTGCCACCGCCCCAATGATCATGGGCAGCAGCGCCATCATGCGGCAGCGCACCGGGCCCCGAGCCCCCAGGCGCGTCCGCCGCCCTCAGACGGTGCTCCGCCGCCGGCCAGGCCGCAGGGGGCAGGCGCTGCCCCGTCAGCTCGGCATGGCCCGCGGCGCCTGTGCGGCCCCGGGCCGCAGGGGGGCCGCGCGCCCCCGCGCGGGGGCACCCCCCCTCAAGGGCCCGAGGAGAAACTTGAGCCCCAAAGGGGCCGCGGAGAGGGGGAAAGGGACAGAGGACAGGAGAGGACCCTCCCCCGTCACCAGGCACATACTCCCTGAAACCTCACGTTTTTCGCGCGCTCAAACTCTCACGAGGCGAATGAGGTCGTGATCAAGATCAGGGCCAGCAAGACGGACCTGCAGTGCAATCGATGGGGGGTGGCGCAACCACTTCCGGGTCGAGATCCCACCAGGCGCGGAGAAAGAAGAGCATATCTGCGTCGTGGAGGCGCTGGAGGTCTACGAGGGATGGGCGCGAGAGCGCTTTTCGGGAACGCGTATCTATGACCCGCTCTTCGCCTATGACGACGTGCGTCTGGTTACGAGAACGGACGTCCAGCGCGTGGTGATGCAGTCGGCCGAAGCGGAGGGCGTGGATCCGAACGACTTGGGCTTGCGCATCTTGAGGATCGGAGGAGCGTCAGCGCTGTGCGCGGCATTCAAGGACACAGCGCTTGTGCAGCGCTGGGGTAGGTGGAAGAGCGATGCCTTCCAGGGGTACATTTGGGAGGCGCGCGGCATGGCGGAAGGAGTGGCTAGCAGCATGGTGGCCACGGACATCACAATGGTTTGGGGGCAGGACAGCCGCAGTAGCGTGGGGCTCGTGGCGCGTGGGCAGCTGTGGCCACAGGCCGCGAGCTGGGGGCGCAGGGGGGTGTCGAGGCCAGCGAGGCTGCGAGAGGAGCCCGATGATGGACTACGAGAGGAGGAGGCACAGAGGTAGGTCTGCGGGCAAGGCGGGACGGACACCGCCAGAGGCCTTGAGAGGGGCGGTGGGGGAGGGGTGAGGGGGGGCGAGTACCTCCGGAGACCCTGGCGGCAGCCTACCCCGAGCGAGCCAGATCCCGACCGCCCCATGGCGCAGCGCCGGGTTGTTTGAGGAGTGCTGGGCCGGAGTGGGGCCAGGTCCCCCCGCCAGTGCGAGCGGGGGCCCTCGAGGTGGGCCCCGCGGCTCGGGGCGCAGCGCGCGCCAGAGCACGGGGGGGGGGGCGACGGCCAGCGCGCCCGGCAGGGTGCCGCGCACGCTCGGCCAGAGCTCGCGCCTTGACTGAGGCGCCACAGGCCGCTTGGAAAAAGTGGCGCCTGAGGGGGGGAGGAGGAGGAAGGGACAGATGGCGGCCTGAGCGGCCCGGGCCTCGCAGGGCCCAAGAGCCGCGATCCGCCCGAGGCTCAGGGGCGGAGCTGCCGATGGAAAACGTGAGCGTTCGTTAGAAAATAGGGTTTCCCAGCCTGTCGTAGCCCCTCTCTCCGTCTTGTCTCTGCTTCTGCCTCCTCTCTCCGTCTGCTCTCCTTTTCCGTGCTGTTTGCTCAAGCGCGGCCCCGTGGGCCGCGCAGCCTTTTTGGAGGTCCCACCCACCCACGCCGAAATCAAGCGGTGCGGGGGGCCTCCTGCCGTCTTTGCGGCCAGCACTTGCCGCGTCGCGGTCGGTGCTTCTCGTCGGCCCCCCCACCGATGGGGGGCAACCTACCCCCACCCCGGTATGCAACAGCATGTGTCAGGGTGGGGGGCGACGGCCAGCGCGCCCGGCAGGGTGCCGCGCACGCTCGGCCAGAGCTCGCGCCTCGACTGAGGCGCCACAAGCCGCTAGGAAAAAGTAGCGCCTGAAGGGAGTAGGAGGAGGAGGAAGGGATAGATGGCGGCCTCAGCGGCCCGGGCCTCGCGAGGCCCAAGAGCCGCGATCTGTCCGAGGCTCAGGGGTGGAGCTGCCGATGGGAAACGGAGGAGGAGGAGGAGGACGAAGAGGAGGAGGGGGAGGAGGAGGAGGAGGAGGAGGAGGCGGAGGGGGAGGAGGGAGATGATAATGATGATGATGATGATGATGATGATGATGATGGTGATGGTGATGATGATGATGATGGTGATGGTGATGATGATGCTGATGATGATGATGCTGATGATGATGATGATGATAGTGGTGGTGGTGGTGGCGATGATGGTGATGATGATGCTGATGATGCTGCTGCTGATGATGATGACGATGCTGATGATTATGATTATGATGATGTTGATGATGATGATGCTGCTGATGATGATGAGGATGCTGACGATGATGTTGGTGGTGTTGGTGGTGATGCGGATGATGCCGATGATGATTATATGTTGATGATGATGATGATGCTGATGATGATGATGATGAGGAGGAGGAGGAGGAGGAGGACCAATGTAAACCCAAGGGTCATCGACGATGTTGGAGTCAACCCCTCGTCCAAGCCTCCTTTTCATAGGCCCCTACACGGTTCATTTCCATTGAGGGAACTGCCTCGTTGGAAGACAACCGGTGGAAGACCCTGAAGCATGCCAAAACATTCTTCTCGGGATTCCATCGCCACGGAACAACCAGACTTTTGCGGTCTGATGTTCCAGGATCGTGCCGGAACGACATTTTTGGGATCTCAGCACCGCGAATAAACCTAACTGTTGCACCCCTATAATCCGGAATCCTTCCAAACTGTCGGGTCGTTCGGCCGACGGCGCCAGGGAACCCGGTTCCGCAAGAAATGCGCGGGCAAGCAGAAACACCGATCATTCCTTAACAGCTCTTGCTGATAGGTTTCTAGTGGTGTCAAAAGAGAGCATCTGGACTCCACAGGGGCCCCCGGGGTCTGGGCGGGTGCCGGGGAGGAGAACCGGGAATCGTTTTTCGCCAACAGTCACACACTTCGTGCTCTTCGACCTCCCAGAATTCCATTCCCGGGCCACATTCTGGAGAACCGGGAACAGAGCCGGGCTCGCTTTTCGCCAACAGTCACACACTTCGTGCTCTTCGACCTCCCAGAACTCGATTCCCGGGCCACTTTCTGGAGAACCGGGAACAAAGCCGGGTTCGTTTTTCGTTAACAGTCACACACTTCGTGCTCTTCGACCTCCCAGAACTCCATTCCCGGGCTACATTTTGAGTGGCCGGAGCCAACTGTAGGCCGCTTCGTGCTCTTCGAATCGCCAGAACAGTATTCCAGGGCCACATTTTCAATGCCCGGAGCCAACTGTAGGCCACTTCGTGCTCAAAGGGCATGCCCACACGCCGGGTAAAGCCTAAAAGGGTTTTCGTCTGCCTGATCCTTGCCTCCCGCTCTCCTCTTTTTTTTTCATCGAAGTCAGAACCCCCGCCCCCTATGACGTCCTCCGCTGGCCTGGGTGGTCTACTCAGGTCGCGGAGGGGCATAGGGGGGGGGGTCGTTGCCACGGCGGGTGCCTCGATTTCACGACGGGGAGGGGGGGGTGCACCGTTCCCTCGGATGGGCACATCCCCCCCCCCAAGGGCCTCCGAGCCCTCCTTCTCCGTCCTTTTCTCCCTTCTCCTCCCCCCGCAGTAGTTGTAGTAGTAGTAGTAGTAGTGGTAGTAGTAGTAGTAGTAGTAGTAGTAGTAGTAGTAGTAGTAGTAGTAGTAGTAGTAGTAGTAGTAGTAGTAGTAGTAGTAGTAGTAGTAGTAGTAGTAGTAGTAGTAGTAGTAGTAGTAGTAGTAGTAGTAGTAGTAGTAGTAGTAGTAGTAGTAGTAGTGAGTAGTAGTAGTAGTAGTAGTAGTAGTAGTAGTAGTAGTAGTAGTAGTAGTAGTAGTAGTAATAGTAGTAGCAGTAGTAGTAGCAGTAGTTGTCGTGAGTAGTAGTAGTCGTAGTGGTAGTAGTCGTAGTCGTAGTAGTAGTAGTAGTAGTAGTAGTAGTAGTAGTAGTAGTATTAGTAGTAGGCCACTTCCTCTTCGTCGTGTTCCCCGAACTCCACTCCTGTAACACTTTTTGGTGCCCGACGTAATACGTAGTACTACGTAGTAGATGGCCTGCATTAGTACGGTGTAGCACGCAGTCGTCACGATCATCGTCACCACCCTCTCCTTAGCCTTCTTGGCTACAGCCCTGTTTTCAAAAGAACTGCGCAGCGCCTACTGCGCACCTTAATGCCACGGCATGCTGGGAGTTCTCGGTCTGGCGGCGGTGCTCCTGACCCTGCTGCGTTGAACAGCGGTGCTCCTCATGAACAGTGCTGCTCCTTCCTCAGCGTGCTGCATTGAGCGGTCCTCTGCAAACGCTAGCCGACCACGTGAAGCAGTTCGGTCGGATACCGCAGCGAAATACAGGAACGTCCGAAGAAGAACGGGCGGAAAACACGTTGGCCAAACGTTTCTCTGACAATCGCAAGAGCACCCCCAAAGACGTTATGCATGAACTGCTGGCCCTGGGCTGTTCCGATCAGCAGACGGAGACCGAGACTCCAGACCCTGCTGCGTTGAACAGTGGTGCTCCTCAGCCCGCGGCATTGCACAGCGATGCTCCTCAGCGCGCTGCATTGAGCCGACGTCTGCAATCGCTCGTCGAGGACGTAAAGCAGTTTGGTCGGATACCGAAGCAAAAAAAAGGCACGTCCGAACAAGAACGGGCGGAACACAGGTTGGCCAAACGTTTCTCCGACAATCGCAAGAGCATCCCCAATGACGTTTTGCAGGAACTGCAGGCCCTCGACGGCTCTACGGAGACCGAGGAGTCCAAGCAGAAGCAGAAGATCGAGGATATCATGCAGCAAGTGCGAGACCTCGGCCGCTGGCCGAAGGAGTACGGCGGACTTTCCCGCTGTTCCGATCAGCAGACGGAGACCGAGACTCCAGACCCTGCTGCTTTGAACAGTGGTGCTGCTCAGCCCGTGGCATTGCAGAGCGCTGCTCCTCAGCGCGCTGCATTGGGCCGACGTCTGCAAACGCTCGTCGAGGACGTAAAGCAGTTTGGTCGGATACCGAAGCAAAAAAATGGCACGTCCGAGCAAAAACGGGCGGAAAACAAGTTGGCCAAACGTTTCTCCGACAATCGCAAGAGCATCCCCAATGACGTTTTGCAAGAACTGCAGGCCCTCGACGGCTCTACGGAGACCGAGGAGTCCAAGCAGAAGCAGAAGACCGAGGAGATCATGCAGCTAGTGCGAGACCTCGGCCGCTGGCCGAAGGAGTACGGCGGACGTTCCCTCGCAGAGCGGCAGTTAGCAGAGAAAGTCCGGAGAGCACTGAAGGCCAAGCAGTTCTCTCCAGAGCAGGAGACCGAGCTCCAGGCCCTCAAGCAAGCGGACAGCGAAGCCACAACAGCGACTTGCATCGCGGTTGCGGAGGCCCTTCCAAACTCCATGGAAGGGTTCGCTGAGGAGGCGCAGAACAGGATGGAGCAGGACCTGCTGATGCTCGAGAATGGCATCCGGACCAAGCCAATCCTGCGGCGCCATGCCGTCTACAAGGACCTTGTGTCCAGCCGCGGTGCTACTCAGCCTGCGCAGCTCGAGGAATTCGCGCAGCGGTGCGCGGAGCGGGTGCGCAGGGCTTCGGCCGCCCCCGCGGGGAAGAGCTGCTACGTTCCCGGCGGCGAGGTGGAGGGGGAACAGCTGCGCGTCTTCTCCACCCGTCCCTTGATGACGGGGCCGCTCGCGTGCCAGCTCTGCGAGTGCGACTTTCTTACAGAGGAGGACTTTGCGCGGCGCAAGCAGCAGGCCCACGCGGGCGAGGCCGAATACCGCAAACGGGTGCTGTTCCTGATGGCGGAGGCCGGCTGCAGGCCGATAGCCGCCAAGGAAAAGAGGCTCATGGTGGAGAATTATGCTCACATCCAGCAATTCTGTCACCCGGTCAGCAAGGGCAACCGCTTCTCCGGCAACGAGGTGGCCCCCCGATGCGAGGCAGCGTGCGTAATCTGCGCGCAGAAAGATTACCTTGACCGCCGCCACAAACTCTGCCTCTTTGGCGTTGTGCCGGAGGAACGTGTATCCGAGCACTGCGAGGGCGCGGAGACCGACCAGGACGACGTGTCCGAGGGCGAGGCGAATGCGCGACCCGCGCGCACCCTGCTGAAGCACCGCGGGGTGTACTACTTGCAGTCTCCGGAGCTCGTGCACAAGCTTCTTGACGTCGACAGGTACAGGCAGCGGTGGCCTTTGATGCCGTGCGAGCAGCTGCACGCATCCAGCGTGCAGCATCCGGAGCATCCAGAGCGGCGGTGGCTGCTGCACACCCGTAGAGTCCCTGTGGTTGCACCATCGGAAGCTGCGGCGAGCACGCGCGGTGCTTCTCAGCCGGCTGCCGACAGGTCCGGCGGGGCTTCTCAGCCTGCAGACGAGAGGCCTCCGTGCGCAGGGGTCGGAGATGACGACGCGTTGGCGCGGGCGTGCTGGGAGTGCCTCACTGACCTGTGCGCCAAGAAACCGAAGATGCCGTTAAACGCCCTCGTGAACGACAACTGGATCGGCCGGGAGCTCGAGCACGTCCGCGGCGCTTCGAAGGCTACCAAGATGCTCGCGCCCCTTGGCCGACGCTGTTGGAAGCGAGTGCGTCTCGGCAAGGGCGATCCAGATGTCCAGCAGGAGGGCATCTCCGGCAACGCCATCCTCTTCGCCCAGCCCATAGCGGAAATCCCATCCATGGAGCTGCCCCCGGCGCCAGGCGCCCTTGTGGACTCTCTGAACATCGTCTTCTCGGGCGCCGCGCACAATCTCAGCAAGGCGCACTGGGCAACAGTCAAGCGCGATGAGTACATGCGCATCGTGAGGGAGCGCAAGCAGCAGTGCGCAACCTTCTCCGAGGTGTCCGTCCGGGAGGACGTCGCCTCGACGCGGCTGCCCCAGGACGGCGTGCCAGACCACATCCAGGCCTGTCTGCAACCAGTGGACGGTGCCGACAAAGCTCCGGTACGTCTGTTCGGGCCAGCAGCCAGGGCGCCAGAGGTGGGAAGAGACGACGTGGCGGGAGATGAGTCTGACCAGGAGAAGAGTCAGACCATGACGATGAAGCAACAGAACAGCCTGACATGGCCTACCTGCATGAAAATGTGGCAGAGTGCACAGTTGCAGTGAATCCAGTGCATGACGTCGCTCCAGTCCGCATGATGCAAGCGTTGCAAGGCGCGCTGGCGGCACTGCAGGAACAGGCAGCACGCGTCGCAAAGAACGAAGCGACACCGACAGTGGCAGACAGCAGCGGTGCTCTTCAGCCTGTTGCAGACGGAGGCGGCAGGCATACTATGCACAGCATGGTTCTCGATGTGCAGACCGCTGCTCGTTCGTTTGACGATCGAGCGCAAATGGCACTGGAGACAGCGCAAGCAGGAGCAGACGCGTGCAGGGCGGTTGGCCCGCATTCCTTGTCGGTGCCTACGCAGAAACCCTTGAGTTCTTTCGACAGCAGGTCCTGGCCGGCGTGCTTCACAGAGTTCTGGTTCGGCGACGGCGCGCCGAACCTCCAGCGGGAGCGGCCCATGTTGTTCGAACAGGTCGCACGACGCCTCATCAATCTGGAGGAGCTCGAGTACTCTCTCGTGACCGACGAGGAGCCCTACGAAGCAGCCTGCCAGAGTCGCTTCAACTCGCCGGAGATCGTCGCGGTCCTCGGTGACGTGAAGCGCAGGCTGCAGCTCTTGAAGGGCACCCGAGCGGCAATAGGCAGGAAAGGCTTCGGCACTGACCTTCAGATCCTTTCAGAGGCGTCGGCGGAGGATTTCATGGAGGCGCTGAACATCGCCAAGCCAGCCGACTGCATCGGCTCTGCGATTTCACGCCCGGGTATGCCCGCCAAGGTCAAGACTGCCCTCATCACGTTGCTACTCAGCACTTCCGATGTGCCTGGCACCGAGGGTCGGAAAACCGCACTCAGCTTCGACGGGCACGCCAACAACCTCAAGTTCGGCGCGGCCAGCTTTTTCGTCGCACCGAACTTCGCGGACACGTGCAGCCCGTTAGTCCTCCAGCTTCACGAAGGGCCCGGAAAGCGGAGCAATTTGCACATCCGCGAGGGCGCGGTTGCCGCGGTTGCCAGGGCTGCCGGTGCTTCTCAGCCTGCTGGCCCCGACCTGCGGAGTCCAGCGCCGACCGTGCCTTCTCTGGAGCGTATGCGCCAGATTGTGGCAGCAGACCCGCGGGCGCAGGCCAAGTCCTTTCTGCTGATGACCGAACTCCACTACCGCTACACCATCGGCTTGGAGCGCCTGCTTGTGGGCCGCACAACGCTAGCCCGACAGGCTGTGTCAACGGAGGACGAGGTGGCAGCGTCTCTGCAGCCATGCGTGGCGCCAGGCACCACTGACGTGCAGGCGCCCTTCGAAGCGCAAGGGCGGGGCTTCGCGCATGGCCACGGCAAAGGCCACAGAGTCATCGGTCCTACGATGGCGTGGCTGCGATCCGCCGTGGTCGGAGGGCTGCGCACCGCCGCTCGGAAGCTGCGAACTGCGGTTCTTTCCACCGCTATGACCGCGCAGTACGAAGCTGCCAACGAGCCCGCGCGGCAGCTGGGCCTTCCTGACGTCGCGCCTGAACCTTTCTCGGCCAGGCAGCAGCGCCAGAGCCGCATGGATGGAGGCGAAGAGGAGGACGGCGCCCTGCGCGACGAGGTGCCGCTCGGCCCGCCGGTGGAGCAGCCGTACCTCGTGGAGGAGCGCGCTCGCGCGGCCGCCGAGAACCGGACGCCTGCAGTCGGCGCTGCAGCGTACCGGGGCCTCCCGCGCACAGGGGCCTTACAGTCCACGTTTCCGGCCTACCGCCAGCGAGCCAGTTTCGGGCAACTTGATGGAGCTCCTCAGCCTGTCATGCCAAGCAGTCATGTCAGCCTCTTCGAGACCGACGAGGATGGAGCGATTGTGGGAGTCCTCAACCCAGATGGCTCGCCAGCCTTAGTCGACGAGATCAACGCAGATGCGGACGCGTGGGCCGCGGCGTTCAGCCATGACCTCTTTTGCAACATCTGCTCCAATCACGAGCACGACTGCACCGAGACTTGCGTCAAGTACGTCAAGAAGAAGCTCGAGGCCAAAGAGAGTCTGCGCTCGAACAGGACCCCCTCGTGCCGCTTCTGGTTCTTTCGCATCCAGCAGGTATGTCTCGCAGGCCGCACCAAACGAGTACGTCGGCGCGGCAAGCCTTTGGTCCGGACTCCCTTCATCGACTTTTCTGATGACCGCAACCAACGGTGCTGCTGCCAGGTAAAACCCGATCAGCCGTTCAGGAGCTCCAGCAACGACGTCTGTCAGGTGACGAACCGTTGCAACGTGGATTTCCAATTTTTGATGTGCGCGCCTGACGAATCCGCCGATGCAGCAGAAATGCTTGAGCCTGGTGGTGCTGCTCAGCCTGCGCAGGACGAGCCGCCTGCGCCTGCCCCTGCCCAGCTGGTCAAGCGCAGAAGGCTCGCCAAGAAGACAACCATCAAGATAATCTTTGGCTCGACTATCGCTGTGCGCCGACCACGACACCTCAAGTGGCTCGACGAAGATCGCTTGCGCGAAAGCTCGAGAAGAGCTAGGCTGGCCTGCACGAGCTTGAGGAACCGTGAGACACAGAGTGTCTTGGTGCCGCTGCTCAGTCCGCTCGCTTGGTTCTTCTCAGCCTGTACTCGCGTGTTGCTTCTCAGCCTGCGCTGTTATGTATCCGTGCATCGTGGGATTCAGGGCACCGCCGTTTGCATCCTACATGCAGTGCTGCTGCTCTGCCGAGCGTTGCAAACACATCTTTTGAGACTCCATCGGTTCATACCAGTGTCTCGTTTGGGCTCACAATCATTCATGGCAGTGTCTCCCTTGGTCTTCGATATACCCGCGGTGCTTCTCAGCCTGCGGTGTTGGAATACTAATTCCAACAATAATGAGCTGCCCCGCCGCGTTGGTTCTCTGCCTGCGAGTGTCTGTGGTGCTTCTCAGCCTGCAGGTTTTGCTGGCTTTCCGCTTCTGGCAGCCGCCAGATTGGCGCGATCTCCTGGGAGACGAGCAGGAGAGGTGATGGATCCAAGCCTGTATGCCCGCGGTGTTTCTCAGCCTGCGGTGTTGGAATATTAATTTCAACAGTAATGAGCTGCGCAGCCGCGTTGGTTCTCTGCCTGCGAGTGTCTGCGGTGCTTCTCAGCCTGCAGGTTTTGCTGGCTTTCCGCGTCGCACGCTGCACTGTCCCGTGCCCCTCGTCCGTGCCTGAAAAAACATGTCGAAGGAGCGCAGTCATCAAACGCTTCAGCAAGGCTCTCGAGCCTCAATGGAAAATTCCGATCGAGGCTCCAAAATTCCCGAGCCATCGTGAATCCGAGAACACAAAATCTCAGATCCTCGGCTCGAGAACCTTCGACTCTCGATCGCGGAGGCGATCGACGATGAAGCGTTGGTGTCAAGATCTTCATCTTCGTCTACTTGATCCTCGAAATATTCCCCAATCGAGGCCTCCAGATTCTCGAGCCGTCGTGGATCCGATATCACAAGATCTCGGATACCTGGCTCGAGAACCTTGAACTCTGGATCGGGGGATCAGTCGATGATCGAACTGGTGTCCCAAGACCTCCATCCTCGGGAGCTTGATCCTCGATGCGTCTGTGGTCGGTGTACATAACACTCTACGCGGGGCTAAGCGGAGTTATCATCTAAGGACGGACAGACTTATAACATCTCTGATATTCAATAGCAGCCCTCCCACGGATCAACGAGATCAGGACCAAGCGGTTTCTCTTTCAAAGATAACTCAGCTGATAGCAGTGTCCCCTTTCTCTTATTCGCCCCACATCCGTTGATAGCTGTGCTTCAATCAGATCTCCATGCGTTGGTACATGAGCTAATTTCAACATACATTTATATAAATCAGTCAATCATTTGAAGTACATCAGTCATTATATTTATATGTTTGGATCAAGCTCATTCCAACATACATTTATATAATTAGTCAGTCATTCAACTGTGGCAGGCTTGGCATCTCCTCTTCGCCACAAGGGGTGCGCTGTGGACGCACGTCCTTTGAAATGCAAGCTCCCAAGCGTCTCGTTTGAAACTTCAATCGTTTTTAGCAGGGCCTCGTGTAGACCCACATCCGTTGATTGCAGGGTCAGATTTAGAATTCTACAATTGGATTCTCATATGAATCTTAAGGAGGCTGCTCGTATATATGCTTCTACACATCGCTGTTAGGTTGCTTTGCTGGGATATTTTTTTCGGGCCCAAAGTTTTTTAATTCCGCTGGCGCCAAGTGGTCAAGGACAGTCAGACGCCGGTCAGTAAACGGTGGGATGCAACGGGAGCGAAAGGGGGTACTAAAACGAGACTCGGACACGGCGCGGCAAAAACCATGTGTGGAGGAGGGAGGACTCGGCCATGGCGTGACGTGACGAAGGGTGGATACCACGACGGAACGCGTTTGGCACGACCGAGTGCGTTTGGCCGTCTCGGCCTCTGGGGGCTCCTGCCCCCAAACCGTCAACAAACGGCTCAGAGAGAAATGCCGGCCCTGGAGAAAAAAGGTGGACTTCAATGGACTTCGTATGGAACAAATCAGGCCATAGGATGCTAGTGGAGGAAACCTGAGTGGGAGGAGGAAGGGGGGGGATGGGCCCCCTAGGACCCCCCCCCTTCCCCCCCCATGCCCTCCGAAACGCATGAAAAAAACCTTCCTGATCCCCCCCTCTGGTCTGCTTTTCAACTTCCGCACGGCGCCGATCCGATTCCGAATGGAGGCCGTGCCGCGCTCGTGTGTTCCATTTTGAAGTCGCACCGAGAACATGCACGCATGTTGCCAGGTGTAGTAGTATTTAGGGGCTCGTTAGTAGCGGCAGTGAGGCACAAAGCAAGGATGACTATCAGGTACCCCATCGGGGCTGAAGTCAAGTGGAATGCCTGACTCGTCGCTCCTGTGGAAGCAAGTACATCCTCAAGAGGGAGGGTCCTCCTTTTTGCTTCCTCCTTTTCGTCCTCCGTCTCCTCCTCCTGCGCACGATTGTTTTCTTCGTCCCCTCCTCCTTGGCAGGTCGGGATGGCCTTTCTGGCCCCTCTCGCCGATCCTTGATCTTCTCCCCCTTCTCTTCTTCCTCCTCGATCTTCTCGATTCTCTCGATCCCCTTCCCCGATCTTCTCGATCTTTTTCGATCTCATTCTCGATATTTTCCTTCTCGATCTTCTCGGTCTTCCTCCTTCCCATGCCCCCCGTCAGAGAGGGCCTCCTGCTTCTGCCGTTTCTCTTTTCCTCCACCTCCCCCCTGCCCCCCACCAAACATCATAAGCCCGATGCCTCCCATAAGCACTCCTCACCCACTCAGGCCTTCCCACACACATACTCACACTGAACCAACTTCCCTCCTCCTCCTTGCTTACTTACCCATCCATGAGGGGGGTCCCTGAAGAGTCACAACGAAACATGCACACGGAGGAGGGGGAGGCGCAAGGAGGAGCGGGCTACCCGCTCTCTGGCCGCACGGGCAGCGGACCAGCGGCCTGGCCCTCCTCCTCCTCCTCCTCCCTCCTCCTCCTCCCTCCTCCTCCTCCTCCTCCTTCTCCTCCTCCTCCTCCCCCTCCTCCTCCTCCTCCTGCTCCTCCTCCTCCTCCTCCTCCCTGAAGCGCCCTGGGCATCCCAGTAATTCCATGCCCACCCCTGAGAACCTCCCTCCCCCCTACAACCTCCTACGCTTTCGCTTCTTCCTCAGGAAATGGTGGGTGAGGAAGGACGGATCTAGGAGGATGAGACGGGAGAGTAGAAGGAGGAGGAGGAGGAGGAGGAGGAGGAGGAGGAGGAGGAGGAGAAAACGGATGAGGAGAAAAAGGAGGGAAAGAGGAGGAGGATGAGGATGAGGAAAGAGGGGGAGGCGAAGGAGGAGGAGGAGGAGGAGGAGGAAGAGGAGAGGAGGAGGAGGAGGAGGAGGAGGAGGAGGAGGAGGAGGAGGAGGAGGAGGAAAAGGAGGAGGCGTAGCCATTCAGGCTCAAGGGGTTCAAATCGCTCGCAGCCGTTGCCCGGCTGCCTCCCTCCGCACCGCCCTTACACTTCCCCACCTCCCCGCCTCCCCGCCTTCCTTCCCCAATTCCCGCGCCATGGAGGTCGATGTCGACGTCGGGATGGCGGTGGGGGACGACGAGGACGCAGACGGAGCGGCTGCTGCCGCGCCTTCTGGACCAGCCCCCCTTGGCGGCGCACCCCGCGCCGCTGCTGCCCTGGAGAGCGCCGCAGGCGCCGCTGTCGCCGCCGCCTCCGCCGCTCCGCCTGTCGCCGCTACCCAGCGTCCTCCACGAGTGCGCACTTGGGAGGCCAGCCGACAGGCCCCCCGGAAACACGTGGCCGCCTGCTGCGTGTGCTGCGAAGGCTTCGCGCCGGGGGCGGTCCGACTGGCGAGCAGGACGAATCCTGATAGGTATTTCCGCCACCCGGCACACCGCCGGGTCCGTGGAGGGCTTGGCGGCACCACCCGAGGAGGGCCGTGTGGAGATGCTCGCCTGCACGACGCTGGCGCCAGGGGCTGCCCGGCCAGAGGCGGACGACCCGCCGACCGACGACCTCCAGCCGCGGCACGTGCTGGCGGCAGAGGCGGGCGAGCTCCCTGGGCTGGAGTGGTGGGCTGGCTTCGACGTGCGCGGCGCCCTGCGGAGGCCGGTGCGCACGTGGACAGCGACGCCCCCGGCCTTCGCCGCAGCGGTCGCGGACGTGCTCGCCGCGGCGCTGCGCGCAGTCGCGGCGGACGCCGCGAGCGAGGCGACGTGGGCCCAGCTGTTCTTGCTGCTGCGGCTGCTCTTCGCGGTGCCCCCCGCCAGCGGCAGTTGCGAGCAGCTCTCGGCGTCCGAGGTGTTGCCGTGCCGCCTCCGTGCCGGCGATTGGACGGCGCTGTGGGCCGCGACGGCGCGACCCGGGGAACTGGCCGAGGACTGCGCGGGCCAGCGGGGGCCCGAAGAAGTGGCCCGGCGGGTGCGTGAGCTCATCATGCTCTGAGAGGTCGGCCGCGCTGCCGCGGCGGCCACGGGGCC
Organism: Prorocentrum cordatum; assembly: GCA_963575745.1. Taxonomy (NCBI): domain Eukaryota; class Dinophyceae; order Prorocentrales; family Prorocentraceae; genus Prorocentrum; species Prorocentrum cordatum. The sequence goes on along the minus strand of CAUYUJ010017451.1, from coordinate 79,484 downwards.
AGGCAAGCTGGCGCAAGGGCGCAACGGCCCGGGGTGGCTCGAGACCTGGCCGCCCTCTTACCGCCGGCGGCGTCCGCCGACCGGCCGCCGCCGCCGCCCGCGGCGCAGCCCGCCGAGCCTTGGGGGGCCGACGCGGCCGAAGAGGCAGCGGACAGCCTCGGGAAGTACCCGCGCCACTCGGGCCCAGGCCTCTCGGGCGCCCGCTTCGAGCGCTGGGCGGCTCTGCGCGGGCGCAGCGAGGGTAAGAAGGCGCTCGCGCAAGTGCTCGTCCTCATCCTGGAGGGCCGAGTGCTGGAGCAGGCCGTGCAGGCCATCCTCGCCGGGCGGCTGCTGCCGCTGCTGATGACGGGAGGCGGCGTGCGACCGCTGGCCCGCGGTGAGACGCTGCGCCGGATGGCGTCCAAGGCGGCCGCAGCGGCGCGCAAGGGAGCCATCGCTGCAGCGGTGGGTCGCCGCCAGTCTGGCGTGGGCCGCAAGAGCGGCATCGAGCTGGTGCGCCGCGTCGTGGCGACCGCGCTGGGGCAGGGCCCCGGCGCCGCGGTGCTCTCCTTGGACGTGGCCAATGCGTTCAACGAGCTCTGCCGGGACACCTTGCTCCAAGAGGTCGCTGGCCGCCTGCCGGGGCTCTCGCGGCTGGCGCGGACGTGGTGCGGCGGGGCCGCTGCGCGCGGGGCTTGCCTTCCTGGGGCCAGGGCTGCGCCGGTCAGGGCCGAGCGCGGGGCGGGCCAGGGTTGCCCCTTCTCCCCGGCGTTCTTCGCGCTGGCGGCGGCGACTCTCTACGAGGACCTGGTGGCGGCGGCGCGCCGCCGAGGCCCCGGCTCCAGGGTGGTGGCCTACCTCGACGGCGTGTTCGTCGTGGGCAGCCCGCGTGCACTGGCCGCCGCGCTCCTCGCGGCGCAAGTGCTCTTGGCGGCGCGCGGCCTTCGCCCGGGCTCGCGGAAGACCGAGGTCTGGAACCCCCGAGTCTTGCCTTTTCCAGGGCCGCTGGCGAGGCAGAAGTGCCCGACTTGGCGTGCGTGGGAAGCACGCTGCCCTGCACGCGCAAAGCGGTGGGGGCAGGCCCGGGCGCCGACCCCGCGAGGGCGAGCTTCTCGCCGACGGCCGCCCCGCAGGCGGCCCGAGACCACCTCGACGCCTACCTCGCGGCCCTCCGCCGGCTCCGAGGGCGCGGGCTGCGCGCCTTGGACGAGTTTGTCCTGCTCTGCACCTTCGCCAACGGCGCGGCCTTGCACCGCGCGCGAGCGCGCCTGCTGGACGAGGCATGGTGCCAGGCGTGCGACGCGGCGGTTCTCGGCCACGTGCAAGAGATCCTGCGGCCGCTCGTAGGGGTCCGGACTCTGCCGGGCGACGCGCGCGACCTGGCCTTCCTGCCCAGCGCTGGCGGCGGGCTCGGGCTGCAGGGCCTCGCGCGCCGCCGCTTGCCCGCTTGTGTAGGGGCTTGGCGTGCGTGCCTGGCGGGCGTCTGCAGTGAGCTCGGACTCTCCGGCCTCGGCTTTCCAGCGCGCCTGCCCCATCGGCGTGGGGGGCGGCCGAGGGGGCGGGCCGCGCTCTCCAGGTGCGCGGCGCGCGCTGGCTGTGCGCCGCCGCAGATCCACAGGCGAAAGCGCAGCGCGCCCTCGCGGCGCCGGAGCAGCGCGCGCGCGCCGGCGGCGGCCCCAGGGATCTTTGCCAGCGGACTGGGCAGCGCAGCTACGCTCGGCCAGCGGGGGGGGGCGGGGGGCTGACCCCAGTCGCCGACTGCGGAGGGCCACGTGCTGGCGGACGCGCGCTTCCACCCAGCCCTCGCGCTGCGCCTCTGCCCCTGCCAGCGACTGCCTGCGCCACCTGCTGCCGGTGCAGGGGGGGCGGCGCTCGCTGCGGGGCCGACCTGGCGGCGGGGCACTGCCTGGGTTGCCGCGTCGGCGGCGGCGCGATCGAGCGCCGCGACGGCGTCCGGGATTGGCTCGCCGCCCGCGGCGCGGCAGGCGTCCCGCGGGCGGCGTTGCCCGCGTCGACGTGCTGTCTACTGACGATACTCTCGGCGCGAACGCGCCGGCGGGCCGGGGCTGCGCCGCCCGGGGCGGCGCCGCTGCCGGTTCCAGGGAGGGGCGCGTGCGCGCGCGCTACCCGGGCCCAGCGCTGACGGCTGTCGCGCTGGAGGCGCTCTTGCGCACCTGGGCGCGCGGAGACGCAAAGGCGCTCGCGGCGGCGCGCCGGGGCCTCGCGGTGGCCCTTCAGCGGGGCATGCAACGCCGAGACGCTCCGGCCCGCTTGCTTCGCTGCGCGCGGGGCGGTGCGCCGCGGGGCCGGCGGCGGCGAGCTGGCGGCGCGCCGCCGGCGCGCGCGCTAGCTAGGCGCTCGCCCGCGGGCCTGCGGCGCGGGCGCAGAGCAGGGCGACGACTCGCTGGGCGGGCCAGGCAGCCGGGCAGCGGCGGCGCGGGCGACGCGGGCGGCGCTGGCGCCGGCGGCCGCGGGGGGCGCTACGCGGGGCGGCGACGCCGCTGGCGGAGGCGGGCGCTGGCGGGAGCTGGCCGGGCTGCGGCGGCGGGGGGCCGGGCGGCGGCGCCGGCGCTGGGCGGCGGCGACTGGCTGCGCGCACCTCAACGCGCTGGGCCTCCTCAAGCTGGCGTCGCTGGGCGACCTCGGGCGCCCCTGCTGGTCGCCGGCCGCCGCGAGGCGGCAGCCTGCGGGCGCTTCGGGCTGGCGAGGCAGGCGCCGAAGGGCCGCCCTAGCTGGGGGGGCAGGGCGGCTATCCGGCCAGGGACCAAGCTTCCCAGACATTCTGGGCGGTCTGGCGCCCGGCTGGGAGGTGTCGAGGCGGTGCCCAACCTCTCCGCCGCGTTCGCGGCCGCGCGCCAGGGGGGGCGCGGTGGGCGGTGGCCCGCGGGAAAGGGCCCGCGCGTCGAGCGCCCTGGAGATCCCCCTGGAGTCGGGGTCTCCGGGGCGCCGCTGCCAGGAGGAGGAGGGGAAGGAGGGGGGGGGGAGGAGGAGGAGGAGGAGGAGGAGGAGGAGGAGGAGGAGGAGGAGGAGGAGGAGGAGGAGGAGGAGAAGGAGGAGGAGCTGGAGGAGCTGGAGGAGGACGACCAGTGTAAACCTAAGACTCACCAAGTTCCCTCCTCATGAGTCCCTACACGGTTTTGTTTTCACTACGGAACGTGTCCCGTTGTAAGGCAACCGTCTGGAAATCCTGAACCGTGCCAAAACGCCATTCCTGGGATTTAACGTTGCGAATCAACGTTAATGTCACGTCATGACGTTTTTGAGTCGTGCCATTGCACCACTTCTGTGACTTCGACACCGCGAATCGACGTGACTGTGGCGCCCTGTCAGTCTTACATCGTGTCAAAACATTATACCTGGAATGCTAGCCAGAAGAATGGTTGATGCTGCTGTCGACTGTGAAGTCGAATGTGCGCGGCGCTGAGGCGAGAGTCACGTTTTGAAAAGGAGCCAGCCTCCATCCCTGATGCCCTTGCAGACGTTTAACACGAATGTGCGTGGCGCTAATGCGAGAGCCACATGTTGAAGACGGCCCGCCCTCCATCCGTGAAGCTTTTGCAAAACAGAGCTTCCAAGACGAGTGTGCGCCGCGCTATTGCGAGAACCATTTTACAAAACGGTCCGCCCTCCATCATCCGTGAAGCTTTTGCAAACGGTGAAGACGAATGTGCGCGGCGCTCATGTGAGACCTACATTTGGGAAACGGCCCGCCCTCCACCCGTGAATCTCCTGCACATGTGTAAGACGAGTTTGCGCGGCGCCGTGGCGACAGTCACATTCTGAAAACGGCCATCCCTCCAGCCGTGAAATTGTTGTGCACTTGAAGCTTCATAAGCATAGCGAGTGAAGAAGTCTGAAGCGAAATGTCTGGCCCGCCTTGCCGACGCGTCCCTAGGGGCGACTGTGCGGAGTTATTCATAAGCAAAGGGATGGAGGAGGAGGAGGAGGAGGAGGAGGAGGAGGAGGAGGAGGAGGAGGAGGAGGAGGAGGAGGAGGAGGAGGAGGAGGAGGAAGAGGAGGAGGAGGAGGAGGAGGAGGAGGAGGTGGATGATGAGATCAGGAGGAGGAGGAGGAAGAAAAAAAGGAGGAGGAAGAGGAGGAAGAGGAGGAGGCGGAGGAGGAGGGGGAAAAGGAGGACGGAATTTCCTGACAGTTTCTCGGAACGGTATCCGAAGGCACTGGAGGTTCTGGCTGCTCTGAGGTTCGTGATCAGAGCGGCTCCCCCCCCTCCCTCCCCTTCCGCGGATGGGGGAGGTCAAGTGAGCTGGACAAAAGTATGGGCCAGGCCAAGTGCGCCGTTTATCGGCAGGCGTGCCTCGCCGAAGCGACGGGCAGTTCACTCCCGATGTGAGCCTGAGCGACGCAAAAAAAAAATCGTCTGTGTGGACATTGGCGCGTAAGCCGCAAGCTGCCCGCATGAGGTCGCGCGTGAGCGCCCCCGTCTCCAGTGTGGCGTGCCGCGACGGCGGCCCGCGGAAGCTACCGCGTAAGTTTGCTACGCCATCTCACGCAAGACCTATTTCTGATCGTCGCCCGGGGCAGCGAGGGCTGCCGACAAGGGACCCTCTAGGGCCCCTGAATGGGACCTCTTGGGCCCAGAAGGAGGCCTCAAGGGCCTGAAAAAGGCACCTTTCTCCGCCTTATTTACTATTGTTTGTTTGTTTGCTTGCTTGCTTGCTGGCTTGCTTGCTTTAAGGCTTGTCTTTGATTTGTTTGTTATTTGTGTTTTAGTGCATGCTTGGTTGTTTGTTTGTTTGTTTGTTTGTTTGTTTGTTTGTTTGTTTGTTTGTTTGTTTGTTTGTTTGTATGTGTATTCATTGTGTTTGATGTTTATTTGTTTGTGTCTGCTTGTCGCTCCTGGATTGTTTGTTTGTTTGTCTGTCCTTGACCCGGGGGGCGACCGCGACCCCCTCGCCGCGTCGGCGCGCCGCGCCGTGCAGGCAGGAGCGCCCTGGGTGCGCATCGTTTGCGAGCCCGCGGCAGCGGTCGACTGGTGGTTGGGGCGGACGGGGTGGCGGCCCACCGGGCAGGCTCTGGCTCTGGCAGGGGCGCGGCCAGGTGTCCGCCCTGGGCTCCCCCACTCCCTCCCTCCCTCCCTGTCCCTCCCTCCCTCCCTCCCTCCTCCCTCTTTCCCCCTCGCCTCCCTCCACCCTCTCATCCTCGCTTCCCCTTTCCTCCCTCCTCTCCCTCCTCTCCCTCCTCCCTTCCTCTCCCTCCTCGCCCCTCCCCTCGGGGGAGCTTCTTGCATTGGGTGGGGTAAGGCTTTTTCGACTGCGTGCCTCAACGAGCCGCGCAAATGGCGCAGGCGCGCAGCCCCCATCTGCGCTGAAGCGATTACGGGGCAGAGAAGCGTGTAAGTGTTTTTCTGGCGCCTGGGACTAATCCAGCTTCGACGTGCCTGGTGAACAACGGGACGAGAGGGAGGATCATGAAAAGGGAGCAGGGTGCACCACTCGTGTCGGGTCGCTGCCAAATTGTTCAGGACTCCTCCTAGGGGTGGGTGGGGGGCGGGCAGTCGTCGGCGCCAGGGGCGGTAAGCAAGAAGTCAGCAGGGGCTGACCGGTTCGCCTCCTGACTTCGGGGGCGTGGACAGGGCAGAGGGACGGGGAAAGACGGCCCACATGGCCGTGAGCTGCCGGGCACCCTCGGTGCCTCTTGGAGTCTCGGAGGCAATCGAGGACGCGGCAAAGGTCAGCGGGAGGGCAAGGGGCAGAAGGGAGCAGAAAATGAGAGGATGGCGAGGAAGCAGCAGGGGGAGAGCGCACCACTTCGGGCGATGGGTTCGTCCTGGCCCGCAGGGCGCTATCGCCTGCTGGGCCAGCCTCTCACTGGCGGGAGGCGCCGCTTGAGTAGCAGGGGTGGGGACACATCCTCCCCCCTGGCGCGGCAAAGAGGGACCCCGACGGGAAAAGCTGGCGGGTTGTGGCGACCCGGGTGTGGCACACCCTGCCTTCACACCCGGAACTTGAAAAGGGGCCCCGCCTTTAAGCACGATTTGGCATGCGCGCATCGGAACCCGTAGAAGAGGAAGGCGCCGCCTCCTCCTCCCCCTCCGCCTCCTCCTCGTCCTCCGGATCGATGAATGTTCTCTGGGCCAAGGGGCACGCCACGACCGCTCAGAGCGAAACATGTTGTTGTCCGATGTTGACATTTGTTTGAACAGAGCAGCAGGCAGGTTTGCGGACGAGGCAGCAGCACGCGTGCAGGTCTCGGACCACGATGTTGCTGCCACGTCCCAAGCGGATTTGCTTGCCGCCGAGGTTTTGAAGAGACAGTTCGCCATCCAGCGAGAGGTCCTCTTTTCGAGTCAGCGTGAGCTGCGTGTGCCTAGAGCCCCGAGGCGAGAGCGGGGTCAGTCCACTAGTTTTGCGGAGCGCGATTCAGGGCATATCCCTGGCGCACGCAAGGCGGCTACTCATTGCTCGCAGTGTGCGAGTAGTTTCAGTTTGAGAGGGATGTTGTGTGAGTTCTGGCCCGACCCGTGCAAGCCACGATGTGTGAAACAGCAGCGCGTGCAGTTGCTGCCTCGTCGTCCTGTGGTGGAGCGATTTGCTCCTGACCTCGCTCCCGACCCTGTCCCCGATGATTCGGGCCCGTCAGGATTATGCGGGAGTGCGTGCGACCACCCGCTGGCAGATCGGTGCGAGCCCTCTCACCACCTGGCGGTGTATGGCGGGGTGTTTTTTCTACGACGTGCGGGGGTTTCTGCACCGTTATGCCTCCCCGCACGATGTGCCAGGCGCCCACCAAAGCTGGGCACGAGGTGTTGTCGAGGCTCAGAAGAGGCCTCCCCCCACAGTCGGGAACCTGCTCCCCCGACTTAGGCTGAGTGGTGGCAGCGGCACTGCTCAGATATTTAGGGGACTGTCCCATATTTGTCAAGGGTGTGCGGTGGTGACGTGGGTCGGGTCCTGTACCGGGGATGCCCCGAGGCAGCACCCGCCCGTTCTTGGCTAGACCGGGCCCGTTCTTGGCTAGAACGGGGCCGTTCTACGTTGCGTTTTTTTGAGTGGTGGATGCTGCCTGCCCAATTCGTGAAGCTGGATTTGTCCGACGCCTTCAACACCCTGGACCGGCGTGGAGGGCGTGGTCATGCGCCTGCGGCTGGGCGCCCGTCCGACATCCCCTGACGTCACGGGTCGAGGTTGGCGGATCGAGGCTTTTGAGTGTTTTCCGCTCTCGTTGGGGCCTCACCGGGGCCTCTCCTGGGTCCGTTTTGGAGAGCTCTGGCCAGAACGCCCCCCCACCAGGGCATTCATTTTTTCCCAACCATCCTGTGGTGTTGGGTCCTCGTTTTGAAGAGACGGTCCCCGCGTTCCCCTCCGAATCTCCTCTCCTCCTCATCCCCCTCCTCCCTCCTCCCGTCACATCCTTCACGTTGGCACACCCCTCACACGTTTCGCGGCCCATAGGGAGCTCCACCGAAGGCCCTAGGGGGGGTGCCCGCACGCGGTCCCCACATCCATTTTGGCACACCCCTCACACGTTTCGTGGCCCCATAGGGAACTCCACCGAAGGCCCTAGTGGGGGTGCCCGCATGCGGTCCCCACGCTGATTTTGGCACACCCCTTACACGTTTCGTGGCTTCGTAGGGAGCTCCACAGAAGGCCCTAGTGGGGTTGCCGGCTTGCAGTCCCAACGCCCATGTCGGCACACCCTTCACACGTGTCGTGGCCCCATAGGGAGCTGCACCGAAGGCCCTAGTGGGGGTGCCCGCATGCAGTCCCCACATCCATTTGGGCACACCCCTCACATGTTTCGTGGCTTCGTAGGGAGGAGCTCCACCAAATTCTCTAGTGGGGGTGCCCGCATGCGGTCCCCACACCCATTTCGGCATACCCCTCACACGCTTCGTGTCCCCATAGGGAGCTCCACCGAAGGCCCCAGTGCCACCGTCCACGTGCGTCCCCCAGACACACTTCGGCACCCCTCACACGTTTCGTGGCCTCATAGGGAGCTCCACCGAAGGCCGCAGTGCCACCGTCCACATGCGCCCCCCACACCCATTTTGGCACACCTCTCACACGTTTCGTGGCCCTATAGGGAGCTCCACCGAAGGCCCCAGTGCTACCGTTCACATGCGCACCCATGTCGGCACACCCTTCACACGTTTCGTGGCTCCATAGGGAGCTCCACCGAAGGCCCCAGTGCCACCGTCCACATGCGTCCCCCGCACCCTTTTCGCACACCTCTCACACGTTTCGTGGCCCCATAGGGAGCTCCACCGAAGGCCCCAGTGCCTCCATCCACATGCGCCACCCGCACCCATGTCGGCACATCCCTCCCAATTTTCGTGGCCCCATATGGTGCTCCACCGAAGGCCGCAGTGCCACCGTCCACATGCGTCCCCCCCGCACCCATGTCGGCACACCCCTCACACGTTTCGTGGCTCCATTGGGAGCTCCACCGAAGGCCCCAGTGCCGCCGTCCACATGCGTCCCCCACACCTATTTCGGCACACCCCTCACACGCTTCGTGGCCCCATAGGGAGCTCCACCGAAGGCTCCAGTGCCTCCATCCACATGCGTCCCCCACACCAATTTCGGCAAACTCCTCTCACGCTTCGTGGCCCCATAGCGAGCTCCACCGAGTGCCTCAGTGCCACCGTCAACATGCGTCCCCCGGACACATTTCGGCACACCGCTCACACGTTTCGTGGCCCCATATGGTGTTCCACCGAAGGCCCCAGTGCCACCGTCCACATGCGTCCCCCACACCTATTTCGGCACACCCCTCACACGCTTCGTGGCCCCATAGGGAGCTCCACCGAAGGCTCCAGTGCCTCCATCCACATGCGTCCCCCACACCAATTTCGGCAAACTCCTCTCACGCTTCGTGGCCCCATAGCGAGCTCCACCGAGTGCCTCAGTGCCACCGTCAACATGCGTCCCCCGGACACATTTCGGCACACCCCTCACACGTTTCGTGGCCCCATAGGGAGCTCCACCGGATGCCGCAGTGCCACCGTCCACGTGCGTCTCCCGCACCCATGTCGGCACACCCCTCACACGTTTCGTGGCCCCATAGGGAGGTCCTCCGAAAACTTCAGTACCGCCGTCCACATGCGCCCCCCGCACCCATGTCGGTACACCCCTCACACGCTTCGTTGCCCTGTAGGGATATCCACCGAAGGCCCCAGCGCCGCCTTCCACATGCGTCCCCCGCACTCATTTTGGCACACCCTTAACACGCTTCGTGGCCCCCCACACGGAGCTCCACCGAAGGCCCCAGTACCACCGTCCTCATGCGTCCCCCGCACCCATTTCGGCATACCCTTCACACGTTTCGTGGCCCCATAGGGAGCTCCACCGAAGGCCCCAGTGCCACCGTCCACATGCGTCCCCCGCACGCATTTCGGCACATCCCTCACACTTTTCGTGGCCCCATACGGAGCTCCACCGAAGGCCCCAATGGCACCGTCCATTTGCGTCCTCCACACCCATTTCGGCACACCCCTCACACGTTTCGTCATCCATAGTGAACTCCACCGAGGCCCCAGCATGTGTCGCCCACGCCCATTTCGGCACACCCCTCACACGTTTCGTGGCCCCATAGGGAGCTCCACCGAAGGCCCCAGCGCTACCGTCCACATGCGTCCGCCGCACGCATGTCGGCACACTCTTAACAGGGTTCGTGGCCCTGTAGGGAGCGCCACCGAAGAAGATATTCAGAATTTCTGCACGCACAACTGCAGATGGTAGGTTCCTTCGCCAGGCTAGTTTTTTTTTGTGGGTGTGTGTGTGCGTGTGTGTGTGTGTGTGTGTGTGTGTGTGTTCACGGTTCTTTTAGTTTATCGGAGGTCTGGGGAGGCGTCTCATTTGGCACATGCCAGTCGTCTTTGTGGAGGCACAGGGTGAGTATTTGAGCCTGACTCGGGCACCTCCCGAATTGCTTCACGCTCTGAGGGTGCTCTGGCCATCCGACGCGTCCCGCCCTGAGCGGATCGCCTGCTGGATCCAGCTCGCCGCAGATCCAAAGAGTGTGAAGGCACAGACTGCACAATCAGTGTGCGAATAGGGTGCTGATATGTTCCAATGTGGACTTGCACCTCGACTGTTTCCGTAAGCGGGAGGCTAACGATGGCGATAGCCGAGCGCATGTGCTTCGACCGCTGGGGGCATTTCCCCTTTCATCAATATGTGAATCGCAGCTTTGATGTGTTGGTGGGCAGGTCTACGTATGCAACTTCTACTCGTTGGGTCGTAGACCCACTGTTAAACGTCGAAGTCGAAGGGGCCGTGCGGGGCGAATCGGGTCAATGCCAAGACGGGAGCAGCGCGGGATGTAGGCAGTGCGACTGCATCAGGCCTGCTGTACTGCGGCCTGTCGGCAAACGGCGGAACTGGTCATCATCGTGCATTGGCGGCGAGCAGAGCGAGGCAAGTTAAGGGGACTATCATTCCAGAAAGGTCTCCCTTCTCCCAGATGATGCGGAGAGCATTCTGTAAGAATCTCCCTGCTTTCTCGTAATGCGGGGCAGCGCAACTGAATCCAGTTGCGCTGCCGCGTGATTCCGCCACCGCGCTTGGGCGGACGCCAGGGAGGGAGGGCGCCTGGGGGGCGTGGGGGGGCGGCAGGGATGGGGGGGCATGCCAAGGGACCCGGCTACGCGCACCTTTGATTGCTGGGGCATTCTTGGTCGGACGGCGAAACACCCAGGGACTTTTTTATGTAAAAAGTTCGGCTCTTTCTACGAAGTTCCCTTGCCTTCTCATGCATCGAGTGCTGCCCACCCGGCCCTGCACCGTTGTTTTTCTTTGCCCGCCGGTAGACCCCAACTGAAGCAAGCACAGCAGAAGAAATTGGAATTCCTTAGTCCCCAGTGGCCCCCAGCGTTTTCGGGATTTCGTCTTATGACGTGCCCGCGTGCCGTGGAGGCTTGTCGTTGGTGTCCCCGTGTGCCTGCCCATGTGCAGCAGCCTGCTCGCTGCCCCTCTCAGAGGAGGGCGAGTTGAGACAACGGTAGGCGGCCTTCGGGTGTTCCCTCGTCGCCACGGCTGGACGCAGCTCGGAAAGCTGGTGCTTTTGGACCCGGGGAAGGGTCTGAGGACCCATTCTGAGCTGTCGTTGTCTCTCCTCGCCATGCTCGAAGGCTCTGCTGCCGCGTCGCCCTCACCGCGCACATGGCACCTACAGCTGCAGTGGGCACGTGACATGCGAATTCGGCCTGTCAGCAGGTGCCCTGCGGAACTCTCGTGTCACCCGATGCCCCCTGGGAGCAGCAAAAGCCCTGGGGCACCTCATGTCCCCTCAAGCGTCGAACAGTGTGCCTCAATATTTCTCAGCGCGAGGTTTCTTATCGTATGTGCTCACTGTGCCGCGGGTCCAAACTTTATCATGTTCCAACCTACTTCAGCCTTGATCGCCAGCAGAAATTGATTTCGAACACAAGAACGTACCGACACTTACGGGTTTTCACGTGTGGGACCCTGGGAGGCGATACTCGTTCGACATTGTTTCTATAATTTTCTGGGTGCTAGAAATTCTTTCGGGGACGTGGTCCTTTAGCGCGATGAGAACGACATAATCCAAGCTGGGCATCCGCCTCTTCCTCCTCAGCCCTTTAGCCTCAGCATATCTTTCACGACGTGGGCTCGCAGGACTCTCGACCGCTGCCAGCGGGAGCAGCTTTACATGACAGGGCGGCCTTTCTTACTTACGGCCCCTGTGCCCGACGCGGGCCTCCAGCCAAATCTGGAAAGTCGGCCGTCATTGTTTTTTCTTTGCTCGCGATGCCAGGAGCCTGCGCCCTCCTCTCTCAAAGCCTCCCTGGACCTTCCCCGGGGTACGTTCTGGCCAGAACCGTTCGCGGCGGTTCCAGCCGTGGCGACGAGGGCCCCCCACGAGGCCCAAGAGCCCGACGACTGCAGGTGTGGATTCGGGTGTCAAACGTCGCCCTCCCCAGACCTGTACAGGAGTGCGTCCTTGCCAGAACTCCAATCCAGGTGTGGCCACGAGGGCATTTCGAGAGGCCAACATCCTCGATCCTCGATCTTCGGCCCCCCATCCTCGATCCTCGATCCTCGATCTTCGGTCCTCGATCCTCGATCCTCAATCTTCGGCCCCCCATCCTCGATCTTCGATCCTCGGTCTTCCAGACAGTTGGCCCTCCATCCTCGATCCCCGATCTCCGGTCCTCCATCCTCGGTCCTCCAAGGCCAACTCCTCCACCAGATCTCCGCAGACGCCCGGACCACTGAGACTCTGCGGGCCCTGGTGCCCCCCCCCCCGCCCGCGAAAGCGGCAGGGGGGGGGCCAGCGGGCGGACCGCTTCGCGCCAGAGGCCGCCTTCCGCCCGCCGCGCAACCGCCCGCCGCCGTCGCCGCCGTCGTGTTCGTCGTCGTCGTCGTCGTCGTCGTCGTCGTCGTCGTCGCCGTTGTCGTCGTCGTCGTCGTCGTCGTCGTCGCCGTCGCCGTCGCCGTCGCCGTCGCCGTCGCCATCGCCCGTCGCCGTCGCCGTCGCCGTCGCCGTCTCGGGGGCGGCCACGAGAGGGGGTGATGACCAGGGGGCATGGATATCATGGCCGTGGCCATGAAGTCGTTTCGGATTTCATTGCCCCTCTTCTCCTTTCAGCACTTCGCCTGGTCCCCCCCTCGTCCGCGCGCATGCCTCGGGTCATGATTTTGCAATCCCTCCTCTTGGACACCCCCCTCTTGGACGCCTCCAATCATCACCGTCGTCGTCGTCGTCGTCGTTGTCGTCGAGGGTCGAGGCCTTGAGAGGCTCCCTCTCTCTCTATCTCTCTTCGGGTTCTGGGCCTTCGTAGTCTTTAGGCTTCTGGGCGCGACTCGTTTTGTAGTCGCTGTGCATCGCTTGACGTCCTTACATAAGCCGTTCTTTCTCATCTCGTCTCATCTCTCATTTCACAAGTTGCTGAGCCCGTGACAGGGGTCGAGTGCTCCAGGGGCCCATGTGAGAGGTGTGGTCACTGTGATACTGGCCAGACCAACCCTCGTTCCAGGATCGCTGTGATCCCCATCGCTTCTCGCCTCTTCCCCGTCAATCCTGCTCGCTTGCCCCTCGCCCCCTGGCCCCCTCGGCCTTGCCCTCCTACCCTCTGTCCCGCGCCTCCCCCTTCTCGTCTCCGCTTCCCCCACCCCTTGGGCCCTCATGAGAGCAGTGTGCATGCTCGGTGCCCGCACGACCAAGTATGGTTTTACAAGCTTTGCCTCATAAGCAGAAATGTACGACCCAGCAGTCACAGTGGCAAGTATCGCTTTGTCAGATTCTAACAGATCTCGACCTCCGCGCTCTTGTGCTGCCAGGCCGTTGCTACACACAACGGGCGGCATACTTCTAGCACTGTTTCTTTCCGATCGACCGCCATGGGCGGCCGAACGGACCTTCACGCCACACCTGGCAGCCTTGACCAGTGATGTCGCAACTTGCAAAGCCTCGACCAGCGATGTCGCAGCCATTATCTCGCACACGGTGCCGGCAACAGCGTGCGCTTTGTCGTTCCTTCCTGCGCTGTCGGTGACGCGCCAGGCCATGCACCGTTTCTTCTTTCTTTTTACCGAGGCCATGAGAAAAACACTTGCTCTGCACTTCTGCAGTTCTAGGGAGACTTGTCAAGTGCCGTCTGCTAGGAAGTTTTGGCGGTCGTTAAAACCTTGCCTGCACCTCCTTCTGGCCGATGGCTCTTGCAGCGACAAACGGCCGCTGTACCGTTTGGCTTGGGCCAGGAACGGTGGGCGTGCTTGCTTGCGCCCTATTCGCCTCTGCAGCGCGATATTGTCCTCTCTTGGTTCGGTTTCCTGCGTCGTTCGACCTGCCCCGCCCCTTCAGCGTCGCTTGCCTCCCCCCCGCCCACGAGCCTGCCTGGTTGGTTCGGCTTCTCAGCGACGCCCGAGCGAGTCGCTTCGCTTCTTCCTGGCACGCACGTCGGCGAGCAGTGCGACCGAGAGCAGCACCACGGGCAGGGCGAATTCTACTGGTTTCAGCAGCACCACTACGCCCAGCACGTCGGCGAGCGGTACTACCGAGAGCAGCACCACGAGTAAGACGATTATGACCGCTACCAGCAGCACCACTACGCCCAGCACGTTGGGGAGTGGTACGACCGAGGGCTGCACCACGAGTATTACGAGTACGACCGGTACCAAAGGCACCGCTACGCCCAGCACGGCGGCGAGCAGCACGACCGAAGGCAGCACCACTAGTATGACGAGTACGACCTGTACTAGCGGCTCCACTACGCCCAGCACGCCGGCGAGCAGTACAACGGAAAGCAGCAAAACGAGTATGATGAGTACGATCGTTGCTTACATCACCACTACGACCACCACCTCGGAGAGTAGTACGACCGAGAGCAGCACCACGAGCACGACGAATACGACCGGTACCAGCGGCACCACTACGCCCAGCACGGCGGAGAGTAGTACGACCGAGAGCAGCAAAACGAGTACGACGAGTACGACCGGCACCAGCGACACCACTACGTCCAGCACGTCGGCGAGCAGTACGACCCAAAACAGCACCACGGGTATGACGAGCACGACTGCTACTGGCAGCACCACTACGCCCAGCACGTCGGAGAGTAGTACGACCGAGAGCAGCAAAACGAGTATGACGAGTACGACGGGTGCTAGCGGCACCACTACGCCCAGCACGTCGGCGAGGAGTACGACCGAGAGCAGCACCCCGAGCATGACGAGTACGACAGGAACCAGCGGCACCACTACGTCCAGCTTGTCGGCGAGCAGTACGACCGAGAGCAGCACCACGAGTACGACGAGTACGACGACTATCAGTGGCACAACTACGCCCAGCATAACTGAGAGTAATACGACCGAGGGCAGCACCATGAGTATGACGAATACGACTGATACCAGCGGCACCACTACGCCCAGCACGACGGGGAGCGGTTCGGCGGGGACAAGTGAGGCAGTGAGCGCAATATGCTGTTTTTCCTTCCTTGCCCATCCGGTGTGCACAGGCTGCTGTTATTCCTGTTTTCCCTTTCCTTTCCTCCTCCCCTCCCTCCCCCCTCGTTCTCCGCTCGCCTCTCCTTCGTCGCTCTGTTGCATGGGAGATATTCTGTATAGTGTTCTTTGCACGCCTATCTGGCCTCTCCCTGGCCGCAGGCCTGCCGACCCCGGGCTCCTGTGCCTCGGGCTTGGTTCTCTGCCGCCATTGGAGTTTCGGCCAATCCGGAGCGCCGGGGTGCCTCGGTCCAAAACCTTTCGAAATTCCAATGCTTGTCTGTACAGGCCGCTGTCTTTTCAGTCGCGTTTCCTGCCTGTAGCTATTCTCGTATTTGCACATGGAGCCTGCTGGCTGTGATTGTGCTCCCCCTTTCCGCTTGCCTCCTTCCCTCTCCTCCTTCCTCCTCTTCCCTTTGAAATGCCGTCGAGTTGCACTAGGTCGCCAGTTTCGTCTCGTGATGCTGGCGGGATGGACGCGGAAATCTGCGGTCCAGCTCCTTGTGCTAAAGGCGTTGAACTGCGGGATAGGAACCAGGGTTTTGTTTCTATCGTTTTTTGTCTAATGCTGTGCTCGTTTGTGCTCGTTTACTTCTGTGCCGTTGTGGGCCAGCTCTGCCGCTATAGAGCTTCAGGCCGGTACGAATAGCCCTCCATGAGGGGAGGCGGATTCCAAACTGAGTGCTGCTGGGGAAACGCTTCAACGCTAGACGCCTTCGTTTCATTTCCGGCGGGCTGGTGGCTCCGGGGCATGCGGACTTCCAGTCAAGCGGTTGCGTGATGGTGGAGCGATGCGCGGTGTGGGAGAAGAAGAAAAAACAAATAAAAAAAAAAACTTCTTCCTGGCACGCACCGATGGCCGCTGAGAGAACCCGACATGGATGCGAACGTCTTGCTTTTGATTCACATCGAGGTTCTGGTTAGCTGACGTCTGCCAATCGCACTTGCACCAGTCCCAGTCTGCAACGCGCCCGTCTGACGGGTTTTGATTCCTTGAATGAATTTCACCCCCTTGCAGATCAGGCTGCGCCACACTGCGCGCCGGTTCTTGTCCCCCCCTATTTTTTTGTTTTCCCTCTCTCTCTCTCTCTTTCTTTCCTCTTCACCTGCGGATGCGCTTCGGCCTCCGTCACCCTGTCTCCGCTTCAACACCACGATGATGCCTCGGTGGTCAAGCTTCGTTTCTCCACTCCTTGTGCACCAGCCGTCACGAATCACGGCGTTGCCTCGCAGAAGCGGAATAACCTGCTGCGTGCACTGACTCGTCATCCAAGCATGGCGACCGCTCTTAGAAGCGAGCAATCCCTTGACGTGCACCGTGCGCACAGGAGCCCCTTTCGTGCTGCATGCGTGCGCCGTTGGGCCGACGGGGCGGTGAGTCTTCGGACTTGTGAGCCCGCCGCGGATGTAGGCGTACAGACCAGCGAGTCGGCCGTCGTAGGAGTTCACGGCTCTCCGCCTCAAGCCCAGGTCTTCTCGGAGCGGCCTTGCGGGCGCTTTGGTGCCGAGCGCAGCGGTGGCCACCAGAGCTCCGGCTGCTTCTCGGCCCCAGTCAGTCGACGACGACGACGACGACGAGGACGACGGCGGCGGCGGCGGCGGTGGCCGGCGGCGGCGGCGGCGACGACGGCGACAGCGCACATCTGCTGCCACCCGGGCAGGGCAGCAGGAGAGGCCGCGCCTGCGGCTGCAGGTCACGGCTTCCGTTTTTCCAGCGCCCGGCCGTCCGCGTTGGGCCCGCTCCTCCCTCCGTCCCTCCTCGCTCCTCGCTCCTCGCTTGTCCCTCCCTTCTGCGCTTCTCCCTCCTTCTCCCTTCTGCCTCCTCCTTCTACCTCCTCCCATCCATCTTCTTTCTCCTCCCTCCTCCCTGCTCCCCCTCCCCACCTTGTCCTCGTCCTCGTCGTCGTCGTCGTCATCAACGTGGCCGTCGTGGTCGTGGTGGTGGTGGTCGTCGCGTCGTCGTCGTCGTCGTCGTCGTCGTCGTCGTCGTCGTCGTCGTCGTCGTCGTCGTCGTCGTGGTCGTCGTCGTCGTGGTCGTCGTCGTCGTTGGCGTCGTCGTCGTCGTCGATGTCGTTGTCGTCGATGTCGTTGTCGTTGTCGTTGTCCTTTTGCTGCTCCTCTTCCTCCCCCCTCTTCTTCGGTTCCCTCCTCTTCTGCCCCCTCCTCTTCCCCGGCCAGCCCTCCCCCTTCCCTTTCTCTACCCCGCCCCCTCCTCCTTGCACTCCAGCCTCGTAGCCACTTTTCGGCTTCAGGGTCTGCCCCCCCTCTGGCCGTGGGGCCAGCTGCCCACGAGAAGGCAGGCCGACCCCTGGTGCGATGTCGGCCGAGCCCGCCCTAGGCGCAGACCCAGCGGTCTGCACGGCGGCGGCGACAGAGGATCAGGAGTTCGGGCGCTCCTCCAGGTGTGCCCCATAATGTGTGCGGGAGGGCAAAAACACGGGTTCGGATTCGGATTTCTGCATTTTCTCAAATGGGTCATCAACGGTTCAGAACGACGCGTTCGCAAACTCCATGGCCTCTGAGGGCCTTGTCCACGGCCGCTCGGTTGAGGGGACGCAGAGATGTTCAAAACAAACGGTTTGTAACTGGTTCGGGAGCAAATGGTTGAGCGATGTTCGGGTCAGCCTTAGGCGCTCCTCCCAGCAGCTCCTCGCTTCAGGGGCAACGGCAAGGGGGAGTTTCGGTAGCAACTTATGGAAGCCTAGCGTGTCCTCGAAAGCCCGTCTTGAAAATGCATGACCGTGCGCTAGCGTCCGGTAGCCAATGATCAATCGTCAATCTAGCGTCGATTCATCGTCGATGAGCGTCGGCTAGCGTCGATTCGCAAGAGCCCCGGCACGGTGACATGGGAGGCTCCGGTGAGTTGCCAAAGAAGGGGGAGTGACCCAGGGGGGGACCCGGGCACCCTCGCGTCGTGAAAAAATCGCGATGGGAGGATTTTGGCAACTTTCGGCCTCCAGGGATATTCGGAGGGTCACGGGACCGTCAACAAAACGATTCGGGATGATGAATAACGGGTCCCAGGGAAGGTGTCCAGACCTCGGAGAACCGCATTGCGAAAACATCACGATGTCGTGCATCTTCGATGTAGGATGACGATCACCCAGGCATCCCAAAGTGGGCCAGAGTAGATGAGGTCGGAGGAACGCGCCGCAGCGCCGATGCATCAGCGATGCGGCGCGATCTGGAGTTCGATTCTCCCAATCCCGAAAAATTGCGATGTGATGCGATCCTCCGACCCCATCTGTTCCGACCCCACCTGTTGCGTCTGGGAGGATGGTCCCGTACTCTTTCTCGAAATATCATACCTTCATTCGAACGAAAGGACCAAAGATGGCTCACGCTGGGACACGGCAGCACCAAATCGAGCAGATTAGAACACACAGCTCACAGCACCACCGGCCGAGACCATCCACCTCTGCACATGAGTCGGCTACGCGTCAGAGTGACCTTTCGCGGGAGCGGGCTCACAGGGGTGGCCCTGGCACTGGCCCGAGCGCGCCCAGGTCACTCTTGCCTGGGGTCACTCGTGCGCGTAGTCGAATGAGGGCTCCGGCCCGCCCGCGCTGGCCTTCGGGGCCCCGTCGCCCGGCGGACAGTGGCGCGCTCTGCTCTGCTCTGCTCTGCTCTGCTCTGCTCTGCTCTGCTCTGCTCTGCTCTGCTCTGCTCTGCTCTGCTCCGTCTGCGGGGCATCGGCCCCCAGCCTTAAGTCGGACGTGTCCCTCTACAGGAGGGATATTCGAGAACAATCAAAAAATCATGTGGGGACGATTTTTCGTGCCTTTTTGATTCTTAAATATTATTTTGTGATGACCTGCAGGAGGACGTGCCCGACCGAAGCCCCGCCTGCCCAGTCCTCGCCGATCAGGGCCCGGGCGCCTCGGTCTGCCCGGGAGCGAGCGGCTCTGCCGACGAGGACTTGTCGGCGGTGCGTCGCCGAGTCCGAGCCAGGCTTCGCCCCACTCGAGCCATCGAGGATCGAAGTTCACGGGTCGACGCTCGAGGATCGAGGTTCGAGGAACGAGTCTCGAGGATTTAGGATCGAGGACCATCAGTCCCCCGAAGGCAGGATCGAGCCGCTCACCCCTCGAGATGGCCAGCAGCACCCCGAAGGCCGCCAGGAGGCCCCAGAGACAGATACCTCCACGAGACCCCAGGAGGGATCCGACATGCATCCCGTCCACGACCCAGACACGAGGATAACGTCGAAGAAGTAGGAATCAAAACAGGAAACACCACCCCGACCCCATCAGGGGCGTGTGCTTGGGGGCCCTGCGCGTTTTCTGAACAGCGCTGTCCTGATTGATGTTTTTTGTTGGCTGCGTTTGTTAAATTGCTTCTCTGGGCGGGTGTTCATTCTGAAATTCGTTTATGTGCCTTCTGAAGAAATGCGTGATGTATGCTTTCCGAGACCCCTGCGGATTTATCGGATCGGCTTTGACCCCCCCCATCTCCCTTGCTGGCGCGTGGTGCGCGCCGGGGGCGGCGCTGGGGGGAGGGCGAGGAAGAGGGGGAGGAGGAGGAGAAGGAGGAGGAGGAGGAGGAGGAAGAGGAGGAGAAGGAGGAGGAGAAGGAGGAGGAGGGAGGGAGGGAGGGTGCTGGACAGCGTGCGCCGGCGGGCCCCGCGGCTGTTCCAGAGTACCCGCAGCTGGCTCACGGGCACCACGCGGCAATATTGGTGGGACGACCCTGCAGACGACGCCCACCGCACTCGGGCTGGCAGCGGCGTGGAACAGGGTTGCCCGCTCTCGCCGGCACTCTTCGCAATCGGCATTGCGGACGCGCTCGACGAAGTTTACGGCCACCTCCAAGCCCTCTCGACCTCCTGGAGGGTTTTCGGCTACCTCGACGACATCATGGTCTTCTTCCTGCCAGAGTACGCGAACGCAGCCATGCAGTTCGTGACTGACACCTTCACCCGACACGGACTCGCAGTCAACCAGACCAAGACACAGGCTTTGTCCGCGGGGGGGGCGCGGGCATTTGCCCGCCACTGTCCAGTGGCGCTGGGTCGACCACCTCACGCGTTTGGGAAACACTGCCCCCTGGCTTGAGCAGGGGGGGAGGGGGGAGAAGGAAGAAGACAGGGTGACTGTCCATGCCGGCTTAGACGGGGCCACGGCCGTGGCCAAGACAACGGCGGTTGCCGCCCGTCTGCAAGAACTGCGACAGGCGGGCCTACGGGCCGAGAGCGCCTTCACTCTCCAGCAGACCTTCGCCAGCGGATGCGTCACGCACCACCTCCGCGCCAACCTTCAGGGGGGCTGGACGGAGCAGCTGGACCGCGTTCTTTTCGGCTGCCTGGAGGAGATCGCCGGCGGATCCTTGGACCCCCACCAGCGGCTCCTGGCCACGCTGCGCCTTGCCGACGGCGGATGCGCGTTCCCCTCGGCTACCCAGACGGCGCCTGCTGCCTACGCTGCTAGCTGGGCCCTCCTTCTTCACGACGTGATGCCCTGCCTCGGAGCCCGCTGCCCGCAGACGCAGCAGACGCTCGACCGGGCGGACGCAGCTCTCCGGGCAGCGGACGCCCTCCGCGCGCTTGTTGATTGGATAGGCTGCACAGCAGAACCGCGGCCCAAGCTGCATAACCACTGGGGCAAGACGGCCTCCGTGGCCAACAGGGAGAAGCTGCTGCGGACGCTCGACGAGGACCGCCGCCTACGCGTGCTGGAGAACGGAGGCACGGGCGCCCGCAGCTGGCTCCTCCCGCGCCAGCCAGACGACCCCCGCCAGCCCGACCCGCATTTCTGCGGCAACCTGCAGCGTTGCCTCTGCATCCCGGTCTGCCCGCCTGGCTCGCGCTGCCAGCGCCGCCGCCAGGGCGGCGGCCTGTGCAACGAACTCCTGGACCCGCGCGGCTGGCGCGCAGTCAAGTGCGAGGTGGGTGAGTCCCGCCGCGAACCCTGGCGCCTGCACTCGCCTCGCACGGCCCGGGATGGGGGGGGGGGGCTCCCCCGGGAGCGGAGGGTGCGGACCCGACCTATCTGCCCCGCAGCGCGCGGCCTCTCCGAGGCCAAGCGGGCAGACGCCGGCCGGGCCCGTGGGGGGCTCCCCACCCCCAGGGCGGGTGGGGCGGGCCAACGACAGCACGTGGTCACTATGGACCAGACGAGAGGGCCCCATTGGGCAAGTGAACGCAGCAGGCCGCTATGGGCCGAACGAAGCCACTATGGGCCGAACGAAGCCCCAGCGGGCGGAGGGCCGAAACCCGACACACGGCACGGTATTTAGATCTTGCCCCAGTACCAGTTGGAGGAAGCACGGCACGGCACCGCACCGCGCGACGCGAGCAGGAGGCGGAGGCGGATCGGCCAGCGCGCGGCCGACCAGCCGAGCGAGGGCGCCCCCGCGGCCAGCCGCGGGGTCGTTACCAGCGCGGGCGGATTTGTGCCAAGCATTAACTCCGTTATTCCGACCCCACATATCCTGGCGCTTGCACTCGCCTCGCACGGCCCTGGGGGGGGGGGGGGGGCGCCACCCGCTGCAGCGGCGCTCCCGCGGGCCGCGCCCAGCGCTGCCGCCCGCTGCCCCCGCGTGCCGGGGTGCACCCGCGTGTGTGCCGTGCAGACGCGACCACCAGACTGCGCGGGGTGCTCAGCCATCGCCGTTGTCGCTGGGCGACTCTGCCAAGTAGGCTTCGACGACCGATTGTCGCTCGAGCCGGGAAACATTAAAGTATTTTCATCCGCGCGGGCTGATGCCAGCCGCCCGCGCGAAGAAGGTCGGTGGCCGGTCCGCCCCCGGCAGCAATGTCCTGCGCGTGCCCGCGCCTGAACGCGTGAGTGCGGACTGGCTCCGCGTCATGGCGCCCCATTTCGCCCAGCTCGCGGCGCGGCCGAGCGCGCGCCGCGACCGGGGGCCACGCGGCCCAGATGGGCTGGTGAGCTGGCTCGCCAATCAGCCAGGCCCCAAGAACGTGTGCGGGACAGCTGGCCGCGCACTCATCGCGCCAGCGCTGCCGTGCCAACGCCGAGCGGCTCTCGCGGCTCTTTCTTCTGGAGAAGGGCAGCTCGATCACTTGGTCGCCGACGACGAACGCGGAGGCCGCGCGAGCTGCGGCCGCGCCATTTTCAACCCGCACCGCGGGCAGTGCCTCCGAAGGTAGCCGAAGGAGGAATGATGGCGAAACGGCGACCCTCGTCACTGACGCGCAGGTGCGACGCCAGGCGGGCGACGTCGCGGCCCTGAAGGGCCATGCGCGCCATCGCTTGCTAGCCCGAACGTTTCTCGATGGCGTTCTTAGCGGCGCGAGCCGCCTGGTGCCTGGAGACGCCCACGGGCCTTGCGCGCCGACTGCCACTGCGGGCGGGCGCGCGCGCCGCTGGAGGCAGGGGGGTGGGCGCGCGCCTGCTCGCCACGAGGCGCGCCTTCTTCGCGTAAGTCACGCAGTTGCTGAAGGTGCCGGCGCACCTGAAGGTCGTGGACCTCAGAAGCAGCCCCTCGAGGGTGGGCGGCAGTTCTTTCCCGCGCCGCTTTAAGGCGCCCCTTGCGAATGCTATCCAGCACTCGAACCCGCTGCTGAGCGCGGGCAAAGAGCGCGGGCATGCGCTCAGGAGAGCGCTAACCCGGGCCCTGCGCGCCCACGCTTTTCTGGCCGTTGGGGATGCGATGGGGGCTCCGGCCTTAGCAGCTTCGGCCCGCGGCCCGCGCGTGTCTCGGCGACCCTCGCCCAGCGATTGGGGGCGCCCACCGGACAGCGGACGCGGGGTCCGCCGGGGGAGCTGCATGTGCCCTGCCGCTGTCCTGGCGCCCGCATTTAGCGCGGCGATCGACGCGCCGCGATTTCGCGCGCGCACCGCGGATGATGGCGAGACCGACTCGCTCGAGGGCGTCCGCCTCACGATGCCGGCCCTGCTCCGGCCGACGCGGAGCACCCGCGGGCGAACGCGGAACGCGCGAGGAGACCTGGGAGCAATCCCGGGCGAGGGAGCGGGCGCAGGAAAGGCGCCCGTGCCGCCCCTGCCCAGTGCAGCTGGCGTGCCGCCGCGCTGGGCTGCCGCGATAGCCGCGCGGGCCACCTCACGGGCGTCGCTAGATAATGCCCCGGCGCCCCTGAAGTCCGCCGCGGTGACGCCGACCAAATCGCGCGCGGCGTCGGCGCCGTTATCGGCAAGCAGCGCGGCAGCAGCGAACGCAGGAATGTGCGCGGCGTGCCTCGGGGCAAACCGCGCGAAGCTGAGCGATCAAACCAGCCAGCGCCATCGCGCGAATGCCGAAGAAATTCTCAAGGTGCGCCGACAGCGCAGAGATGTTCACGCGCGCGCGGAGGGCGAAGCGCGACCGCGACGCGCGCGAGGGAGGGCGCCAACGCCTGCCCGGCCTGGCGGGCGCACCCTAACCGATGAGGGCAGGCCATATATACACTGCACACGTGCCCGGCATCCGAGCCGAGCCACGCGCTCGGGTCGAACCGCGCATCGTCCAGCGCCGGAGGAATCCACTCCGCCCCCGTGCGACGCAGCAGGGAGTGCGACTCGCGCGAGGGCAGGTCGGCGATATTGTCCGCCGACGCCATGCGATGAACGTGTAGATTGCAATTCGCACCTAGCGCCATGCGCCAAATTGAGCGGACCAGGCAAGTGTGGTCAAATTGCTTCGCCGCACCGGACCGGACGACCCACTCGCTGCCTGAATTACCAGAAAAGATATTCACGCAACGGCCCGACAGGAGCGGCTCGAAGGTGGCTGGGCCCAGCGCGATGCTGAGCACTTCCAGACCGCCGATTTTGATTGTCGCGCCTCTCCTTAAAGAGCCGAAGCAGAAGCTCAGGGGGGGCGACATCGGTGAAGACAATGCGCCCGTCAATGAAAAGAACCGCGGCCGCCCTGGCTGGATGGCCCCGCGCGTCGGAGAGCAGTTGTGCAGACCTGGTGTCTGGCGCCTGCTACTCGCGAGTCGTGGGGGAATTGCTGGCGAGCGCTTCCTGCCGCCATTGCAGACAGACTCGCAGGTGCGCCGGGATGCTCGGACGGCGCGCCCTCGCGCGCTCACACAACGGCGGGGGCAGCGCACGCCCGAACCGCTCGAAGGTGTTAGAGGCGGCCCAACAGGAGCGGCCCGCCAACTTGGACGCGCGCCCGCGCTCGAGCGCGCCCTCTTGAAGGGTGGCGGCGATCTCGGCGCGCCGCCGGGCGCGCTTATCCGGCAGCGGCCAACGCGCGTGGCCTCGCTCGTCAATCGCCGCAGACAAACCTAGGACTCCGATCGGATTGCCGAACAGCAGCTTACCGTCGGCCACGGCGCTCGGACCGAGAATGATTCTTACCAGTTCGGCGAACTGTCGCATTGCGTCACGCAGCCGTTTCTTCCGTTCAGGGCAAAAGAAATCGTCCACATATCGAAGGGCGGGAACGAAAGGGAGCCCGCGGCCCAGCGCTGTCAGCATCGCGCCGATGCGCCACCAACTGTGAACGGAGGAAGTCGCGCCGAATGGGGCGGCGGCGAAGTGCTGAGCCACGTAGACGCAGGTGCCCACGAGGAAGGCGACCCACGCGAAGGCGCGATGCTCTGGCATCAGCGGCACGCGCCGGGACGCGGCGTCAATGTCCGCCTTCCAGAGCCCTGGCGCTTCGCCCGCGCGCGCCACAGAGGCTTTGCAAGTGCCGAACAGAGCGTCGACGGCCTCATGGACGAGACGCTCCGTCGGCTGAGACGCCGCGTTGATGCGAGAGCGCGACATATCGTCGACGAGCCGCAGCTTCTCGGAGGCGTCCTCTCTCACGTTTGCCAGGCGCCGAACCGCGGCGTCAAAGCGGCCCCGTCGAGCTCGACCGCGCTGGTCGGCGCGGGAGGGCTCATTCGGCCGAGCTCCGCTTCGGCGGCAGTTTTGGCGAGAATCTCGGCGGAGTCGCTGGACTCCTTGAGCGCGCCGAGCAGCGCGGCGTTGCCTCGCGCCGCGCCCGCGGTCAATTCTGGCAGGCTGAGCGGTTCAGGGAAATATTCTGGCCGCCCGTTCTCCGCGCGCGGGAGCGGGCCCACGAGAGGCGCGCCGCGCCGAAAAATCTTCCACGCAGGCCGCGTCCTCGTAGCCGATTTCGTCTAGCAGTTCGACGAGAAGGGGGCCGTTGATCGACCCTGCGATCGCGCGCATTGGCGTCGCAGCCCGCAAGCCAGGCCGCCGTCGCTCCAGAGGCGCGTGGCTCGGCGTCCCTGGTCCGAATCCGCTCGAGGGTCGCTCGCCGCTCACGGCGCACCTGTCGCTCCGAGCGCGCAGCGCTCCAATCGATCGCCGCCGACGACGCCGCGGCCTTTTCAAGGGCCTCTTTGTCCTCGAGGGCGCGAGAACGAGAGAGGACCTCTTCAATAATGGCTAGCTTCGGCGTTTCCTCAGCAGACGAAGGTGACGGCAGGCGACAGCAGCCGGCACTGGCCGGCGCGCAACCGCGCGCATTCGAGGCAGCATTCTGCCGGGCGCGCGAGCGACGCGCAGCGCCTGATAATCCCATGTGGCAGCGACACTGAGCCCCGTCGCTTCCTGCGCTTTGCGAGCGCGAGAACGCGAGCCTGCCTAGGGGCGTTCGCGCGCCTCCTGGCCCAGCGGGCGGGAGGCCCTCGCGTCGCAACCGGGCCGCGAGTGTTGACTGGCGCCCAAGCACTGGGCGACGCGGCACCATCGCGGCGCCCTCCTGCCAGCGCGCGCGCGCCTGCGGGTCCGACGGGGCGGTGGCCACGGTTGGCGCCCATTCGTCGTTATTCAAATGCCGACGCGGCGCGAGATGCGCATCCTCATTGGCGCGCGTCCCGCACATCGCCGCGCGCCGCGGGCTGCGCGGGCCTCCGGCGGGCGTCGGGCGCGCGGCTTCTTCTGGGGTGAACGCGCCGCCCGCGAATCCCATGAGCGCTTGTTGTACTCGCCGCGGTAGGAACCGCGGAAATGCCACCCGTCGGCCCTCGGCTCGCGGTCATTCTTCCAGGAGGTGGCGGCGGCGCCCCCCGCGATGCCCGCGGCGCTTGCGGCGCTCGCGCTCTGCCCGCGCGCCGCCGCGGCGCTTTTTCCTGCCCCCTTGCCGACTGGCGCAGCGACCTGCGCGACAGTGGCGGCGCAACGCGAGAAAAGGGGATTCGGCGACGCGGCCTTGAGGGCCCGATCGCATTCCGCTTCCGCCGCGCGGAGCAGCCCGCTGTCAAGCGACAGCGCGGCTACGTTCACCTGCGCGCCGACGCGCGCTTGAGAATATCGCGCTGAAGCATGGCGCGAGACTGCGGCCTGGAAGCCTGCCGCGCTGGCGGCGGCGCGCTCGGCCCACGTCCTCCGCGCGAGGCGGTCGTAGACTAAGGCAACCTGGGCCTTCCGCCCCTGCAAGGGGGCATCCAGCGCAACCTGGGCTAGCGCACTCTCGCCGGCGACCAGCGGGCGGGCGCCAACGTCGACTCGCCTGAAGAACAACGCGTTTGCGGGCCATGGCGCTCGCGCGCGAGATCTGATCTGTGACCGCCGCCGCCGCGCTCCACGCGTCGAAGGCTCGGTGCCGTTGCGTCCACGCCAGAGGCGGCTGACTCTCCGCCGCGGTTCCCCGCCCGAGCGCTCTGGCCAACGCGGCTGCCTCTTTTGACTCGGGCTCGTCATCGTCGGGAGAACCGCCCGCGCCGCGCGCGCGTGGCGGCTGAGACTTCGCGATCTCTGTATAAATCAACGGGTGCGCGATGCCCCTGGCATTAGCGCGCTGTACCTCGGTGGCCAGCGCATCGGTCTTCGGCGACCTGAGAGAACGGTGGAAACGCGCCAGCGCGCCGGGGCGAAGCCGCGCAGCAGCCTCGGCCACAGGGGCTGCGGAAGGTCCCTTCGGGTGATCTGGGCCAGGCCCGCGCCGATGTCGACATGTTCGCCCTTCGGCGCGGGGCCAGGATTCTGCAGCGACCGAAGCGAAACAACGCGCCGAACCCCGCGCGGGCCCCTCGGCCCCCAGCGAACTCGCCTTGGCGCCCGCCACCGTCGCGCGATTCAGAGCGCGCCTCAGGGCGCCCTTCGTCAGCGCTGGCGCGCCGTCGGCGTCCTTCAAATCCTCGAATTGAATGTTGGCCAGATCTTCCGGCGTCATCAGCTCATTGGCTGCCGGGCAATCAACCGCGCCCTTGAACTGGACCTCGCTCCACTTCGCGCCCACAACAGGGTCAGATTGCAAGAGGGCAAGCGTCGCCATCGCAAGCTCAGCGCCGCGGGTCGCGCGCAAGAATCCCGCGCGACGGCGGGGGCTGCGCGCTAGCTGAAGCCCACGCGCCTGCGTGCTGGCGCGCCATGAGGACGAGAGGAGAGCTGCGCGTCAGCTGATTGGCCACAAGGGGCACAACGCAGCAGGCCCCCCTGAGCCACCCAGGGCCGGGGACCCCAGCGGGCGTGGTCGCAGTGGGCCCGAGGGCAAGTGGCCGCTATGGACCAGGGAAGAGGCCCCATTGGGCGCGAGGCCCCCAACGACAGCACGTGGTCACTATGGGCCAGACGAGAGGGCCCCATTGGGCATGTGAACGCAGCGGGCCGCTATGGGCCGCAACGAAGCCACTATGGGCCGAACGAAGCCCCAGCGGGCGGAGGGCCGAAACCCGACACGCGGCACGGTATTTATATCCCGCCCCAGTGCCAGGCGGAGGAAGCACGGCACGGCACGGCGCCGCACCACGCGACGCGAGCAGGAGGCGGAGGCGGGTCGGCCAGCGCGCGGCCGACCAGCTGAGCGAGGGCGCCCCCGCGGCCAGCCGCGGGGTCGTTACCAGCGCGGGCGGATCTGCGCCAAGCAATAACTCCGTTATTCCGGCCCAACAAACGCCACAACAGCTGCCGCGACTGGCGCTCTGCGAACGCGCCGAGCTCGCTGGCTTCGCCGCGCCCACGGAGCAATCCGTTCCCGCCTGGGATCGCCGACGCCCCCGGGCGGGAGTGCTCCGGCAAGCGGTTCTGGACCCCTCCACCAACGACGCAGCCACGGACGCCGCGTCTACGTCGACTGGGGCATCACCTGCGTGCACTCAACCTACGCTCCACGCAGGCGTGCCCGGGCCGACAAGGATGGTTTGGCTGCCGCCCAGGCGGTGGGCCAGATGCGGGAGCGGTACCCCCGCACGGGGGCGAGCTGGTCCCGTTAGATCGAGGCGGGGGGCCGGCCCAGCGACGAAGCAGCCAGCTTCGTCCGCAGCTACTGAGTCGGCCTCGACGACGGCGACCGCTCCGAGCTGCTGGGCGGCCTCTGGCGGCAGATCAGCAGAACCCAAATGGGTATTGCTGAGATGCTGCTGAGCGCGCTCGGGCGCTAGGCTGGCGGCCCCTTGGCACGGCCACTGCCAGCTGAACCACCGCCGGCGCGGCAACCGCCGCGACCGCCACCAGCGCCGCGACCACAACCGCCACCGGCACGACAACCACCGCCGCCACCACCAGCGCCACGACGACGACCCTAATCACGACGACCGCCACAACCGCCAGCACCAGGACCACGACCAGCGCCGGCACGACAACCACCGCGGATACCGCCAGCTGGCACAACGACCACGACCACCACCAGCACGACAACGCCGCGACCACGACCACCACCACCACCGCCCCGACCGCCCCCCCCCGGCCGCACCTCTCCTTTCCTATCCCCGCCCTTGCCTGGCCGCCCCTGCTGCCGCGCGCTCCTTGCGCCTCCCCCATTTCCCTTCTCCTCCTCCTCCTCCTCCTCCTCCTCCCCTTGCTTTTCCGCTTCGTCCCTTGCCCTCGTTGGGGTGTGGTTCTGGCAGCTCGGATTTTGAATTCTGGGAGGTGCAGTTCCAAGCTGGGGAATGGCCAGCAGTTGGGTCGTGGGCGGCTTAGCAGACTAGACTCTTGCCCAGCGGTCCCCGCGGCGACGGGGCGCGGGGCCAACCTTGGCGCGGCCGGGCCGAGATGGGAAGGAGGGAGGGAGGGAGGGAGGGAGGGAGGAGGAGGAGGAGGAGGAGGAGAAGGAGGAGGAGGAGGAGGAGAGAAAATCAGAAACCATTCGGCCGAGGAGGGGCGGGACGGGACCGTCGTCGCTTCGTCGGTCGCCCCGTCGGTCGTGGCTCGTGCGCGGGCCAACATAGAAGAATGGCATAAAGAAAGAAGGCCGCCGCGACCCGCGGCCAGGACTCTAAAGACGCCTCGACGGCGGGAGGAGTCCTGGCATCGACGTCTACGTGTCCGCAAAAGAGAGGACCGTCTTCTGATACGAGTTGCCGCAGCTGCGAGCCGTCTCAATATACACCACAGCGTTCAGCAACCGCAGCAGCAGAATGGCGCGATGTCGCAGAAAAGGGAATTGACAGCACCGCGGAAGCTGGTGGGAAGGGTGGCCAGGAGCAGGGGCCACGCACCTCGAGCCCCGGTCAAATGGAGTTGGGAAAAGGTGGCCAGGAGCAGGGGCCACACGCCCAAACTCCGCTCGGGGCTCTGGGGAAAAAGGTGGTCAGGAGCAGGGACCACACACCCATTCGCCGCCGTCAGTGGTCAGCTCGGACCTGTTGGACGGCATCCTTGGGAGCAACAGCTGCACAACGCGCAGCAGCACGCCCAGCAAAACTAGCAGTACCACAGCACCAAACACCAGCAGAACCACGGCGAGCAGCAGTACAATTGGAAGGATAGGGCGCCCCTGGAGGAACAGCTCGGTCAAGAGGACGAGCGGCAGAGCACGTCGGCAACTTCCAGTACACCCAGCGGCAGAATAATGGGCTGCCGTCCGGGTTTGCGTTTCCCATAATTCAACAAATTGAAAAGGGCGAATTATGGGACACGCAATCCTGGACGACTGCCCCCGGCACGCATTGCACGGGAAACGCGATGTTCTTGTAATCCGACTTCGAATTATGGGAAACGCATTTTTTATACCCCACCCCATGAGCCAGAATTGCGTTTCCCATACTATCGTGGCTCATTGAATGCGGTTTTTGAAATCAAAGCGTTTCCCATAATTCAGATTTCGAATTCTCGGACTTCAGAATTATGGGGAACGCCATTTTCCTCACAAAGAGCAGCACTCCATGAGCCACAATTGCGTTCCCCATATTTCTTAATATGGGAAACGCAACTGTGGCTGATTGGGGGCGTTTTTTTGTGGTTGTTTTTTCCCCAACCATCCTGTGGTGTTGGGTTCTCGTTTTGAAGAGACAGCGCCCCGCGGTCACTCCTTCTCCTCGCCCCTCCTCCCCATCATCATCATCATCATCATCATCATCATCATCATCATCATCATCATCATCATCATCACCATCATCATCACCATCGACGTCATCATCACCATCCTCATCATCATCATCGCCAGCACCGTCATGATCGTCATCATCACCCCTTTGGGTGCACCCCCCACACGTTTCGTGGCCCCATAGGGAGCTCCACCGAAGGTCCCAATGTGGGTGCCCGCATGCGTCCGCTACACCCAGCACAGCGTTTCGTGGCCCCATTTGGGAGCTCCACCGAAGGCCCCACTGGGGGTGCCCGCATGCGTCCGCCACACCCGGCAGCGCTTCGTGGCCCCATAGGGAGCTTCACCGAAGGCCCCAGTGGGGGTGCCCGCATGCGTCCGCCACACCCAGTCATCATCATCATCGCCATCATCATCACCATCGACGTCATCATCACTATCCTCATCATCATCATCATCATCATCATCATCATCATCATCATCATCATCATCATCGTCATCATCATCATCGTCCTCATCCTCATCATCATCATCATCCTCATCCTCATCCTCATCCTCATCCTCATCATCATCATCATCATCATCATCATCATCATCATCATCATCATCATCATCATCATCATCATCATCATCATCATCATCATCATCATCATCGCCATCACCGTCATGATCGTCATCATCACCCTTTTCGGTACACCCCTCACACGTTTCGTGGCCCCATGGGGAGCTCGACCGACGGCTCCAGTGGGGGTGCCCGCATGCGCCCGCCACACACAGCACAGCGCTTCGTGGCCCCATTTGGGAGCTCCACCGAAGGCCCCACTGGGGGTGCCCGCATGCGTCCGCCACACCCAGCACAGCGATTCGTGGCCTCATAGGGAGCTCCACCGAAGGCCCCAGTGGGGGTGCCCGCACGCGTCCGCCACACCCAGCACAGCGTTTCGTGGCCCCATAGGGAGCCCCACCGAAGGTCCTAGTGTGGGTGCCCGCACGCGCCCGCCACACCCAACACAGCGTTTCGTGGCCCCATAGGGAGCTTCACCGAAGGCCCCAGTGGGGGTGCCCGCGTGCGTCCGCCACACCCAGCACGGCGTTTCGTGGCCCCATAGGGAGCTCCACCGAAGGCCCCAGTGGGGGTGCCCGCATGCGTCCGCCACACCCAGCACAGCGCTGCGTGGCCCCATAAGGAGCTCCACCGAATGCCCCAGTGGGGGTGCCCGCATGCGTCCCATAGGGAGCTTCACCGAAGGCCCCAGTGGGGGTGCCCGCATGCGTTCGCCACACCCAGCACAGCGTTTCGTGGCCCCATAGGGAGCTCCACCGAAGGCCCCAGTGGGGGTGCCCGCATGCATCCGCCACACCCAGCACAGCGATTCGTGGCCCTAGGGAGCTCCACCGAAGGCCCCAGTGGGGGTGCCCGCATGCGTCCGCCACACCCAGCACAGCGTTTCGTGGCCCCATAAGGAGCTCCACCGAAGTCCCCAGTTGGAGTGCCCGCATGTGCCCGCCACACCCAGCACAGCGCTTCGTGGCCCCATAGGGGGCCCCACCGAAGGCCCCAGTGGGGGTGCCCGCATGCGTCCGCCACACCCAGCACAGCGTTTCGTGGCCCCATAGGGGGCCCCACCGAAGGCCCCAGTGGGGGTGCCCGCATGCGTCCGCCACACCCAGCACGGCGCTTCGTGGCCCCATAGGGATCTCCACCGAAGGTCCCAGTGGGGGTGCCCGCATGCGTCCGCCACACCCAGCACAGCGCTTCGTGGCCCCATAAGGGGCTCCACCGAAGGCCCCAGTGGGGGTGCCCGCACGCGTCCGCCACACCCATGACGGCGCGCCCCATCACGCGTGTCGTGACCCACCGATAGCGGCACCCACAATGCGTTACTCACAGCTGAATATGGCTGGGCCCTTCGCCATGATAATTAGAAGAGAATTGTGGGTTCCCACGGTTCGGAATTCAGAGAATTCGAATTCTGAATCATGGGAGACGCAATTTTCTTCAAACAACCGCACTCAGGTGGTGCCGACGGCGCCGCCGGCGCTGCAGGGGACGGCCCGGTTGGAGCAGACGGTAGCGCTGCTGGCAAGCCTGGCGGAGCCTCGGTCAAGGCGTCCGGTACTGCCGCCATTGGCCCTGCTGATGCGACAGTCCCGCCCTCGTCGACGTCGAGGTCGCTGTCGTCGATATCGAGGCGCGCGGCGTTCTGGGTCAGCCCAGTGTCGCTGGCCAGGGGGTCTGCGGATGCCGGAGCCGCCAGGTCCGCGCCATGGCCGGGCAGCCACTGTCCGCAGCGCCTGCAGCGGCCTTGCTCGTCGGCCACCGCAGGAATTACGCCGAAGCCTGGGCAGGCCACATGTGTGCACGCCATGGGAAGCAAAGTCGGAGTGACAGAAAGGTGTGGTAGCAGGAAGTATGGAAGAAGAGCAATAGGAAGGACAAGCAAATGACGGCACCCCACCTTTGGCAGGGCTCCTGGTCGGGGGCGGCTTCGGCGGCTTGAGCCGCGGCGGCTTGAGTATGGACCTCTGGATGGCCCGCTGGAGCCATCAAATTTTTCACGCAACATGTGCCCGATCTGTCAGATACGTTTTAAGTGGGAATTTGTATCGGACGGCCCGTGCGGGCAGACGCCTGCGACAGGCAGCAGGTCAGCGCTTTCCTCTTCCTCGTCCTCGTCCTCCTCCTCCTCTCCTCCTCCTGTCATCGGAGCTGTCGGGTATAAACAGCTAGATGCTTGCTTTCCGTCAGCGGAGCTGTCGGGTATAAGCAGCTCGGTGTTTTTTCTTGTCATCGAAGTTGTCGGGTATAAACAGCTAGATGCTTGCTTTCCGTCAGCGGAGCTGTCGGGTATAAGCAGCTCGGTGTTTTTTCCCCGTCAGCGGAACTGTCGGGTATGAACAGCTAGATGTTTGCAGTATGTCAGCGGCGCGGTCGGAGAGAGTGGGGCAGGATATATATATATATATATACATATATATATATATAATGTGTGTGTTTCTTCTTCCCCGATGTTTCATGTATGTGCGTGTTTCTTTACGATGGGATGTTTCTGCTGCCGTTCGCGTTTTTTTCGTCCAACTGTAGGCGCAAATAGCCGATTCGAATGCGACACGATGGCTAGCGACAGAGTTTGACATCCAGAAGAAAAGTTGCATTTTGGAGGGCCATGTTTGATAGTACTCCGTTCGTTTTTTCTTTACACGGTGCCGTTACGGTTGTCCATGTATGCGCAAACGCAGCGCTTCTTGGAAGCGAGCACATTGATAGCGAAGGGCAACGCGCGGCACCATAAGAGTTTGATGCGTGTATTTCTTCTGAAATGGGTGATTGTGGGTCCGTTAGCGTTGTTTCCCCGACGGTGCCGTCGTGGTCGTCCGATTATGGGCGGACGCAATACATGTGAATATGTAAACATGGACAGCGACAAAGCGTGGCACCCGAGGAGAGTAATTCCGTCGCAGGTGCCAGCGGTGCTTGATGGCTTCGGGCGCGAGCCGAACCCCAGGTGGCTACCAGAACACACACACACACGCACACACGCACACATACACACACACACACGCACACCGACAGACTGACAGAGACACAGTCAGTGAGACAGACAAATCGACAAGCGCGCAATGCAGGCAGACAGAAAGTCAGACAAACATTCAGAGGAGGTGGAGTAGGTGGAAGAGGAGGCGGAGGAGGAGGGGAAAGAGGGGGTGTGGGAGGGGGGCGGAGGAGGAGAAGGAGGAGGAGGAGGAGGAGGAGGAGGAGGAGGAGGAGGAGGAGGGGCAGACGCAGGAGGGGAAGGAGGATTTACATGTCTGCTCGGAGCCTGGCCACTAGGAAATGCCCACGGCCCTACAGCGCCCAAGCTAGAATTCGATTTTGCGGAAGAACTTGATCCAGGATCCGATCCGATACAGAAGAAATAAAACACAGATGCATAAGCAAATCAATGCTGTCGTGCCCCGTTAAGCCCTGCACGGATTCTGACATTCCGCTCGCAAATACGGCCTTCCAGCCGAAGTGAGAACTGGTGAGCCCAGAATCCCGGCATATGACGTGGACCCCCAGAGTCTCGACCTATTCCCAGGGACCGGCTTTTCGTTTTGAGTGGTGTTTTGACGGTCCTGAGGCCCGGCGAGGGCCCCCGGAGGCTGAAACCAGCCAGCAAAATTAACGTCATGTTTTGTTCATGGTCCGATGGGGTTTGGGAAGGTTCCCATCCTACCGTCTAACCGTCCGAGGGGTTAGGAGCCTGTGAAGGTTCTCTCTCGCGCATTTGGACAGGGAGCCTGTGAAGGTTCCCATTCTGGTCGAGCCCAGACCCGACAGGAAGCAGGTGAATGTTCTTTCCCTACTCGACAGGAAATGAACCTGCGAACCCAGACCCCCTCGGGTCATGAAAATCACGTCGGAAGTTTTTACGCAATTTTCAACCTTTGGGGGCCTTTACCGGGCTTCGGGACCGTTTAAAGACGATTCAGGATGAAAAAACGGTTCTGAAGAATGGGTCTAGACTTCTGGAGGTCGACGTCGGGGGTCTGGGGTTCTTGCTCCCGCAACTGGGCAAGGGATCCTTTGCTTAAGTTTCCCTTTCCGGCGACACCTGGACCAGGGGTTCCTTCTCTAGTCGGTCCCACACCAGACAGGGAGATTGCGAAGCTACGCTTTGTGGCCACCAGCCGGACAGGGGCCTTTCCAGCGACGCCCAGCCTGCACAGGGAGTTTGTGAAGGTTCCTTCTCTGGTCGACCCTGGAACGGACAGGGGAAGGTTCCCTCTCCGACAATTCGACGGGAACGGGAGCTTGCGAAGGCTCCTTCTTCCAGCGCTTGGACAAGGGCTCATTCTTCTTCTTCTTCTTCTTCTTCTCCTCCTCCTCCTCCTCCTCCTCCTCCTCCTCCTCCTCCTCCTCCTCCTCCTCCCCTCCCTCTTCACCCCCCAGCTGGCTTCGGTCCAGCGGTCCTGCGTCCTGCTCCGCCCCTGCGAGGGCCTGGCCGACTTCCTTTTCGCCCCTGGGCACGAGCTCGGGTACGGTCAGACTCCCGTTGTGGGGTCCATCAAGGACCACAAGGGGGAGGGGTGGGTTGGGAGGAGGAGGGAGGAGGAGGGAGGAGGGGAGAGGTATGAGGGATGAGGATGGAGGGAAAACGGAGGATGGAGGAAGGAGGAGGGAAGATGAAAGAGGGATGAGGGAGGAGGCGGGAGGGAGGGAGGGAGGGAGAAGGTGGCAGGGAGGAGGTGGGAGGGAGGAGGTGGGAGGGAGGAGGGAGGATGGAGGATGGAGGATGGAGGAGAGGAGGAGGAGGAGGAGGAGGAGGAGGAGGAGGGAAATGGAGGAGCAGGAGGAGGTTGGAGGGAGGACAGAGGAGCAGGAGGAGGTGGGAGGGAGGACGGAGGAGGAGGAGGAGGAGAGAGGAGGAGGAGGAGGAGGAGGAGGAGGAGGAGGAGGACGAGGAGTGAAGAGGAGGGGGAGGATCGAGGACGGAGCAGCTCTTTTCGCTTGGCCCGCCCCGCAAAGCCGCCGCCGCCTCGCCAGGGGCCCGCGGGCCCCGAGGGGCTGCGCTCCCGCCGCCCGAGAGGCCGCGCGGCGGCCCAGACCGGAGCTCCTGGAATCCAGGCCTCCCGGATGGGGTCCGAGTGCCCAAATTTCAGGCTTCCTAGATGGGGTCGGAGTAGATGTGGTCGGAGGATCGCGCCGCATCGCCGATGCATCGCCGATGCGGCTCGATGTGGGGCCCTGTTTGCTTCACATCGACGTCGCCGATGCATCGCCGACGTCGACGATGCATCGCCGGTGCATCACCGATGCCAGATGCGTCGCTGATGCATCGCCGATGCAGCGGCGATGCGGCGCGATCCTCCGACCCCATTTACTCCGACCCCATCTAGGAGTACTCTACAAACCCTTGCGGATCATGTGAGAAACGCGACGGATGGTTTTTCGCTACTTTCGGCCTCATGGGGTTTGTGCCGGGCTGCTCAGGGCGCAAAGCCAGACCTGGGGAAAGGGTCGGGACTTCTGGGGGCCCCGTATTGAACAAATGAATCCATCGGGTCTCTAGGGTCGGAGGATCGCGCCGCATCGCCGATGCATCGGCGATGCGGCTCGATGTGGAGCCCCATTTTCTCCGCGCTGGCGTCGCCGATGCACCGAAGACGTCGCCGATGTATCGCCGATTGATCCTCTGACCCCATCTACTCGGACCCTATCGGGGAGGCTTCCATGGAAGCTCCAGCGCTCGGCCGCGAGCGCCTACACGCCGTCGACCCTGAGGTTTTCGGACGTTTTGGTGGGTTCCCAGGTTTTTTTCCAGACTCGGGCTGCTCTCCAGCAGCTGCGCCTCGCCGAGGGCGTTCCGGGGGTGCCCACATCGTCCCGAACGGCGGCCAGAGACCCGATGTGATGGCCCGAAAGCCAGACATGCTCCCAAGATCCTTGCGTATGAATCGTTTCGAGCGGGGCGTCGTTTCATCCAGCTTCGGGCCCTGGGACCCTCGCAGTTCGATGCGACTCGAAAGATGGCGTAGAAAGATGGGGTCTGGGGCTCCGGTCGCGATTTTTCAGATCCGATGTCTGGTTCTTCTGTCCAGTGCGGGTTCCCCAGAAGTCCCGACCCTTTCCCCAGGACCGATCTTGCATCCTGTTGTTTTTTGACGGCCCGGTGTGGGAATAAGCACCTGTGGCTGAGTAGTCTAGTGAGCCCCCCTGGACTGAAGCGAGAGTCGAGATCATATGCCACCGCATCCGCTTTGGCTCAAGCCAGATCTCGCCCACTCGTTGACAATCCCGAGCCCACCATATACTTCCCGATCCCACTCCACTTCTACTCCTTACACCTCCCATTTTGTCTGGGCGCCGGGGCGATAGTTACTGTGGAACGGTCTTGTGTGATAAAGGGCTTTGGAGAGAACATCCAAATATCTTCCGAGTCCATCGGCTGGGGAACAGTGGTAGCGGAGCCTCTGAGGAGGCTCGTCCACGGACTGAGATGGGGTCGAGGGAGCCGGATGCAAATTCTTCAGCCACAGCATCGACAGGAGGCAACAAAACGGTCACTGCGGCTATTGGGACAGCGAGACAATGGGCAGATGAAGACGGTCAAATCCGTACTACTGAGGAGCAGCTCAGGTCCTTGTTGGACGATGTGGCGCAACGGCCAGCGCCGCCAGGAATGTCACCTCCCACACCGCCACCAACGTCCACAGTTCTGACAGACCAGCAGCTCGAGGATATCGTCAGGACGGTGAAGGACCAGGTCCAAGTGTGAAGCCCGAGTGGCGATAGACGGACCAGAGGTCGTACCGAACCAGACAGGCCAGAGCAGAGATATCCTTGGGCGAGAGCGGCCGAGGACGAGAAGGAGAAGTGGGAGTCTTGGAGCAGCTGGAGTGACCACGGATGGAACGATTGGAAAACCAGCTGGAACAACAAGTCCTGGGATGATAAAGGAAAAGATTTCTCCGGTCCAGAGCCCTGGACGAGCTGGAACGATTTCAAAATGTGGCGCAGGACCCTCAATCGCTGGAGACAGCTTGCCGATGTGCCGGCCCACAAGCACGCGGACCGCATCCTGAAGGTCTTCCCTCTGGAGCTACAGCGAAAGGTGGAATATCTACCAGATGCATTGATCACCTCCAAGCAGGGCGCCGACAATATCCTAGAGCGCCTTGACTTGCTGTCCGGCGAGAAGATAGACGACGAGAAGCGGAAATCAAGCAGATAATGTTTGTTCTCGTGCAGGAGAAAGCAGAGCGAAGGATTTACAGAGTACGCCGCTCGTCTCGACCTGGCGTTCGACAATGTCGCTGCGCTCGGTTTGCCCGTCCCCGACGATTGGAAGTTTATGTTCTTGGAAGAAGGGGTCGGCTTAAACGAGCGCGGGCAGCAGCTGATGAAGGTGATGATGAAGACCAAGGACTCATATTCAGAGTCGTTGGCCGCCATCAGAGAAATTGATGTGACACGCCGGGAACACCTCTCATTCAAGAAGAACAAGTTTCCCCATAAATGAACCCATGGTATACTCCGTTGCCAGCGAGGATGAATATTCCATTCTAGATGACAACGACGTCTCCTCACTGGACACCGACGGCGAACAGCAGGTGTATCTGGCGCTCGAAGGTCTCAACTTGTTCGATGATGAGTTGCCACAGGCCTTCGCGACCATGCAGGCAGAGCGGCGCAACACCTGGAAGGATAACAGGGACCTGAATAGAAATATGAAGGTCGATCGAAATTCTTCGACCGCAGCAATCTCAAACCAGAGACTACTTCGAGGAGGCCGCCGGGGGTCCATCGCACGGCTTGAGGCGTTCAGCGTCCACGAAAGCAGGGATTGCCGATCGCGGGGCTCATCAAACGGACACGATGCAGAACATGCAATCAGAAGGGCCACTGGGCGTGTGAGTGTCCGGCGCGGAAGGGTCAAAGTACAACCGCAGCAGCCGTCGCGAACGTCGGGGCCGCGCTCTACGCGTTCGCCAATCTGCTCGACCCAGGGCAGGACCGCGGCGAGGCCTTCGATCAGAATTTGGCCACGCTCATGTCGGTGCCTCCAGGTGAGACGATAGTGGGCACAGCCGCTGGACATGGCCTGATTGGGGCTTCAGCTTCAGCGCGGCATCGACATATTTGGAGCAAAGTAGGTCTGAATATTCCAGCGTGCCCCCTCGCAACCCCAGTGCTCGTGGGGTAGGAGGGGGCGCCGAGGTTTTGAGCGCAGCCGTTATTCCCACTGGAATCCAGGGAAAGCTCGGAGTGATAGAGCTCGACGCACTCAAAGAGGACGCCCCCCCGCTTCGACCCGTAGGTTTTCAGGAAATGCTCGGGGCTAAGATCGATTTAGAGAAGACTCAAATCGATTTGCCACGCCTTGGGGTGAAGGCCGAGATGCGTCGTCTGCCGTCCGGGCCCAAGACGATGCGTCTAGGCGATTCCCAGGCCGCTTCCCCAGGGGCCGGTTTCAAGTGTCTTTTGACGGTGCCGAAGCAGAGCACCCAGCTCAGGGAAGAGGATTTGTATTGCGGCGGCGCGTCGGCGCACATGGATAACGCATCCTTTTCAGGCCAATATCGGGCTCTTTCCCTTTTCGTTTCGAGCCCAGAGAAAGAGAGAGAGAGAGAGAGAGAGAGAGAGAGAGAGAGAGAGAGAGAGAGAGAGAGAGAGAGAGAGAGAGAGAGAGAGGGGGGGCCCTGTCTAAGGGAGTTGTCCGATCGAAAAGAGTCGGGGCCCGCCCAAAGGCCCAGGGGGAAGCCCCGCGGGGGGGGCCCAGCGCGCTGCAAGAACCCAAGAGGGGCCTGTTTGGACGAGATGCCCTTACCAGAGCACCCAAGAGCCCGGTAAAGGGGCCCCGCGTGAAAAGGCGAGGTCCTTAGAACCTAGCGCCCTCCCGGATCAGCCTCAGGAAGCGCAAGACAGGAGTGCGTCGAGGTATCAGACTCCGGAGGGCTAGACGAGGAAGCGAGAAGCGGGAGGGCGAGAGGCTCGAGGACCTCGAGATAGGGAACATATGCGGTCTCAACGTGGCCGACGCCGTGGGGGTCCGGGAGCCGTCGTGCTGATGTTGCTGGTAAATCAGCGGTTCGGCTCGAGGGATCGAGCCCGGGCCTTCGGGAATTTCAGCTTTCAGACACGCAGCAACCTTGAGGTCGCCAGGGGGGGCTGCCATGCCGGCCGCCGTCGGATCAGTCAGCGGTCCGAGCGCGGGTCAGAGCACGCGCTCGAAGGGCAAGAAGGGGCCCGCGGAGACTCGCAAGAGAACCAGGCGTCCGAACACCATGGGAGACCAGCTGGGAGACGCTCAACAGCAGTGTACGCACACCGCCACGGGGGCGGCCGTTCCTCAGGGTCTGACCAGGGCCGAGAGAGCCTGGGCCGCCGTGACGGGCGTCGCGATCTTCTGGCTCTCCAAACTCGCGGACGAGTTCGGTCGGATGATGATCAACCGCCGCTTCTGGTCGACCAACCTGATCCGGCGCACGGGGGTCATTCCAGCTCAGTACTACCATTGCCGACACATGCCAAGCAATGTCGAATACGGCAGCAATGGACATGGACGCTGGCGGGTCTGTGGTCTGTGTACCATGCGCGTTGCCTACCAAGAGGTCAAGCCAGACAAGTCCAACCCGAAGAAGGAGATGACGTGCATATGCAACAGGCAGCGTGCCGCCTGCCCCCTGCGCGGGAAGGGGTTCACCCAGCTGGGCGGAGCGGGTCCCGACTGGCACGCGTTGGTGGCGGCGCCAGCGCCTCCGCCAGGCATTCCAAGGTCAAAGACGCCATCAGGGGCGCTACCGCCATGGCCGGCCGCCGCCGAGCCGAACGCGGCGCAGGGCCGCTATCGGATGATCGAGGCGGAGCAGCAGGCATCGCCATGGAGGACGTGGAGCTGCAGGCCAGTGAGGGGCGTGCGCAGAAGCGCCGAGAAGCACCCTCACCAGCCGAGAGGCCAGCCTCTGAGCACAATGGCGAGCAGGAGGATCAGGGGTCAGAAACGACGAGGATGCTGCAGCAGATCGCCGCCAAGCAAGAGCAGCAGGATAACTCCATCTCCCAGCTGGTCAGAACGGTGTCGGGTCAGATGGGGGCCGCGGCGACTCTGCTGGCCAGGGTGCAGGTGCAGCCCGTGACGCGAAGCACGGCGGACATGTCCCAGCGGCAGCAGGCGGCGCCGGCTTCAGCCTCTCAGCAGCAGCAGGCAGAGCGGGCAGCAGAGCCAATTCCATGGGCAGGCGCGAAGCGCGAACAGCCGGGACCAGAGGCCATGCCGCTCGCGAAGCCACCAGGGGGAGGGGCTACAGCACATCACATCGGGGCGCCACCTGCGGCCCAGGGAGTCTCCAGTGGGGCTATGCCATCGCCGCGGTGCGGCGCGCCATCTGCCGCCGCGGCCGCCCCTGTGGAGGGCGGATGGGGCATAGCGGGAACAGCTCCCGCAGTGCCAGCATATCCCAACTACGGAACGGGACTTCCAGCCGCCTCGCAGCCAGGTGTTCCGTCGTTCCCTCCTCCACTAGGGTGCGCGAAGTCAAAGCAGATGGACGACCCCAGGGGGCTTCGAGATCGATCAGGATCGCTTCTCTCTTCCTCGACCATCAGCAGTTTCGCCGCGCCGAGCACTCCGGGAGGGTCGCAGCTGGCCCCTCCAGCCACAGCGCCAGCGGCCCCCACGCAGCCGGCGGGGGGGGAGCTCAGCAGCCCCAGCCGCGCCCAGAGAAAGCGTCGAGAGCTTCGGCGCCGCCGTCTACGTCGCCACCACTGGGGCCAGACCCACGGGTCGACAGGGGGACTCTGTAGGGGAAGGCGCGGAGGAAGCAGCTGGCCCTGAAGGAGGCCGAGCGGAAGCGGCTGGAGAAGGAGGGCTGGCACCAGGCCGGATGGAGTACATGGGGCCGCGACGGTGTGGGGGGGTCCGAGTGGCGAGTGGTCGTGGGCCCGCTCTCCGGTGGGAACCCCTGCCCAGCTACAGGGGCGGGGGGCTCCAACCATCGAAACCTCTTCAGAATACAGCCCGCGCGGATCCTGGAACTGGAGAAGGCGTTCGAGGTTGGACGAGTGAAGGACGAGGGAGGAGGCGCCGTGGTTTTCTGCGATGAGATGCACGACGCGTTCTTTGGGGAACTGTGGCCCGACGACAGAGAAGTGTCTCTCACCAGGAAAGAGAGAGACGACGTCTGGAGGAGGAAGGAGGAGTGAAAACCATGACGAATCAGATCCATTTTCCCGTGCTCAGCTTAGGAGCAGAGCTTTCGTGGAGGTCTTCGCTCCACCTAGGATTGCGCACTATACCAACCGCGCAGGAGCCTCCTGCCTGGGCAGCTTCGACATCGAAGGAAGAGCACAGGGTCGAGTTCAAGGAGGAGATGAGGAAGAATAATCCATGGATGATGATCATGGACCTCCTCCCGTGACGCTTTCTGGATCGCCCACAACGCCGCCGCCCATCTCGAAACGACGCCCGGGCAGAGAAGGAAGACCGAAACTGCTATCGCCCTTCTGGGCTTCGCGATGGAGTTAGCTCTAATCAGCAGGGGGGGAATTCTGTTCCGAGCGCCCTCTGACCGCCAGCTCATGGAGAACCGAACTGGTCAGGTTCGTAATGGGATTTCCGAGGGTCGACGCCGCCAGCGTTGACTGGTGCAGGTTTGGGCTTTCTGTCGTGCCTGGCGGTTCGCCTTCCCGAAGGTTTACCCGACTGGTGTCGAACCGCGCCGCATTTCTCGGGCGATTTGCCGGGGCGCTCTGCGCTGGCGACCATTGGCGCGCTCAATTGGGGGGCGGGGCTCGGGCCACTAGAGCGAGAGTTTTTCCCCCCAGGTTCGCCCGCGTTTTGGCCGAAGCCGTTCGATCGTGCGTAGATCGAGCGCTGCCGGGGCCCAGTCTTCATCAGGTCAGCGCGACCAAGAGGATTGGGGACATAAGTTTATGAGTCGTATCCCGCCGAGGGAGGGGGAGACGAAGCTGGAGAGGGGATCCCGAGCCTGGGGGGGTCCCGCATGATCAGCCGTTCGAGATCACCCCTCGAGTCCGCAGGATGATTCACGTGGCACATGGCCACCTGGGACATCCTCACAAGGACGCGTTTCTTAAGGTCCTCAGGGAAGCGCAAGCGTAACCCGAGGCCGACGAGCAGCCGACTGGCGGCCGTTCCCAGGACCATCGAATTCAACAGGATCATTGCGTTGGACACGTTCTCTCTCCCTTTCCAAGAGGAGCAGCGGGCCTTTCTCAACATCAGTTGTCATGGTACCAACTTCCAGGTGGTCGAACTGTATGATGGTACGTCATTGGGAGGCTGGAAGGCTTTCATGAAGGCCCGGCCAGGCCTTTCGGGCGCCCCTTCTTTGCCGTCGCGGACGGAAGGGGGGTTCGAGGGGCATTTCGAGAAGGGCTTTAGGGCGCGTGGGGGTCTTCCATCATGTCGCTGATTCTGAGTCCTTGGCGGAATGGAAGGACTGAGAGAGACGGAGGATGGGTTAGGGATATTCTGGTCAAGGCCTCTGAGGCCACCCTCGCCACTAGCGCGTCGGAGCTCGAAACGCTGGTGCATGAGGTCACAGCGGCCAAGAACTGATGCCTCCATCGAGGAGGGCACCCCCCCCCACCAACTCGTGTTCGGCATCAACCCCAGAATGCCGAACGACGTCGTTTCGGACGACCCACATCAGGTGGTGGGAGCGGATGATCTATCACCTGGGTCGCGGGGCCAGGGCGCGGCCGCCGCCGAGTTCGCCCGACGCGACGCCATTCGGAGGCATGCCAGAAAATAATAGTCTTGTCTGAATCCTTCAATCAGCGTCATTTCGCGAAGGCGGCACGCGCCCCGATTCGCCGGGGTCGCCGCTTCGTCTCTGGACAGTGGGTTTACGCTCGGCGCCGATCTCCGAGGTGCGGTCAGACAATTTTGCCCTTCAGAGAGACCGTTGGGTGGGCCGAGGACTAGTTGTTCTGCAGAGCGGCGCCTCAGTCTGGGATGCTCCAGCGAACAAGCGCGCCTGGCCACCGCAAAGGAGTCGCGAGGCGCCGGAATCATGTCGGACACCTCAGTTCAGCAGCTTCTCAGAGAAGCCCAGATTAATCCACGTCGGGCCGGAACCAACGTTATGAGTGGGGGTCCGCCCCCCCCCTCGCGCTCGGGCCCCAGACGCCCCCCATGAAACCGCTTCCCCCCCGGGGG
Organism: Prorocentrum cordatum; assembly: GCA_963575745.1. Classification (NCBI taxonomy): domain Eukaryota; class Dinophyceae; order Prorocentrales; family Prorocentraceae; genus Prorocentrum; species Prorocentrum cordatum. Next base: position 35,779 of record CAUYUJ010017451.1, on the reverse strand, counting down.
TTGTGCCGGCCGCGGCAGCAGATCCAGGGGCGGGCGCTGGATGGGAATCCGAGGCCGTTCCTCCGCCGGGGGTTCCGCCCGAAGACGGCGGCCTGAGGGGGCAGCCTGGAGCGCTTCCCATCGCTCCTCCTCTGGGTCTGCCGCCGACGCCGGAAGAGCAATCACGCCCCTGCCCGAGGCGAGAAACGGGGCAGAGCCAGCTCTTCCGCCGATGGCTCAGTCTCCAGAGGATCTGAGTTCGAGGAGCCAGCGGTCAGCGCTCCCAGGCTATCTGTCTGATTCCGTATGGCAGCACCACCCGGCGGAGCCGGTCGATTCCGGTCGGCTCGTGCGCCTGTTTCAGTGTTCGGATGGCTTTAGGAGACTCGATGGGGGTAGGGGGCGGCTTGCAGCCCGAACCCGAGGGGGGTCCTTCGGAGAGGAACAACAGGGGGGAGTTAGACGACCTATTCGGGGGATCGAGAGGTTTGAAAGGGAACGTTCTCACTCTCCCAGGAGAGAGGGCGGAGAGACCACTCTGACTCTCCTGAGAGAGAGAAGGGCGAGGCCTTTCGAGAACTCGATCACGAGATGCACTTAGAAGGATGGGGCGGCTCTGTCGAAAACTACACCAAGGGAAACGCCGATGTGGGGATCGTTCCCCGCGCGGACGGACGCTGCCTCTCCCCGTTGATTAACCGAGGTGCGGAAGTCCAGTGCAAGGGATTGTTTTTCGAGGAAAAGAATGATGTTTCCGACGCCGCGGAGTGGAAGGCTATAGCCGAGGGAACCAAAGCTGTTATCGTTCACCCCCCGACCAAGCCGCGGCCCCCAGGACATTTTCCCCCAGCGGGATCGCGTCGTGCAGGACGGCTAGGATATGGAAGCCACAAGGGGGACTTACTCTAGGCACAAAGCTAAATCCAGATGGTGCGCAAGGGGGCATCAAGACGAATATGCTGCTGAGCTTCAGGTATATGCTCCCACGCCGTGTGTGGAGTCTCTGATGCTCTTTCTTGTGGTTGCCCTCATGTACGCGCTAGCCGCCATATATATATATATATAAGCAGTGCCAGCACGTGTTTCTTCTGAAGTTTGATAGAACGGTGCGATCCCTTCTTTGTTCTGTAGCTGCGTGGGCTCAGCCGCAACTTTATGTCTTCTTGGTGGCCCGCTCTCACCACAGCAGGTTCCTGTCAGAGAGAAGCCCTCGAGGCCTCATTCTACTGCTTCGGCTGGACTGCGAGCTTGAACGGAGCGTGCACCTCGGAGGGCATCTTAGTGGCTGTCATCCTCGCTCTCGGCGCGGCGTTGCTCTTCATCTCAGGGTGTTGCTGCGGAGTGGTGTCCACCGCTTTCGTCCAGATCATCTGGCTTCAGTTGCCTGGATTCGAGAGGAGGACGGCTCGGCGCGTTGCTCACGAGGCGGCCCCAGCGCTGCCCTCGGCCCCAGCTCAACCTGTGCGTGTGCCGCCTCAGGCTCTGAAGCCAGTCAAGCACCATGGAGCGGGGCGCGAGAGTGTTCGTGAAGTACGCGGGTCATCCCATATGGCACGAACGACTTTTACTGGAGAAAGTGGGAGATTCGGCGACTGACTGGATCATCGCCACCCCCGACAGTGATGTGTACATGGAGGACTTCAGCCGACACAACGAGGACATCGAGGGCTTCCGCCTGTCCGACCGCCGTGGCGGGGGCCCCCACGGCATCGACCCGCAGGATGTCTACCGGTTCCGCCAGGAGCCAGAGGGGGCCCATCTGCAGGGCCTTCGGGAGGAGGCCAGGCTGTTGGCGCGCTCCGAGGCTGCTCGCGGTGGAGGTGCTCCCGCGGGCAATGCCGACCTATGGTATGCTATCGAGGAGGCGCCAGGCATCCAGACGGGCAGCGTCGTTCGCCTCAATGAGGATGCAGTCATCAGCGGCGACAGGGCGATCCACTTCTATGTCCATGACGGCGTGGAAAAGAGGGTTTTCTGCGTCAGATGCCCAGCTGCTGATCTGGCCGACGTGAAGAATAAGTTCCGCATCGAGACGGACGACGACGGCGACGCGCGGACCCTGCCCATCAAGAGCGTGGCGGGCCAGCGCAAGGTCGAGAAGATGGAGCTCGCGAGTTTCTCGCACTGGGAGACGCACATCCCAGGCCCGAGGACTACGCGCTGGTGCCTGGACTTCTTACGAAGGAGGAACGGGCCCCTGGCACATCACGAGTGGTGGAAGTCCACGGCCAAGCTGAACAGCGACGACTACGGTGTCTCGTTCCACGAGGCGGTGCTGCGCGCCGTGCAGACAGGCGCGGAGTACGATCAGCTTGATCTGGTCAACTTGGCATCGATGGAGCACTTGCTGCGCTCGGCCCAGCTGATCGAGTATTATCATCGAGAGCTTACTCGACAGGAGGGTGCGACCAGTTCCAAGGCGGGAGTGGACATGGAGGAGCAGACGGCCATGCTGGGAGTCCACCAGAGCCAGGGCAACCTCATGATCGCCCCTGAGCTGATCACATACACGTCGAAGGAGCTGGAGCGGCAGAGTGCATAAGCAATCCCGCAAGGCGCGTGAGGAGCGCGCCTTGCGGCGGCGAGGATGATGATGAGCGTCGGCCAGGCTTTCCCTCGCGCCTGGCCGGCTTCGCGGGATGGGGGGCCGCGTCATTTCAGCCAATGACGCGGCAGCGAAGGCGGCTGACTCTGCTCTTGGGCCCCCGCAGCTTCGAGGGTGCCGGGCTGTCCAGCGACGCTTCAGGAGGAGGGAGCACGTCGGTGAGAAGGTTGCTGCCCTGGGTCGTGCACTCGCGGAGCTCGAGCGAGGTGATGGCCTTCCTGAGCCGGCTGAGGGCCAGGCCTCGCTTCTTTCGCCTGCTGAGCATACTTTTTTAGCCTCTCGGGTGCGGCGCATGGGCCGTCCACCAGAGGGGCTTGATCCTCGGGGGGCCTTCAGTGAGCTCCAGGGGGTCGAAGACTACGCTGGGATTCCGTGCCACCTGGCTCCTCTAGATGTGGACAAGCTGTCACTCCCACAGCCTGGTTTCCAGCCGCGGCCCCTGGGCGACCTTCTGGGGGCCCGCGGCGCTGAGTTCATCAAGAGGGTTTCATGTGATATAGTTTTGCCTAAGGAGCTGCAGCAAAGAAATCGTGAGGAAGCTGGTCTAGTTAGGCCGTGCAGTGACCCACGTCTGCGTTCTAAAAGGGTGTGCAAGTCTCTCGCGGCTCGCCTTCAGGCCGCGGGGCTCGTCGAGTTCAGTTTAACGGATGGAGTCCGAACGGGGATCTTTGCGGTTTGGAAGTCGGACGGGGTGAAGCAACGCCTCATCCTGGACGCCCGGATTTCCAATTGTAGTTTTGAGGTCCCCGAGTCGCCCGACCTCCCCACGGCTAACGCTTTCTCGAGGTTGAGGCTCCAGGGGGAAAGTCTGTTGCACACGTGTTCCTCGGATTTGAAGGATGCTTTTTATACTATGGAATTCCCCGACCCCCTTCGGAGGTATTTCACCATGGAGCCCCTCAGTGCCAAGGACTTGCAGATCTCGGAGGTGTCTGGGGTCCCAGTGGATCCTACTACTCGTGTTTACCCGCGGTTCAGGGCTGTACCTATGGGGTGGTCGCACGCTGTCAATGTCTGTCAGTATGTTGTCACTTCGTTGATCCAGGAGGCGATCCCGGATAAGCACCACTTCCTGATCACGGATCGGGAGGTCATTCCGAAGTTGGAGGAGGGGGCGGTTATACCTTACGTGGGCAACATCATCACCATAAGTACCGAGGTGGAAAAGGGGAGGTCCATCCAAACACAAATCAACAACATCATGGAGGAGAGGGGTCTCACCGTTCATGACAAGAGGTTTGATCCAGAGGTTCTTGAGGCCTTGGGTTGGGAATTCCGTCGAGATGATGGGTGTATTGTGCCAAAGGGGCGCCGCGCATGGCGTCTATGGCTTGCGCTTTTTCACGCACTGGAGCGCCGCCGGGGGACTGGACGTCAGCTTTCTCGGCTTGTCGGACACTTTGTCTCCATGGCGCCGGTGAAAAGAGAAACCCTTTGCTGCCTCAACGCGGTCTACGCTTTCGTGGCTCAGCACCCCGAGGACTCTGCTCCGTTCTGGCCGTCGGTCGTTAGGGAGCTCCGCTGGATCCAGTCTTTGTTACGTCTCCTCGTCCATGATCTGGCCAAGCCTTTCAGTCCCAGGGTCCTGGCATGTGACGCCTCGATGTGGGGAAAAAGGGTCTCTCACAAGTCCCTCTCCGTGGGGGCGATTCGGGGCCTCTCGCAGTACTCGGAGCGCTGGCGATATCAGGGGGCCTCGGGATCTGCCAGGACGGGGGCGCTGGAGGAGGCTCTCGGCGGGGCGCTGCCTTCAGGTGAGTTCTTGGAGCTGAGCTTCGCGGACGAGGGGCTCGTGCCCAACCTACCGATCTCGGGGGAAGGCGAAAGTCGTGGGCTCTTGGGAGGCTCTTGGAGGATCCTACATCGTAAGAAATGAGAGCGCCGAGAGCACATCACCGCCCTGGAGCGCCGCACATTGGTTTGGTGTATTCGGCATCTGACAAAATCCGTCTCGAACAGGTCCCACAGATTCTTGATCATCAGTGACAGCATGGTCTCTATCTTAGCTCTGCTCAAGGGCCGCGCCTCGGCTCCAGGCCTCGTGCGACCTGTCCGGCAATTCTGTGCAGTGGCCCTCAGAGCTGATGTTACGGCGGATCTCAGGTGGGTCGTCTCCGAGCTCAACCCAGGCGATCCTCCCTCGAGGAACAGGTCGGAGCTCGAGCCCTGGTCCAACACCCTCGACGCCCTCGCCGCCGCGTGGCAGCGTTCGCGAGATGGCAAGGACCCACATGCTCGAGAGCCCGATCCTGGTGGGGGACCCTCCCACGCCCGCCGTGCGGCGCCGCCGTCCAGCGCGGAAGCGCCCGGCGGCTGCGCTGCCCAGCAGGACGGCCATCGAGACCAGCAAGTCGCACCCCGACGCGGAGGAGCGCAAGAAGGCCAGGCGCTCCCTGCGCGCCGTCGAGAGGAGGAGCCTCCAGGCCGTGAGCCGGTCCTTCCTCGAGCAGGGGAGTGTCTCTCGGACAGCGCAGCAGCAGTACAAGGCAGCGCTCGACCGCTTCGTGCAGGATCAGAGTATCAGGGACCTCTACGCGCTGGCTCGTGCGCCCAAGGCGCTGGACCAGAAGCTGAAGTTCCACCTCGACGAGCTCTACTTCGAGGGGGAGCTGAGTGGCGCAGCGAGCACCCTAGTGGCGGCTATCCGGTGGAAGTTCCCGCAGTTTGGTCGCCAGGGGGGCCAGTCCTTGCCCGAGACTGCCCGAGCGCTGATGGGCTTCAGCAAGCTCTCTCCGGCGGCCTCCCGGCTGCCGATCTCAGCGACGGTGGTCTTCGGCCTGGCAATGGTTCTGTGCTCGCTGGGCTTCACACTCGCCGCCTTCGGGAGCCTCCTGGCCTTCCACCTCTACCTCGGGCCGTCGAAGTTGATGCGCGTGAAGGGGAGGCATTGGTCCCCGCCGTGCGGGGCAGGCCGAGGAGGGACCGACGGGTGGTGCCTGACGTTGCACCCTCGAGAGGACGACGTCCAGTCCAAGGCAGAGGAGTTCGACGAGAACATATCGATCGACGCAGACGGCCATCTCAGTTTCCTCAATCAGGTGATGTCGGTGATGCATGCCAAGGCGAAGCGGGAGGACCGCCTCGACGAGCTGGTAGTGGGCGACCTCGGCGGCCGCTCGTTCCTCATGGTCTTCAAGATGGCGGGCGAGCGACTTGGTCTTCCCAAGCCGCCGGTGGCGCACCAGCTCCGCCACGCAGGTCCGAGCTACGACCTGGCCCAGCGGATCCGCCGCCTGGCCGAGGTCAAGGCTCGCGGCCGCTGGTCGGCGGACTCTTCCGTCAGGCGCTACGGCAAGCAGAACCGCATCAACGAGCAGATCGCCGCGCTGCCTGTCGCGGCGCGGGCCTTCTGCGACGACGCCTGGAAGAAAATCGGAGATGTCCTCTTGAAGCGTTCGAATCCCTTAGAGCTGCCGTGAGTGCTGGACAACGTCGTCTACCTCGAGTGGCAGTGGAGTTCTTCTCAGGCTCAGGCAAGTGGTCTTCAGCAATGCGCAAGAGAGGATACGTAGCGATTGAAGTTGATGTGATTCATGGGCCCCAAAGTGACGCCACGAATCCACACCTCGTCAAGTTGTTTTTCCAACTCATCAACTCAGGGGTGATCTGGGCCGTGCATCTTGGCACGCCGTGTTGTACTTTCTCTCGTGCCCGGGGCCGTGGTGACGGCCCGGGCGCTCTGCGCAGCTCAGACCACCCCCGAGGGCTTGACGGCCTTCTATCAGCAGCCGACAGTGACAAAGTGAAGGTTGGCAACCATCTTGCCGACTTTTCAGCTCGTGCTTTTGAGCGTTGTCGCCTCCGACGTGTCCCATGCTCGTTGGAGAATCCGCACACTTCTATTTTGTGGTACATTCCGCAATTTGTGAAGCTGATCGCACGTAAGGACGTGCGCTCGGATTACACAGACTTTTGCATGGATGGTAAACCTTGGAGGAAGAGAACACGTTTGATGACCACCCATATTGATTTATCTCGTGTGGTCCGCCAGTGCACATCCGTTAATGGAATATGCTGCCGCACTCACCGAGCCCATCAAACCCTGGAAGGCAAAAATGAGAAGGGGATTTTTTGGACCAAAATCGCGGAGCCCTATCCATGGAGGTTGCGTTCCCGAATGTCAGCAGCAGTTGATGCCAGCAACGCCTCGTTGTTCACCAAGAATATGTCTAAGTTGCTGGTATGACCCTCCCACCCGTGCCAGGAGTACCAGATTGCATTATGCTTTTGAGTATTGCATACGGCTCGCCTGTCTGTTCGATTTCCTGCAGGGCGAGCGCCCAGAAATACGACCAGGTGCACAACGTTCTGATTCGAGCGATCGTGGTTAAAACAGTACAGAGACAGACATCCCACTACATCGTCTTCTGAGGCTGTCGCCACTCCGCGGTATTCAGGGGGCCGGGGGAGTTCCCAAACCTAGGAGAAGATAAGCAGTGCCAGCACGTGTTTCTTCTGAAGTTTGATAGAGCGGTGCGATCCCTTCGTTGTTCTGTAGCTGTGTGGCCCGCCCGCCACTCCGTTTATATAGCAGAGCGCTCTTGAGTATTGCATACGGCTCGCCTGTCTGTTCGATCTCTTGCATACGGCTCGCCTGTCTGTTCGATTTCCTGCAGGGCGAGCGCCCAGAAATACGACCAGGTGCAAAACGTTCTGATTCGAGCGATCGTGGTTAAAACAGTACAGAGACAGACATACCACTACATCGTCTTCTGAGGCTGTCGCCACTCCGCGGTATTCAGGGGGTCGGGGGAGTTCCCAAACCTAGGAGAATATATATATATATATATATATACGAATATACATATGCTATATACATATGTATGTATATCTATGTATCGGGGACATTAACAACGCCTTCTGTCAGTCAGAGCCGTTCAATAGAACTAGAGGCCGCGTGTTTATGGAACCGTGCGACGGAGTCCCGGTGCCACCATGATCTCTTATTGAGCTGGTCGCGCCCGCGCAATGCGCAGGCGCGATCAGCGTGGTCTGGATGATTCGCCGTTGGCCTTCCACCGGACCACGGCCAACTTCATGGAGACTCAGAGGTTCGAGCGGGCTCGCCTGGGGCCCTGCTGGTTCGTTCGGAGGTCCGCCTCGGGCGCTCGTGGAGGTCGACGCCTGGGCTAAGGCGCATCAGGAAGGAAGAGAAGAGGATTACTTGGAGCCCTTCCGGGAACGATTCACCTTCGGAAAGATGAAACGTTTAGATCCGGATGGGGGTTGATTACATCGGCCGAGGGCTCAGAATGATGGGGGGCAGGATTCTCGTGGATTAGGAAAAAGTACATTCTTGAACAACTCCAGAAGACTTCTTTGGCCCGCGGCCGCAGGGGAAATCGCGATTCCCCCCTGCTGGGAGGAGAAGTTGCGGCCTTCAGATCCCCGGTGTATAAGCTTGAGTGGGTGGGGCAGGAAACCCGAGCTGAGGCCGCCGGAACGGCTTCTATCCTGGCCACGAAGGTCAACGGACCCAGCGTCAAGGACCTTCTCGAAGCCAACAAGATGGTTGACCACCTCAGGTCGACTGCGCCAGTTCCTTTCATGAATCGGCGGTTCAAGCCTGACGGTTTCGTGCTGGCCACGGCCAGCGATTGTGGGGGAGTTGGAGCTAAAGGGAAGGGGGGGACTTCGGCACCCGCAGGAAGCCTGGCAAGTTTACGTTGCTCACAATTTTCCCGCGCGCGGCTCGAGAGCTAGAGTGGCTTCAATTGCCTGGAGGTCTGGGAAGTCGAAGAGGCAGGTCGCCTCCACCCTGGCAGGCGAGACCCTAGCTGTCTCAAGCGCCTTGGGAGAAGCGGAATGGCTTCAGATTCTCATGCTGGGCGCCACCGAGGGAAATGTGGTGAACGAAAGACGGCGGGAGAACCTGGGGCCATTGGTCACTCTCCTCAAGGGCCAGTGTCACGTTTAGGCCCTCCCAGGCCCGCAAAGAGCGCGTCCGTAGTCGATGCTAAGGGTATCTATGACACGCCCTCCAAACCCACGTCCGGGACTAAATCAGATCGCAGAGCGGCTATAGTTCTAGCAGTGATTCGCGGTACCATGGATCGGATCGGATCGTCGATAATATGGATACCACATCCCTTCATGACGGCGGATTGTCTTGCGAAATCGGCCCTGGCGAAATCTAACGCCGCTCAGGTCCACCTTCTTACGTCCAGGATGTTACGGCTCACGGCCGAAAGCGAGTCGCTCCAGGCTCGAAAAACAGGTCCCGGGCCGCCTCGAGGAGACAGCTCGAATAGGCGGGCTCTTCTTTGTTTTTCTTTCTTTCTTTCTTTCTCTCTCTCTCTCTCTCTCTCTTTCTCTTTCTCTCTCTCTCTCTCTCTCTCTTCCCCCGTGTTTCTCTCCTTATGTATATCCTTTTTCCCCTTTCTACAGCGCCGGAGAAGAGCGAAGGCGGCTCGTTTCGCAGCCTGCTCTAACTGGCGCATCCATGTTTTTTCTCGCAGTGCCGGCGACAGCTCCACGGGATAACGCCAGTTGGTCAGAGTGCGATGAAGCCGGTGCCAGTCAGAGGATAGCGAGTATCCAGCCATCCCAGCGCCGGTAAGTTTCAAGTTCCACGCATTTTGCCAATCTGGGCTGAGCGAGTTGCGGTCGGTCGGCACTTTCTCGCGCTTTCAGTCCACGATTTTCCTGGGCACTGTAGGAATTAGCACCTCTGGCTTATTAATCTAGTGAGCCCCTCTGGACTGAAGCGAGAGTCGAGATCATGTGCCACCGCGTCCGCTTTGGCTCAAGCCGGATCTCGTCCACTCGTTGACAATCCCGAGCCCGTCATACACTTCCCGATCCCACCCCGTTTCTACTCCTTGCGCTTCCCATTTTGTCTGGGCGCCGTGGCGATAGTTGCCGTGGAACTCTCTCGTGCGAGAGAAGGCTTCGGAGAGAACATCCAGATATCTTTCGAGTCCATCGGCTGGGGAACACCAGCGGCCCAGTGAGGGCCCCCAGAGGCCGAAAACAGCATGTCAATGCGGCGGAGGTCGTCTGGGTATGCTGCGCTCTTGGGGGGTCGCCAGGCCTCCGAGATCCTCCAGGTGCCGCCCGCGCCCGCCGCGCGCTTCTCGCTCGCGCTCGTCGCCGCCGCCGCCGCGGCGACGCCTCCAGCGCCGCCGCGCGGGGCGCCTAGTCTGCAGGCGCCGCCCAGGCGCTGCCCGCGCCTCTCCAGGCGCCGCGCTGCCAGCGGCGCGCCGTCGTCGGTGCGCGGGGCGCGCGCGCACGCCGGGCGCAGCTGCGCGCCGGCACCCCCGCGACATTCCAGCGACCCCCCCCCGCTGGGGGGCTTCGCGGAGGCACTGGCGACGCCGGGGGTGAGCGAGCGCGGGGCGAATCCGAGTGACGTTGCGAGGCCCGACGTGTCAATTTCGGCTTCGCCGGGGGCCCTTCGGCCATCGCCCCCGCCCTGCGGCGGCGCCCCCCGCGACGCGCCAACGGGCTCGCCCACCCGACGCGGGCCGCGAGAGGCGCTCCCGCCCGAGCCGCCACGTAGGCCAGCTCGGCGAGGCTCCGCGTCGTCCGCCGGGCGCCGCCGTCCCGCGGTCGCGTAGCGTTTTGGTGATGATGATGATGATGAGGATGATGGTGATGATGATAATGATGATTATGATGATGCTGTTGTTGGTGATGGTGATGCTGATTATGATGCTGATGGTGCTGCTGCTAATGATGGTGATGATGATGCTTATATTGTTTCGATTGTTATTGACGGTGGTTGTTACGATGGTGATCAGGATCGTGATGATGTTGATGATGCTGATGGTGACTATGATGAGGGTGATGCTGGGGATGAGGGTTCTGATGGTGCGGATGATGTATATGCCAGTCATAAGGACGATGATGATGCTGATGAATTTGCTTACATTGCTATTGATGATGGCGACAATGCTGGTGATGATGATGCTGATGATGATGACGATGATCATGATGATGATGATGATGACGATGGCGATGATGATACTTTGGCTGAGGGTGATAGAAAATGATGATGCGTATGATGCTGAAGATGCTAGTGATAAGGGCGATGCTGATGCTGCTGCTGTTGCTGGGTCGGAATGTCGGAGTTATTGCTTGGCACAAATCCGCCCGCGCTGGTAACGACCCCGCGGCTGGCCGCGGGGGCGCCCTCGCTCGGCTGGTCGGCCGCGCGCTGGCCGACCCGTTTCCGCCTCCTGCTCGCGTCGTGTGGTGCGGTGCCGTGCCGTGCTTCCTCCGCCTGGTGCTGGGGCGGGATATAATGCCGTACCGTGTGTCGGGTTTCGGCCCTCCGCCCGCTGGGGCTTCGTTCGGCCCATAGTGGCTTCGTTCGGCCCATAGTGGCTTCGTAGCTGCCCATAGCGGCCTGCTGCGTTCACTTGCCCAATGGGGCCCTCTCGTGAGGTCCATAGTGACCGCGTGCTGTCGTTGGCCCGCCCAACCCGCCCTTGGGGTGAGGAGGGCGGCGGCGCCCCTGGGGCCGCACTCTCCGCTCCTGGGGGAGCCCCCCCCCCCAGGGCCGTGCGAGGCGAGTGCAAGTGCCAGGATTTGTGGATGATAATGCTATTGATGCCGATAGCGATGATGATGATGATGGTGCTGATGATGATGATGATGCTGATGATGAGCATACTGGTGATGCTATTGCCGATGATGTGGATGATGTTGATGACGATGCTGGTACGAAAAAGATACGCATCGTGCTGATTGATGATGATGATTATGATGGTGGTGATGTTTCGGTTAATGGAGATGCCAGTGATTACGATGATGATGATAATGATGATGTCGGCCACATGATAGTGACCACGTGCTGTCGTTGGGATGACCATAGTGGCTCAGGGGAGCTTGCTGCCTTGTGCCCCTTGTGGCCCATAGTGGCCATCAGCTGACGTGCAGCTCTCCTCTCGTCCTCATGGCGCGCCGGCATGCAGGCGCGCGGTCTTCATCTGGCGTGCAGCTCGCGCCGTCGCGCGGGATTCTTGCGTGCTCCCCGTGGCGCTGAGCTTGCGTTGGCGATACTTGCCTTCTTGTGGGCGCGAAGTGGAGCGAGATCCAGTTCGAGGGCGCGGTTGATTGCCTGGCAGCCAATGGGCTAATGACGCCAGAAGATCGGGCCAACATTCAATTCGAGGATTCGAAGGGCACCGACGGCGCGCCAGCGCTGACGAAGGGCGCCCTGAGGCGCGCTCTGGATCGCGCGACGGTGGCGGGCGCCAAGGCGAGTTCGCCGGGGGCCGCGGGGCCCGCGCGGGCTTCGGCGCGTTGTGTCGCTTCGGTTGCCGCAGGACCCTGGTCCCGCGCCGAAAGACGAACATGTCGACATCGGTGCAGGCCTGGCCCAGATCGCCCTGAGGGGCCTTCCGCGGTCCGTGTGGCCGAGGCTGCTGCGCGGCTTCGCCCTGGCGCGCTGGCGCGTTGCCACCGCCCGCTCAGGTCGGCGAAGACCGATGGCCACCGAGGTGCAGCGCGCCAAAGCCAGGGGCATCGCGCACCCGTTCATTTATAAAGAGCTCGCGGAGTTTCAGCCGCCACGCGCGCGCGACGCGGGCGGTTCTCCCGACGATGACGAGCCCGAGTCAGGAGAGGCAGCCGCGTTGGCCGGGGCGCTCGGGCGGGGATCCGCGGCGGAGAGTCAGCCGCTTCTGGCGTGGACGCAATGGCGCCGAGTTTTCGACGGGTGGAGCGCGGCGGCGGCGGTCGCAGATCAGATCTCGTACGCGAGCGCCATGGGCCACAAACGCGTTGTTCTTCAGGCGAGTCGACATTGGCGCCCGTCCGCTGGTCGCCGGCGAGAGCGCGCTAGCCCAGGTTGCACTGGGCGCCCCTTTGCAGGGGCGGGTCTACGACCGCCTCGCGCGGAGGGCGCGGGCCGAGCGCGCCGCCGCCGGCGTGGCAGGCTTCCAGGCCGCAGTTTCGCGCCGTGCTTCAGCGCGATATTATCGGGCGCGTGTCGGCGCGCAGGTGAGCGTAGCTGCGCCGTCGCTTGACAGCGGGCTGCTCCGCGCGGCGGAAGCGGAATGCGATCGGGCCCGTAAGGCCGCGTCGCCGAATCCCCTGTTCTCGCGCTGCGCCGCCACTGTCGCGCAGGTTGCTGCGCCAGTCGGCAAGGGGGCAGGAAAATGAGCCGCGGCGGCGCGCGGGCACAGTGCGAGCGCCGCAAGCGCCGCTGGCATCGCGGCGGGCGCCGCCGTCACCTCCTGGAAGAATGGCCGCGAGCCGAGAGCCGACGGGTGGCATCCCCACGGCTTCTACCGCGGGGAGTGCAACGAGCGCTCCTGGGATTCGCGGACGGCGCATTTACTTCAGAAGAAGCCGCGCGCCTGACGCCCGCCGGAGGCGCGCGCAGCCCGCCGCGCGCGGCGATGTGCGGGGCGCGCGCCAATGAGGATGTGCATCTCGCGCCGCGTCGGCATTTGAATAACGACGAATGGGCGCCAACCATGGCCACCGCCCCTCGGGGCCCGCAGGCGCGCGCGCGCGCTGGCAGGAGGGCGCCGCGATGGTACCGCGTCGTCCAGGGCTTGGGCGCCAGTCAACACACGCGGTCCGGTTGCGACGCGAGGGCCGCCCGCCCTCTGGGCCAGGAAGCGCGCGAACGCCCCCTGGCAGGCTCGCGCGCTCGCGCTCGCAAAGCGCAGGAAGCGACGGGGCTCAGTGTCGCTGCCACATGGGTTTATCAGGCGCTGCGCGTTGTGGCGCGCGACACTCGCGGGCTAGCGCGCCTGGCAGAATGCTGCCTCGAGTGCGTGCGGTTGCGCGCTGGCCAATGCCGGCTGCTGTCGCCTGCCGTCACCTTCGTCTGCTGAGGAAGCGCCTAAGCTAGCTCTTGAAGAGGTCCTCTCTCGTTCTCACGCCCTCGAGGACAAAGAGGCCTTTGAAAAGGCCGTGGCGGTGCCCGGCGACGTTTCGGCGGCAATCGATTTGATTGCTGCGCGCTCGGAGCGGCGGGTGCGCCGTGAGCGGCGAGCGACCCTCGAGCGAATTCGGGCCAGGGACGCCGAGCTACGCGCCTCTGGAGCGACGGCGGCCTGGCTTGCGGGCTGCGATGCCAATGTGCGTGCAATCGCAGGGCAGGGTCGATCAACGGCCCCCTTCTCTTCGAATGACTCGACGAGTTCGGCTACGAGGACGCGGCCTGCGTGGAAGTTTTTCCGGCGCGGCGCGCCTCTCGTGGGCCCGCTCCCAGGCGCGGGGAACGGGCGGTCAGAATCTTTCCCTGAACCGTTCAGCCTGTAGGAATTGATCGCGGGAGCGGCGCGAGGCAACGCCGCGCTGCTCGGCGCGCTCAAGGGGCCCAGCGACTCCGCCGATCTTCTCACCAAAACTGTCCCGAAGCGGAGCTCGGCCGAATGAGCCATCCCGCGCCGATCAGCGCGGTCGAGCTCGACGGGGTTGTTTTGACGCCGCGGTTCGGAGTCCGGCAAGCGAAAGAGGACGGCTCCGAGAAGCTGCGGCTCGTCGACGATATGTCGCGCTCTCGCATCAACGCGGCGTCTCAGCCGACGGAGCGTCTCGGCCATGAGGCCATTGACGCTCTGTTCGGCACTTGCAAAGCCTTTGTGGCGCGCGTGGGCGAAGCACCCGGGCTCTGGAAGGCGGACTTTGACGCCGCGTTCCGACGCGTGTCGCTGATGCCAGAGCATCGCGCCTTCGCGTGGGTCGCTTTCCTCGCGGGCACCTGCGTCTACGTGGCTCAGCACTTCGCCGCCCCATTCGGCGCGACTTCCTCCGTTCGCAGTTGGGGGCGCATCGGCGCGATGCTGACAGCGCTGGGCCGCGGGCTCCTTTTCTTTCCCGTCCTTCGCTGTGGACGATTTCTTTTGCCCAGAACGGAAGAAAGGGCTGCGCGACGCAATGCGACAGTTCGTCGAACTGGTAAGAATCATTATCGGCCCGAGCGCCGTGGCCGACGGTGGTCTGCTGTTCGGCAATCCGATCGGAGTCCTAGGTTTGTCTGTGGCGATTGACGAGCGAGGCCTCGCGTGTTGGCCGCTGCCGGATAAGCGCGCCCGGTGGCGCGCCGAGATCGCCGCTGCCCTTCAAGAGGGTGCGGGCGCGCGTCCAAGTTGGCAGGCCGCTTCTGTTGGGCCGCCTCTAACACCTTCGGGCGGTTCGGGCGTGCGCTGCTCCCGCCGTTGTTTGAGCGCGCGAGGGCGCGCCATCCGAGTATCCTGGCGCACCTGCGAGTCTGTCTGCAATGGTGGCACGAAGCGCTCGCCAGTAATTTCACCACATCTCGTGAGTGGCAGGCGCCAGACACCAGGTCTGCATAACTGCTCTCCGACGCGCGGGGCCATCCAGCCAGGGTGGCCGCGATTCTTTTCATTGACGGGCGTATTGTCTTCACAAGTGTCGCCCCCCTCTGAGCTTCTGCTTCGGCTCTTCAAGGAGAGGCGCGACAATCAAATCGGCGGTCTGGAGGTGCTCGGCATCGCGCTGGGCCTGGCTACCTTCGAGCCGCTCCTGTCGGGCCGTTGCCCGTTGCGTGAATATCTTTTCGGATACTTCAGGCGGCGAGTGGGCCGTCCGGTCCGGTGCGGCGAAGCAGTTTGACCACGCTTGCCTGGTCCTTTCAATCTGGCGCATGGCGCTGGGTGCGACGTGCAATCTGCACGCTCATCGCGTGGCGTCGGCGGACAATGTCGCCGACCTGCCCTCGCGCGAGTCGTGCTCCCTGCTGTGTCGCATGGGGGCGGAGTGGGTCCCTCCGGTGCTGGACGATGCGTGGTTCGACCCGAGTGCGCGGCTTCCTCGTCGCCAGCCATGATCGGCTCGGGCGCCGGGCACGTGTGCATTGTATTTGGCCTTCCCTCATCGGTCAGGGTGCGCCCGCCAGGCCGGGCAGGTGTTGGTGTCCTCCCTCGCGCACGTCGCGGTCGCGCTTCGGCCTGCGTGCGCGCGCGAACATATCTGTATTGTCGGCGCACCTTGAGGATTTCTTCGGTGTTCGCGCGATGGCGCTGGCTGGATTGATCGCTCCTCTTCGCGTCGTTTGCCCTGAGGCACGCCCTATTCCTGTGTTCGCTGCTGCCGCGCTGCTTGCCGATGACGGCGCCGACGCCGCGAGCGATTTGGTTGACGTCACCGTGGCAGACTTCATGGGCGCCGCGGCATTATCTAGCGACGTCCGTGAGGTGGTCCGCGCGGCTATCGCGGCAGCCTAGCGCGGCGGCGCGCCAGCTGCACTGGGCAGGGGCGGCATGGGCGCCCCTCCTGCGCCCGCTCCCTCGCCCGGGATTGCCCACAGGTCTTCTCGCGCGTTCCGCGTTTGCCCGCGGGTGCTCCGCGTCGGCTGGAGCAGGGCCGGCATCGTGAGGCGGACGCCCTCGAGCAAGTCAGTGTCGCCATCCTCCACAGCGCGCGCGCGAAATCGCGGCATGTCGATCGCGGCGCTACACGCGGGCGCCAGGACAACGGCAGGGCACATGCAGCTCCCCCGGCGGACCCTGCGCCCGCTGTCCTGTGGGCGCTCTCAATCGCCGGGCGCGAGGGTCGCCGAGACATGCGCGGGCCGCGGGCCGAAGCTGCTTGGGCCGGAGTCTTCATCGCATCCCCAGCGGCCGGAAAAGCGTGGGCGCGCAGGGCCTCGGTTAGCGCTCCCCTGGGCGCACGCCTGCGCTCGTTGCCCGCGCTCAGCAGCGGGTTCGAGTGCTGGATAGAATTCGCAAGGGGCGCCCTAAAGCGGCGTGGGGAAGAACTGCCGCCCACCCTCGAGGGGCTGCTTCGGCGGTCCACGACCTTCAGGTGCGCCAGCACCGTCATCAACTACGTGACTGGCGTGAAGAAGGCGTGCCTCGTGGCGAGCAGGCGCGCGCCCGCCTCTCATCCTCCGGCAGCGCGCGCGTCCGCCCGCAGTGGCAGTCGGCGCGCAAGGCCCGCGGGCGTCTTCAGGCGCCCGGCGGTTCGCGCCGCTGAGAACGCCATCGAGAAGCGTTCGGGCTGGCAAGCGAAGGCGCGCATGGCCCTTCAGGGCCGCGACGTCGCCCGCCTGGTGTCGCACCTGCGCGTCAGTGACGAGGGTCGCCGTTTCGCCATGTTGTGCCTGGCGGCTTGCGCATTCCTCCTTCGGCTACATTCGGAGGCGCTGCCCGCGGTGCGGGTTGTAAATGGCGCGGCCGCAGCTTGCGCGGCTTCCGCGTTCGTCGTCGGCGATCAAGTGATCGAGCTGCACCTCTCCAGAAGAAAGAACCGCGAGAACCGCTCGGTGTTGGCGCGGCAGTGCTGGTGCGATGAGTGCGCGGCCACCTGTCCCGCGCACGTTCTTGGGGCCTGGCTAATTGGCGAGCCAGCTCACCAGCCCATCTGGGCCGCGTGGTCCCTGGGCGCGGCACGTGCTCGGCTGCGCCGCGCGCTGGGCGAAATGGGGCGCCACGGCGCGGAGCCATTCGGCGCTCTCGCGTTCAGGCGCGGGCGCGCGCAGGACATTGCTGCCGGGGGCGGACCGGTCACCTACCTTCTTTGCGCGGGCGGCTGGCATCATCCCGCGTGGATGGAATGCCTTAACGTTTCCCGGCTCGAGAGACAATCGGTCGTCGAAGCCCACTTGGCAGAGTCGCCCAGCGACGATGGCGATGGCTGAGCACCCCGCGCAGTCTGGTGGTCGCGTCTGCACGGGAGCGCCGTTGCAGTGGGTGGTGCCCCCCCGCGGGCCCGACCGGCGTCTGCCCGCTTGGCCTCGGAGAGGCCGCGCGCTGCGGGGCAGATGGGTCGGGTCCGCACCCTCCGCTCCCGGGGGAGGCCCCCCCCCCCCCCCCCCCCGGGGCCGTGCGAGGCTAGTGCAAGCGCCAGGATTTGTGGGGTCGGAATAACGGAGTTATTGCGTTGCACAAATCCGCCCGCGCTGGTGGCGACCCCGCGGCTGGCCGCGGGGGCGTCCTCGCTCGGCTGGTCGGCCGCGCGCCGGCCGACCCGCTTCCGCCTCCTGCTCGCGTCATGTGGTGCGGTGCCGTGCCGTGCTTCCTCCGCCTGGTACTGGGGCGGGATGTAAATGCCGTGCCCTGTGTCGGGTTTCGGCCCTCCGCCCGCTGGGGCTTCGTTTGCCATAGTGGCTTCCTTCGGCCCATAGTGGTTTCGTTGCGGCCCATAGCGGCCTGCTGCGTTCACTTGCCCAATGGGGCCCTCTCGTCAGGTCCATAGTGACCGCGTGCTGTCGTTGGCCCGCCCAACCCGCCCTGGGGGTGGGGTGGTGGTGGTGTTCCCCCGCGGGCCCGACCGGCGCCTGCCCGCTTGGCCTCGGAGAGGCCGCGCGCTGCGGGGCAGATGGGTCGGGCCCGCACCCTCCGCTCCTGGCCCCCCCCCCCGGGCCCGTGCGAGGCGAGTGCAAGCGCCAGGATTTGTGGACGATGATGCAGTTGATGAAGATAGCGGTGATGATGATGATGATGATGATGACCATCATCATCATCATGATGATCATGACCATGATGGTGATGATCTTGCCGGTGATGTGGATGATGCTGAGGACAATGCTGATATGAAATTGCTGCGCATCGTGCTGATGATGATGATGATGATCAGGATGCTCATGATTCAGATGGTGATGATTATGGTGGTGATGCTGTTTCGGTTAATGGCGATTCCGGTGATTACGATGATGCGGACAATGCTGATGTTGATGGTGATGATGCTGTGATGATAGTTATGATGCTGCTGGTGATGATGATGATGGGATGAGGATGACACTGATGTTGATGATAATGAAGACGGTGATGATTCGGATTCTGATTCTGATGCTGATACTGTTGCTGATGATGATGCTGTTGATGGTGGTGACGGTGCGGATGATTCTGACGATGACGCTGATGATGATGATGATGCGTATGTTGATGATGGTGATGGTGATGATGGCCAATACGATGATTATAGTGATGATTGTCATGGTGATGCTGATGCTGGTGGTGCTACTGATGATGATGAGGATGATGCTGGTTCTGATGATGGTGATTTAGAAGATGAAGATGGCGATGACGAGGATCTATAATGCTGTTGATTATGCTGATGATGGTGATGATGAGGATGACGGTGGTGATGTGGTTGATGGTGCTCATGATGATGATGGTGGTGGTGCTGATGATGCTGTTGATGATGATGGGGAGTTCTTGAACAGTAATCGCTGAGCGTTGGAGGGCCGCGCGGCGCTTGCATCAGCAACCGCATCGGCCCAAGCCTTTTTCGGAAGAGGTCGCGTGCTACCAAGCCCGCCCGCGACATGGATGCGCCAGGCGGCCCGGGGCGCGGTGCTCTTGGCATTTTCCGTGGGCTCGGCGTGGCTCGGGCAGTGGTGGGCCAGTTGTGGCCCCGCCAGCCCTCCGGCCGCGCGGCCTGTGGCCGCCGCGCCGCCGGTCGTGGCGCCGGCGCCCGCTCCGCCATCGCGGAGCTGCCTGCCGGCTGGGCCGTCGACCCCCGCGCTGGCTGGCGAGCTGCGCGCGGAGCTGGAGAGGTGCCTGCCCATGGGGGGCTGCAGTACCGCTGGTGCTCCACGCGGCGGGGGTCTCGCTGGACCGCGAGCTCCTCGTCGAGTTGCTCAGCGAGGAGAACAACGACGTGCGGCACGGGTACCGCGCGGGGCCGGGGCGTGGGCTCATCCGTGAGGACGGGGACATCGCGCCAGCCGCCGGCGGAGCAGGGCTCAAGGTGCATGACTTCACCGCGCCCCTCGCGCCTGCGGAGCTACAGGCCTTCGCGCAGCAGGCCGGGGTGCTCCTTTCTGGCCATGGCGCTGCTCTCGCTGTCGCTGCGACGCGTCCTGCAGCTGGTGGCGGCGGAGTGGCGGTCGCCGCTGATGGCGCTGGGGCGGCGGCGGCGGGCTCGACGTGGGATGAGGACCAGCAGGCGGCCTCGCCGCGTTGCTCGGGGGAGGCGGATGCGCATCGGCCGGAGCCGGGGCAGCAGAAGGAGGTGGTGCCGGAGCTCTTGGCGAAGGAGCCGCCCCCGCCGCCCTGGGCGCACCCGCTGGCGCCGCGCCGGCCGCGGCCCCAGCTGGAGGCAGGCTGGTTGCCGCGCCTGCGGCCGCAACGGGAGGCGCCGCCAAGGCTGGCGCTGCCCCCGCGCCCGTAGCCGCCGTCGCGGACGGCGCCGCCGGACTCGCCGCGCGGCTGGCTGAAGCGGGCGCTGGGCCGCTGGTCGTCGCAGCCGACGGTGCAGGTGATGGCGTCGCTGGCTCGGGTGATTGCCGTGCGCTCGCGGTGCAGTACGTCATCAGCGGGGAGCGGCATCGGGCCGTCGCTTCCGGGGCCCTTGCGCTTCGGGCCGTCGGCTGGAACGACTGGGTGGTTCCAGGACCGAGGGCAGCTCGCTGGGTGGCAAACTTCATGCTCGAGAATGGAGGGAACTCGCTCGGGCACCACGTCCAGCGGAGGTCAGTCATTCGCCTGGGGCTGGGTGACATCATCGATTCGGCGCATCCCGAATACTCGGAGATCTTCGACACAGCGCGGTGCGACAACCAGCTGGCCCTCGCGAACTTTGCCAGCCTGGAGTTGGTCTCAAGACAACTTCAACTCTGTGAAGAAAGGCACAGAGATCGCGTCCTGGGGGCGCGGAAGGACAACAGCGAGCAGCAGGACGAGGAGTATAACTTCACAGGAACGACGACGACGAGAGGGCCCATGGTGGCCGCGGCTCTCTCAACCTGGAATAGCGAGCAGATCGCGAGGGAGAGCGCCGTCGCCAAGGAGAAGCGCAAAGCGCGGGAGGAGACAGCTTGCCAAGCCCAAAGGGGCCAATGGACCCAAGGGGGCGGAGGGCAGCTGACCTCCACGACTGCTTCATCGATCAAGGCTGCCTGCTGCTCCCTGGCCCAGGGCGTGCAGGCTCTCGCATCTTCGGCCGCGAGGTAATGGTGTGCCAGCGCGACGTCTTCCCCTTGCCTCTACTCGCTGTCCCCTCTCACACTGGTGCTGGCTGCCTTGCCGTCGCCCGTCGTGCTCGCCGCCGTCGCCGCGCTCGTGACTGGGCCAACGACGGCATCCGATCCCTTGACTCGCTTGCTGGACGTGATTTGGCTGGCGATGGAGCCGCGAGCGCTGCGCAGCAGATGTGCCTCGAGCACCTGGAGCGCAGCTACTGCTCGGTCGGTTCTTGTCTCGCTGATGTACGTCGCCGCGGGAGCCATCGTGAGCTCTGCTTGAGCGCCGCCATGCACGGCGAGTGCGCTACAACCGTCGCGGCCTACAACAAGGACGCTGTGTCCTGGCCGGCCGTGGGAGCGAAGCCCGTCTCCTTGGGCGATGCGCTGCCAGCCGAGCACCCTACCTGGTCGAGGGATCTGACGGCCAACGCGCGAAGACCTCCAGCTGCTGCGGCCGGCCTGCGGTCTGAGCTCGGACTTCTACGTCCTTATCTTGACCCTGCATTTCGGGATCACAGAGTGCACGGAGATTTTGTGACTGGACTGGTGAGTCGCGGCATGGCTCGCCTTGTGCCCGCCGAGGAGCTCGACGACAGCAATGCAACGGTGAGTTTATTCTTCGCCAAGAAAAGAACCAGAGGCAGAGGATCATCTTTGACTCCAGGTTGGCGAACTGCAATTTCAAGTCGCCGCAGTCGACGCGCTTGCCCTCGGCCGCCGCCTTCGCGAAGCTGGAGACGCAGGAGTGCGACGTCGTCTGGTTCAGTAGCGGTGACATCAGCAACGCCTTCTACGCCATCGAGGTGTCAGAGGAGTTGGGGTCGCGCTTCAGGCCACCAGCGCCGCGCGGCGGCGCGGCGGGCCTGCGGGGTCGCAGCGCTTCGACGCTCTTGGTGCCGGTGCTGGCGGTGTTGCCGATGGGCTGGAGCTGGGCGCTGCACCTCTGCCGGCTGGTCACGGAGGAGGGGCTTGCGCGAGGCGGCCAGCGTGCCGAGGTCCTCGTGAGGGATGGAGAGGCCCATCGCCCGCTGGGCGGCCGCTGGGCGCGGCCGCGTGCGTCGACAACTTCATGGTCATGGGCTCGCCGAAGCAGGACGTCGGCAGCGCGGGGCTTGCCGTCGCGGAGGCGCTCACCAGCCAGGGCTTCGCGATCCATGAGGAGACCAATGGGGCCGTGTGCCAGACAGACTTCGCGGGCCTCTCTTTCGGCGGGCGCGGCCACGCGGCGCGGCTATCCACCGAGCGCGTTTGGAGGCTGCGTCTGGCTATTGAGGAGCTCCTGGGCCGTCGTGCTTGCTCAGGGCACGTGCTCGAGATCGTGGTGGGCCATGCGACCTGGATCATGATGGCGCAGCGGTCTTCCCTGTCGGTGTTCAGCTCCGTGCACGCCTACCTTGAGTCCAAGGGCATCGAGGAGGGCGAGTTGTGGCCGGCCGTGAGGGAGGAGCTCTGGCACGTCAGGAACTTGTTGCCGCTGATGGTGGGTGGCTCACGCGGACTCCAGCTGGCGCAGCAAGGTCACGGCCAGCGACGCTTCGCACTGGGGCTGCGGAGTCTGCGAGCGCGAGGCGGTCGTGGAGGAGATCGCTCGCTGGGGGCGGACGGCTGAGCGCTGGCGGTGCCGCCAGGGCGCCACGGCCGCTCGAGCCCGCGCCTACGGGGACGCGGGTGCTTCTGCGAAGCTGAAGCAGCTGCTGGTGTCAGACGACTTGCCAGACAGTTTGCGCCAGGCTGACGAGCATGCGAGGGCCTTCGAAATGTTCGACGCGAGCTTCACTGTCCCAGAGGCATGGCATATCGTCGAGTCGTTCCCTTGGCGGGGCCCAGCGAACATACTGCGGCTGGAGGGGCTCGCTCTTTCGAGCTCGCTCCGACATCTCCTTCGAGATCGGAGAGCTTTTGGACGTCGAGTTCTCCTCTTGGTCGACACCTGGGGATGGCTCTCGCCGCCTGGAATGGCCGATCGTCGGCCTTCCAGCTTCGAGACATCCTTCGTGAGATCAGTGCCCTCACCTTGGCGCGCCGCCTCCACGCGTGCGTCCGCTGGGCCCCGTCAGAGGGGAACCCGGCTGATAACCCGCCCCGAGGCTTGTATTACCTCGAGCCGCAGCTGGAGGGGGGGGGCGCCGAGGTGGGGCCTTCTGCTGCTGGTGCTGGGCCTGGGGTGCTGCCAGCCGTGCCGGAGTTCCCGAGTTTCAGCGCAGGCAAGGAGCGGGCGGTCCCGCGCGCGCGAGAGGACGGAGCTGGCAGCCCCGCAAGGCGACTGGGCGAAGATATTGGCATCGCGTCGGCTGCTGCGGCGACCGCAAGGAGGACACGCCATCGCCCGAGTCGGCGCCCCTCCCGGGCTCGTGCCTGCCGTCCTTCCTGGGGTCCAGGTCCGTGGCCAAGGCGACCCTCTTGGACCACCAGAAGAGAGCCGAAGCCTCCCTGGGTTGGGCGCTGCAGGCGGGGGTGAGCTGGACCGCAGTCGGGGAACTCGACCTGGCGCTGGCGCAGTTCCTGGACAGACTGTTCATCCTGGAGTGCGCCGGGGATGTGGCCAGCAAGACCTTTGCCGCGGTCAAGTACTACTTCCCCGAGGTCGGCGGGCACGGCGCGCTGAATTTG
Organism: Prorocentrum cordatum; assembly: GCA_963575745.1. NCBI lineage: Eukaryota > Dinophyceae > Prorocentrales > Prorocentraceae > Prorocentrum > Prorocentrum cordatum. The sequence goes on along the minus strand of CAUYUJ010017451.1, from coordinate 12,749 downwards.
CCGTGGGCGACCAGGGCGCTGGCTGGCTGGGCCAGGGTGGTGCCGCGAGCAGCGCGGATGCCAGTGCCGTGGCTTCGCGCAGCGGCGCTGGCCGGGCATCTGCGGTCCAGGGGCTGCCTGGAACACGCTGGGTCGCTGCTGCTGGCCTTCAATGCCTACCTCTGCCTAGGCGAGCTGGATGCGTTGACGCCAATGCAGCTGGTCGCGCCGGTGGTGGGCGCTGGGTTCGGACAGCAACTGGGGGCTTAGCTGCTGGGTCCGAGCGAGCTGGGGGCGCCGACAAAAGGAGGGGCCTTCGACGTGAGCGTCGGGCTGGACGGAGTCGGGTACCTGTGCGAGTGCCACGCAGTGCTCAAGCGGCGTGGCCAGCGCAAGACCGACAGGCTTTGGAGCTTCGCCCGCGACGACCTGTCCGTGGAGATGCAGGTGTCGGCGGGGGCGCTGGGGCTGGGCCAGAGGGCTGATCGTCTACGGCCCCTGGCACAACGGCGCGTCGCGCGACCTGCTGGCCGAGGCGCGCTCGGCGCTGGAGGTCAAGTCAAGGAAGCGCTGGCACTCCGTCGGGATGCTGGAAAGGTGCAGCGAGGAGGCGCGGGCCCTGGCAGAGCTACGCGCGGCGCCAGCCCAGACGCTCGAGTTCGGGCGGCGCGTCGCCGCCAGGCTAGGGCCCATCTTCCCGGAGCGCGAGGGGCTGCCGCCGCTGCCAGCGCGGCCAGTGGGGCGTCGCTAAGCGAGGGCGAGGTGAAAGTGAGGGTGCGCCGACTCTTGAGAAAGGCTTTGGCATCTGCCGAGGTTTCAAGGAAGCAGGTTTATCTGGAGCTGTATTCAGGCCAGGGGGGCATGTCAAAATCGATGCGAAACCTCGGTTTCGGGGTGGTGCCCGTTGATATTTTCAAGCTCCCCTGGTTTGATCTGGATAGGCCGTGCGTCCAGGATCGTGGGGGTTGGACTACGGGGGGCGTGGTCGTCAGTCTTTGGATGGGCGCGCCATGCTGTTCGTGGTCTCAGGCTCGGCATGGGCCCCCCGAGTAGTAGCTGGTGCCGTCTCAGAAGCCCTTCCCGCCTTTGGGGGATGCCAAATCTTAACCCCCGTGCCCGCCTTGCCTGTGAGAAGGGCAATTCTCAATTTAAGTCTCGTCTTTCCCTGATCCGCACGCGCCGCAACAATCACGTGCTGGATGTGGCAGACATCTCAACTCGCCCGCCTCTCGGGGCGGCCCGATAGCCATCGGTGTGTCGTGGGCTTCTGTGCCTTCGGAACCCGCTGGCGAAAGCGCACTCGGGTCCAGGTCTGGAGTTCCAGTTTCCAGGTAAACCTCCTCGGGCCGTGCCGGGGCCGTTCTGGCCAGTGCAGTTTTTCTGGTAAACGCCACATTGTATTCTCAGGCCGTGACCCAGGCCCGGGCAAACTGTGGACCAGTGTCGCTGAGCCCTACCCCGTCTGTTTTTGTACCTTGTGTGCCCGAGCCTTGGAGCAAACGATCCAGTCGCTGAAATGAAGCCGACTCCGACAAATTGTTAGTTGCGGCTAGTGCCAGAATTTCATTTCGGGTGGCTTGGGGTTTTTCTGTTTTTCTCTCGTTCGGTGTGTTTGTGTGTTTGTGGTGTGTGTGTGTGTGTCTGTGCTGTGTGTGTGTTGTGCCGTTCGTTCGTCTCCCTCTCCTCCGCCGAGCTTGGAGCGTGTCCCGTCCTGTCCTGCTCGGCCCGCCTGGCCCGAGACACAACATGTCCTGGCCTGGTTGGGCGTCGCGATGGGGAGTTCTTGAACAGTAATCGCTGAACGTTGGAGGGCCGCGCGGTTTCTGCATCTGCTACCGCATCGGCCCAAGCCTTTTTCGGACCCGCCCGCTGCCTCCGTTCTTCTTGTGTTTCTCTCTTCCTCTCTCGTTTGGTGTGTTTGTGTGTTTGTGATGTGTGTGTGTGTGTGTGTCTGTGCTGTGTGTTGTGCCGTTCGTTCGTCTCCCTCTCCTCCGCCGAGCTTGGAGCGTGGCCCGTCCTGTCCTGCTCGACCCGCCGGGCCCGAGACACAACATGTCCTGGCCTGGTTTAGCGTCGCGATGATGATGTTGATGATGATGATGATGATGATGATGATGATGACGATGATGATGACGATGATGATGCTGATGATGATGCTGATGCTGATGCTGGTGATGATGTTGTTAATGATGACGATGTTGATGATGATGATGGTGATGATGATGATGATTGTGATGATGGTGATGCTGATGGTGGTGGTGGTGATGACGCTGATGATGATGTTTCTGGCGACGAATGTGATGATGGCGGTGCTGCTGCTGCTGATGATGATGATGATGATGATGATGATGATGATGATGAGGATGAGGATGATGATGATGATGATGATGATGATGATGATGATGATGATGATGATGATGATGATGATGATGATGATGATGATGATGATGATGATGAAGAGGATAATGATGATGAGGGGAGGAGGACGAGGAGGAGGAGGAGGAGGAGGAGGAGGAGGAAGAGGAGGAGGAGGAGGAGGAGGACCCCTGGCACCGAGCGGAACGAGATGCTGAGCCGACGGCGACGGCGACAGGCGCGATGCTGAGCCCATTTCCGCCCCGAGTTCTGCGACGTCGATCGCAAGACGTCCATGCTTGCAGGGAGCGCGTCGACCGTGTGCTGTTGTTTGTCGCATGGCCGGGCGCGGTCATGCGCACGCGCCCGGTGTCGGTGGCCAGGGCGCAGCTTGCGGCGCGCGGCCCTTGATGCGGCGGCCTCACGAGGTGTTGGTCGGCCCTCCTCGTTCTGCTCCTTGCCGCGCCTCCTCCTTCTCAGGTCCCTCCTCACCTTCTTCCTCCTCCTCTTCCTCCCTCCTCCCTCCCCTCTCCTCTGTCGCCCCCCTCCTTCTGCTCCTGCTCCCCGTTATTCTTCCTCTTCTTGTGGTATTCCTTCTTCTCCTGCTGCTGATCCTGCTGCTGCTGCTCCTCCTCCTCGTCGTCATCGTCATTGTCGTTGTCGTCGTCGTCGTCGCTGGCGTCATCGTCGTCGGCGTCGGCGTCGGCGTCGTCGTCGTCGTCGTCGCCCTCCTTCTCCTCGGAAGGGTCCCCCACCCCTCCGAGTTCTCCCCTTCTTTTTCCCTGCTCCCCTCCTGGACCTGCCTCGCTCCCGTCGGTGGGTTCCCCCCCAGTCCGCTCTTCTCCTCGCCCCCCCCTTTCCTCTGCCCCCCGTCCTCACGCCCCCCTCCCGCCTACACAACTGCACAATCAGAGTATTAGTATGGCGTGCCATTGTTTCTTTGTTGCTGGTGGGATCGTGAAGGGGGCCGTGGGCGTACATGCTCAAGCCATCATCCAGCAAGCTGGGGCCGTTTGCTCAGTGGACGCGGATGGTCGGCCGTGCCGCCGTCCTCGCCTGCGGTGTGGCCTCGAACCTGCTGGAGGCCTGGATTTCGCGAGCACCGCCGTGTCCGCGGCTGCCCGCCTGCCCCGCGGCGCCGGCCTGCCCAGCGGTGGCGTGCGGCAACCTCTCGTGCGGGGAGGTCCACTGCCGAGCGTCGGAGCAGTCTCTGACGTGCCCGGCGGCGCCCACGCCGCCCGCGGCGGCCCCACCGCCGCCCGCCGAGCCGAAGGTTTCCCCGGCCCCGCCGGCGACCCCGCCGGCCGTCGAGGTGGCCTTCAGCGGCGGGCTCCTCACCTGGCTCCCAGTGGTCGTGGGCCACGTGCTGCTGTTCTGCGTCCAGTTCGGCCGCGGGGGTGTTGTGTTCGTCGGTCGTCTTCTTCGTCGTGGAGATGGCCGCCCGGGCGCCGCCACCCGCCAGCGTCCTGCCCTGGGCGTGGGTGCTGCATCGCGGCGAGCCGCTGTTGCATCAGCGGAGAGTCTGGGGCAGGTTGGAGCATCTTCCGGTGGGGAGCGCTAACGCTCTCAGCGTCCTCATCTCAACGCCGGACCACGATGTGTATGAGGAAAACTACGCGCCTGGCAGTCCGGACATCGTGGCATCAGTCTTCACCAGGACGCGGCAGGCGCTCGCGGGGGTGGACGTGGGCTCCCGCTACCGCTTCCGCCGGGAGCCGAACGCCGCAGAGGCCGAGGCGATCGGCGACGCCCTCGCCCAGGTCGCTTCCGACCTGTACCTCGAGCGGGAGCGCTGCTGGCCGGCCGCTGGCGCTGCCCCCTGGAGGCGCGCTCGTGGAGTTCGACTTCGGGGCGCTGGCGCTGGATGTCGTGCCGGCGGGTGCCCGGGGGCCCGCCCCTCTGCCGGCCGCGGCCTTGGCCGGGGTGGCGCCCGCGGGCGCGGCCCCCGCCCCCGCGGCGCCCGCCGCCCCCGCAGTCCCCGCCGGCGCGCCGGCAGGGCCTGGGGCTGGCCATGTGGCGCCCGCGGGGGCTCCCCCTCCTGGGCCGGTCTGAGTGCTGGTGGAGTCGACCAGCGCCGGCAGCCGCGGCGACGTCATCGAGCTGAACGGCACGCAGCGTCTGGAGGGCGACGTTGGCCTCATGCGCGTCGGCGCTGGCTGGGTCGCCATCAGACAGATCACGAACCGTCGGTGCACCAGTGTGCTGAGAGCGGCTCGGACATCAGGCTGCTGGGGGGGCCGCCTCGTGCGGACGGCTCCCGCGCTCGGTTGGCCTGGCGCGAGGTGGTGCCGCTGCTGACAGAGAGTCACATCCCAGGGTGGTTGCTGGACGGGCCCCGCACGGTGCTCTGGTGCTGCCAGTTCATCGACCGAAAGCGGGGCGGCACAGTGGAACACTTCAACGCCTTCCTCGGGTTCTACCACCTGTCGAAGGACGACTACGGGGTGAGCCATTACGAGGACATCATGAAGATGATCGAGCACCTCGGGTGCTGGGGCCACCTGAACCTCCCCGACCTCGTCGGGGTCGAGTTGGCGATGCGGCAGGCGCAGCTCTACGAGCACATCTACTCCATGGAGTTCGAGGCTCAGCAGGCCAAGGGATCAGGAGCTGGCGCCGGAGGCGACGGCAAGGACAAGCAGAAGAGTCGAGGGCGCGGAGCTGGGCTGCATAAGTTCGGCATCGTGGACGAGGCGGCGGTGTTCACCGGAGCGGCCAAGGAGGACGGCCGTTCCATGGTCTGCCCGTTGCTGCTGGAGCACGTCTCCAAACAGGTCGAGCGCGACGCAGGGATCCTGAAGCAGATCGGGAAGGCCCGTCAAGAGCGTCGCGCTCTGTCATCATGAACTCGACGGGCGGCGCCTGGGTTCCCCTCGCCCAGGCGCCCGACAGGCCGAGAGAGGGGGCAGGCGTTCGCCTCGCGCCTTCAGCCGCACTTCCTGTGCGTGAGGCTCCTCTCCCCCGCGCTGCTGATCGCCGACGTGTTCTCTTTCCCCTTCCCCTTCATGGCGCGGGGGCTCCGCCCTCGCAGTCTTCTTCCCCGCTGACGCGGTCAGTCCGAAGGCGTCTAGAGAGGCGCCCCCGTCTCGACGGCATGGTCAATGACATGTCCACGACGCTGAACGAGCTGTGGGGCTGCCAGGCACCAGGTCGCGGTCAGGCGCCTGCGTGCTCATCGACGCCGACGGCCGGCCACGACCAGGTCTTCCGGGCGCTGCGGGGGGCTGCCTCGCTTTTCGGCCCGTGCCCCGCTGACCTGGGTGGCCCAGGGGCCCTTGAGAAGCTCCGGATATCGCAATCGTACGAGGGCGACGCCACGATGGTTGCCCCGGCGAGCCTCGACACCGTCAACTCCATCTCGCTGCCTGCCGCGGGCGCTCGACCTACGCCCATGGTGGGCGTCGACTAGGTGGCAGGCCAGAACATCGCTCGCCGGCTTCAAGAGTTGCTTTTACCCCGACAGCTGGGGTTGGAACGTATTCAGGAGGCAGGGCCGAGACGGCTCTACACTGACCCTGCCCTCCGCAATCCGCGCCTCTATGCCAGGGTGGTTCGGAGGCTCCAAGATGCCGGGCTCGCGGACTTCCACAGCGCGGCCGAGTGCTACGTGGGCCTGTTCTTCGTCCGCAACAAGAACGGGCAGCTTCGCGTGACCCTCGACGGCCGCCGCGCCTCGCTCAGGTTCCGCCCGGCGGACTCCGTGGAGCTCGCCACCGGCGCGGCCTTCTCGCAGATCTCCGTCGACGGCGACGAGCCGATCTGCATCGGCGGGGTCGACGTCGCCGACGCGTTTTACCAGGTCGAGATCCCCCCGCGGCTCCAGCGCTTCTTCGGGCTGCCCCGCGCTCGCGCCGGAGACGTCGGGATCGCCGCCCTCGCCGACGGCGCGCCCGTCAAGGCCTCCTCCTGGGTGGCGCCGTGTTTCCGCTGCCCGCCGATGGGCTGGGGCATCAGCGCGTGGGTCTGCCAGTCGCTAAACGAGGCTGCGACGACTCGGGCTCTGCCGGGCCAAGCTGGTCGTCGACTGGTGGATCGCCGCCCGGCCCCGGCCCTGTCCGAGGGGCCATGCCGCGCCGCGTGCGTGGACAATTTCGTCGCGCTGCCCCGCCACCTTCGAGAGGTTCTGGGCGCGGCGCCAGCTGTCGAGGCCGAGCTTGGGGCTTCGTCTCCCCCCGCGCACCCGATGGAGGCGTCGGCGGGGGGTGGCGCGCTGAGCTGGCACTTCAAGGCTGATCGCCCGGTGATCGGGCTGGCAGTTCGTCTTCGGTGGCGCCTCCGCCTGGCCATCGGCGAGCTCCTCGCGAAAGGCTGGTGCAGCGGCTACGCCATGATGAAGGTGATCTCCCACTTCGCGTCGCGGGCGCTGATCCGCCGCGAGCCGCTGAGCTGCCTGAATTCCGCGTGCGCTTTCGTGGGCGAGGGCACTCGGGGGCGACGGCGTCTGCCGCCTGCGGTGAGACGGGGGCTTCGCTGGTGCCGCGCCCTCCTACCGCTGTGCCAGCGCGACGCGAGGCGCCCGCTCTCGCCGATCGTTTCTTGCGTGGGCGCCTCGTGGTGGGGCGCCGGAATTGCCGAGAAGTCCCTCTCCCTTTCTCAAGTCCATCGTCTATCGCTCTTCAACGAGAGGTGGCGTTTCTCGAGGGATGGCGAGCGGCAGATCGCCCCCCGGGACCAGGCCCTCGCCCTGGAGAGCAAGCAAGCCAGCTCGACTACCTCGACCTTCTCGAAACCGCCCTCATCGCATCCTACAGCCATAGCCTCAGCCCTGGAGCAGCAGATCCCGTTCCGGTTCGAGAGCGCCCAGGACCAGGAGGAGGCGGAGGAGGCATCGTTCGAGGAGGTGCCGAAGGAGGTGTGGGTGGACGGGTGGCACCGTGCATTGTCCTCACCGTGGAGTCGGAGGGAGTCGCAGGTGGCACTGGGGTCGGGCTCTCGTCCTGCGTCTGAAACGCCGCCTTCGAGCCCTTCGAAACTTCGGAACTGCGCGCGTTATCCTGAACGACTTGATGGCTCCGTTGCTGGCTTTGCTCAAGGGCCCGTCCTCAGCCCCACCGCTGTTGAGGATCTGCCGCCTAGCCTGTGCGTTGCTTCTGGCCTCAGACTGTTCGGCTGCGCGGCGCTGGCCCCCGTCCGAGCACGACGGCGCGGGCCCGGCCTCCCGCGACCAGGCTGGCGACGTTCCCGAGGCTGTTCGTGCTGGGGCCGTGCCAGGTCTGGCGGGCCATGGCGGCGCCTGGCGAGCCTGGGCTTCGCGGCCAGCAGCCCCCCGCCGCGTCCAGCGCGCAAGCCCCCGGCCGCCCCAAGAGGGCCTTCAAGATGCACAAATCGGCTTATTCCTTTTGTAAAACGTACGTTTTCAGCATACTCGCTTGCTTCGTCTTCACAGTGCCCCAGGCGCCCCCGAGGAGCCCCAAGACGGCCCAAGAGAGACCCAAGAGGGCCCAAGACGGCCCGAAAGGGTCGTCCTGTGGGGCACGGGACCCCCCAAGACGGTCCAAGAAGCCCCGAAGCCGGCCCAGGAGGCCCCAAAGACGGCCTCAGGGAGGCCCAAGAGGGCCTCGTTCGAAATCATTTTCCTGGAAGCCTCTCCGGGAACATGTTTTCCGGGTTCCCAGGACGCCCGAGAGGCCCACAAGACAGCCTCAGCGAGGACCAAGAGGGCCCGAGATGGCTTGAAGATGGCCGAAGAGGGCCCCAAGAGGGCTTTCAAGAGGCACAAATCGGCCCATTCCTTTTGTAAAACGTACGTTTTCAGCATACTCGCTTGCTTCGTCTTCACAGTGCCCCAGACGCCCCCGAGGAGCCCCAAGACGGCCCAAGAGAGACCCAAGAGGGCCCAAGACGGCCCGAAAAGATCGTCCCGTGGGGCTCACGGAGCCCCACAGACGGCCCAAGAAACCCCGAAGCGGGCCCAAGAGGCCCCCAAGACGGCCTCAGGCAGGCCCAAGAGGGCCTCGTTCGAAGTCATGTTCCCGGAAGCCTTTCCGGGAACATGATTTCCGGGTTCCCAGGACGCCCAGGAGGCCCACAAGACAGCCTCAGCGAGGCCCAAAAGGGCCCGAGATGGCTTGAAGATGGCCGAAGAGGGCCCCAAGAGGGCTTTCAAGAGGCACAAATCGGCCCATTCCTTTTGTAAAACGTACGTTTTCAGCATACTCGCTTGCTTCGTCTTCACAGTGCCCCAGACGCCCCCGAGGAGCCCCAAGACGGCCCAAGAGAGACCCAAGAGGGCCCAAGACGGCCCGAAAAGATCGTCCCGTGGGGCTCACGGAGCCCCACAGACGGCCCAAGAAGCCCCGAAGCCGGCCCAAGAGGCCCCCAAGACGGCGTCAGGGAGGCCCAAGAGGTTCGAACGAAGCCATGTTCCCGGAAGCCTTTCCGGGAACTTGATTTCCGGGTTCCCAGGACGCCCAGGAGGCCCACAAGACAGCCTCAGCGAGGCCCAAGAGGGCCCGAGATGGCTTGAAGATGGCCGAAGAAGGCCCCAACAGGGCCTTCAAGAGGCACAAATCAGCGCGTTCCCTTTGTAAAGCGAGCATGTTCAGCATGCTCCCTTGCTTCGTCTTCGCAGTGCCCCAGAGGACCAAGAGGAGCCCCAAGACGGCCCAAGAGAGACCCAAGAGGGCCCAAGACGGCCCAAAAGGGTCGTCCTGACCCCAAAGACGGCCCAAGAGGCCCCAGGAGGCCTCCAAGACGGCCTCCAGGAGGCCCAAGAGGGGGGCCTCATTCGAAATAATGTCCCCGGAAGTTTCTCCGGGAACATGATTTCCGGTTTCCCAGGACGCCCAGACAGCCCCCAGAGGCCCCGGACACGCCGAAGATGGCCCCAGGACGGCCGACGACGCCGCCAAAACGCCCCAAGAGCGCCTCCAGAGGCCCCTCCAAAGGGCCCCAGAAGCCGAAAATCATTTATTTTCCAATGGTTTTTGAAGCATTCTTGCGCTCTCCCATGTTCCGCCTCCCCACGGTCCCGGACCGCGTCAGAGGCCCTGCGAATCGCTCCAAGACGGCCGAAGAGGCTCCCAAGAAAGCCCAGAGACGGCCCAGGAGGCTCCCCAGATAAGTCAAGAGGGCTTCGAGAGCGCTCCAAGAGAGCCCCAAGAGCGACCCAAGAGGGCCTGAAGAGCGCGACGATAAGCCGTTCTGGCTCAGATTTTGCTGAGCCTGGTCGTGCAAACTTCAGAACGGCGCTGCACGATCGAGCCTTTTCGGCTTCGTTCCAGCCTGCCGTGTGCAGGTGGCGCCTGCAGTCCGTATGTCAGCCCCAGCATGCCGCAATGGCAGTGGCGGCAATGGCGGCCAAACCTCGGCTACCTGGCGCTGCGCCTGCTGCGGGTGCAACCGCAACAAGCTCTCCTGGTTCTGGTGCAAGCACTGCGGTGCGCAGTGGCAGAAGCCAGCTGAGCCGCAGTCTCGCGGGGGCGCGTGGGCATATCCTGGTGATGGTCTTCGCCTTTTTGGTAAAGGACCTGGTCAGCCTCCCCTGCGCCCAGGGCTCCTCACGCCAGGAGCTTCGCCTGGGGGAACTGCGGCCACCCCGACCATCCCCGCCAGACGCCAAGCTCGAGGACATCCAGGCCACCATTGACACGCTCACCAATGTTGGGGATCGAGTCGGGGCGGCCCACTGCAGCAAGATCCTCGAGCAGCGCAAGGCGAACCTTGCCGCAGCAGGCAATCAGCAGCCCCTCCAGCAGCGGGTCAACTCAGCCTTCCAGTCGGCGCGAAACCTGGAGGGCAAGCTGGAGAAGGCGGTGGCGCATTTTCAGCGACTGGAGTCTCAGTTGGCTGAGCAGAAAGAATGGGTTTCGAAGGTCAACGAGGGGCTGGTGGCCGCGGAGTCCGAGCGCACCCAGTTGGTCCGCGCGCTCCACGCCAGCACCTGCGGGCCGCCGAACCCCACTTCGCCTGCTCCAGCAAGCGTGGTCACCATCTCGACTGATGACATCTTGGAGGGCAAGTCTGACTTGCCCATCTCCATGGGAAGTTTCGGCCAGCTCGACGACGGCATCTACGAGCTGGACCCGCGCACTCGAGACGAAGCAAAGCAGCGGATGGAAAAAAACTACAGGCCGACACCACGGCTGCTATTGGGGTGCTCTTTGGAGACGCTTCGGCCAAGATCAAGGCGGCGAAGGAGGAGCATCAGGCATTACTTGGACGGCGCCAGAAGAAAAAGCGCAAGGTCGACAGCGCTGAAGGCGATGGGGGGGGGGGGGGGGGGTCTGCTTCTGAAGGCGCCGCACTAGCCGCTCCAGCACCTGAGGGCTCGCCGCCCCCTGCTGATTCAGCACAGCCTGTGCCTGCCGCTCCCGTGCCTGCCCCTTCAGAACGTCCCGCGTCCTCCTCGGTGGAGGAAACGGCGCGTCGGGCCACTCGGGTGGCAGCGGCCGCCATCTCGCAGCAAGGGCCCCCCCCTCCCTCCCCCCCCCCCCCCCCCCCAGGCGGTGCAGCCGCAGCTTGGGTGGGCGCGGGGAAAGGGGGGGGGGGCGCGCCACGCTTAACTTTAGTATACTGGGCGTGCTTAGCCAGCCCGCCATCTCCCATTTCTGGCCCAGGCTCACTTGGGTTAAGTCGTGCTCGGAGGGTCCTGATTTGTTCACCACATGTTCCGTGGGGTTCTGGTGTTCCTCACTGCCGCGCCGCACCCGCAACGCTCGCGCCCCACCTCTCTTTCCTTCCCACACAGCGCCGCGCAGCACAGCGCAGCACGTCGCAGCAGCACAGCACAGCACAGCACAGCACAGCACAGCACATCACAGCACAGCACAGCACAGCACAGCACAGCACGTGCACAGCAGCGTAGGGGGTGCGTAGGGGCTGGTCTCTCACGGCGGCCGCTATCCGTGACGGTCGTCCAGGGCACAGCAGGCATGGCATATTCTCGACACCATGAGGGGGTGCGCAGGGGGTGGTCTCTCACCGCGGCCGCTATCCGTGACGGTCGTCCAGGGCACAGCAGGCATGGCATATTCTCGACACCATGTGCGCAGGGGTTGGTCTCTCACCGCAGCCGCTGCCCGTGACGGTCGCCCAGGCGCAGCAGGCATGGCATATTCTCGACACCGTGGGGGGGTGCGCAGGGGGCGGTCTCTCATCGCGGCCGCTATCCGTGACGGTCGTCCAGGGCGCAGCAGGCATGGCATATTTTCGACACCACAGGGGGTGCGCAGGGGGCGGTCTCTCACCGCGGCCGCTACTCGCGACGGTCGTCCAGGGCACAGCAGGCAGGGCATATTCTCGACACGTAGGGGGTGCGCAGGGGGTGGTCTCACCGCGGCCGCTATCCGTGACGGTCGTCCAGGGCACAGCACGCATGGCATATTCTCGACACCATGAGGGGGTGCGCAGGGGGTGGTCTCTCACCGCGGCCGCTACTCGCGACGGTCGCCCAGGGCACAGCAGGCATGGCATATTCTCGACACCATAAGGGGGTGCGCAGGGGGCGGTCTCTCACCGCGGCCGCTACCCGTGACGGTCGTCCAGGGCTCAGCAGGCATGGCATATTCTCGACACCGCAGGGGGTGCGCAGGGGGCGGTCTCTCACCGCGGCCGCTATCCGTGACGGTCGCCCAGGGCGCAGCAGGCATGGCATATTCTCGACACCCTAGGGGGGTGCGCAGGGGGCGGTCTCTCACCGCGGCCGCTACCCGTGACGGTCGTCCAGGGCGCAGCAGGCATGGCATATTCTCGACACCATAAGGGGGTGCGCAGGGGGTGGTCTCTCACCGCGGCCGCTATCCGTGACGGTCGCCCGGGGCGCGGCGGTATCGGCGGGGCAACGGCCACCAACATCATTCTCACATGCTCCACTTCAGCTCTCATCACTCCAGCCATAATATAAGTATGTGGGGTTCCTTTGTAGCGTATTTTTGTCGCCTGCCCAGGCCCGGACCCAGAGGCGCCAGGACCGCCCCCCCTCTTCCTCGCCTCCGTCTTCCCCCCCCCCCCCCGCCTCAGGAAGGTGGGTCTGACCTCGCCCCGATTTCTGTGATTGCCAGCGTCTCAGGGCGGGGGCCTGGCCAAAAGCTTTTACTTAATGCCCCCGCGCATGTCGTCTGCATGCAGGGGCATCACCTTCTGACAGGGGAACGTCTAGAGCAAGCCAGTGCCTGGGCTTCTCGTAACAAGTGGCGTGCCATATGGGGCCCAGCGGCTCCAGGGGACGGCGTCGGGCCCATGGGAGGTGTCGCGATATTCGTCAGCGGTTTCCTGGGCTTGCACCATGGTGTCACCTCGCCGTCGCCGTCTCGGGTCATTTCAGGAGTTGTGGGGGTTCCTGGTGGTCTGGAGTTCTCGGTTACGTCGATCTACTTCAGAGACGGTACTTGCATCGACCAGTACAACCAGCAGATATTGTCGGGCGCGTGGCAGGCCTCCACGGGCTCCTGCCTCCCTTGGATTATGCGGCGATT
>CAUYUJ010017450.1:214777-235680 GCA_963575745.1 Prorocentrum cordatum | reverse complement strand
GGGCGCGGGCGCGGCGGCGGCGGCGGCGCGCGCGCGAGGAAAGGGGGGGGGGCGGGAAGTTGGACACTGCATGTGGACGGGGGCATGGAGTTGGGGGTCCGCCCGAAGGGGTCCGATGGGCGCTGAACTTGAACGGGGGAGGCGGACCTCGGGGCAGCTCTGGGTGCGACGACGACTGGCCGCGCAGAGGCGGGCGCTACGACAGGACACTGGCGCGGGCCCGCCCAAAGGCAAACGGTGGCCACTCAAATTGGGCACTGGGCTGGGGACGGCAAGGTGCAACGGCGACGGCCCCATCAAAGTAGATCAGCGCCGCAGAACACGAGTCTGGATCGTTGGCCACCGCGCTGGGCGCCCGAGGCAGCCCCAGGTTGCTGCGACAACGGCGCACGACCGAGCGGCACTAACGTTGGGGCCTTGTCATGCCCCAGCCGAATGCAAAGAAGCGCTCGACGTGGACGATCGAGACGGCCGCGGTCGACGCGAAAACAGCCCACGCAAAGAGGGCTAAGTTCGGACAGGGGCGTGGACCAGCGCCCGCCTGAAGACGAAGGACGGACATCAAGTTCGGGCACGGCTGGGCTGGGCGCTCCAGGCAAGCACGGTGGCTACGACGACGGCCGAATCAACTTTGGGCACTACACGTAGGCGCCGCGAACGCCGCGAGGCCAATGGTGGAGACCCCAGCTGGACACAGGACTGGGCCGCCCACGCGTTCCGGTTTTTCGACAACGGCGGGCGCTCGAACATGGACGCGGGCCTGCGCCCGTCGAACGTCCAACGGTGGAGCCCACGGGTGGACACCAGCTTGGGCCCGCTAGGAGGGCGGCCCTGGTTGCTACGGCGACGGCCCACGCAAAGGTGAGCAACTTCGGTTGGACACGCGCGCGCGCGTCCACGAATGCACGCCGTTGCGCGCAGCATCCGTGCACGTGGGGCACGAACTACAAAAGCAGAAAGACACCCACGCACTGGGCGGCAAGTGCGCAGGCACTGCAACACATAAAGGAAACACATGGACACATAAGAATACAAACGTACATACTTATATATGTGAGTGTGCACGGGCACTCCATGTTTGAGTATTATGTAGCTACGCGTGTAGATAGTGCACGCCCGATCCAGGTGCCCAAGATTCATAGCAAGAATGCCCAGGAGTCCCTGATAAGCCCTGGAGCCCCTGGAGTCGCGATGACCAATGTCCCACGAATACCCTGGAGCTTGAATGTCCACGTGACAGTGGATTCCTGGAGCCTCTCAGAATGGCCAGCAATGCACGCAGGTGGAGAGAGTGTTGTTGTGACCATTTTGTTTTCTACATGCGGGCTCACCCGCACAAATGTGCAAGGACAAGTGCACGCACACGCGCACACAGAGTCACACAAACACACGCGTGAAAGGGAGGTTCCGGCCAGCGGCGCGGGGGTGGCGCACGGGCACGGCCCTCAGCGTTCGTGCCGCCGCGGAGCGCGACGGGGCAAGGCTGCGAAGTCACCCTCCCTCCTCCCCTTCTCCCCCATCTCCTCCTGCTCCTCCATCCTCCCTCCCCCTCCTCCTCCTGCTCCTCATCCGTCTCCTCCTGCTCCTCCATCACCTCCTTCTCCCCCTGGTCCCCCATCTCCTCCTGCTCCTCCATCCGCCCCCTCCGTGCTCGGCCAACGCCCGAAAACGATGCCGAGCCTCAGCCCGCCGCCTCACTCACTTAGCAGCCCACATGTTGGCGATGAGCTGGTGGTCAGTCTGGACCTGCTTGTCGTGCTCGTCGAGCTTCTCGTTCGAGGTGTCTGCGACCAGGTTGAGCGCCGTGCGAAGCTTCCTGAGGCGCCTGAATGCCAGCTGTTTGGCGCGCAACTCGATCTTGTACTTCCTCAACGCCTTGCGGTACAGCTTCTTTGAAACCAACCCCTCACCTGCTTTGGGCATGGCGGCTGCGCGCCGCGCCGATGCGCAAGAGTCCGCACACTGGAAGGCCGCCTCTAGCCTAAACAGCATCGTGAAACAACAAGTCGGACGAACGGCACACGCATGCTTGACCCTGCACGCACTCCTTCCTCATTCCTCCTTCCTCCGTCCTCGTTCCTCCCTCCTGTCTCATCCCTATCATTCGTCACTCCTCCACTCCTTCCTCAATCGTCATCCATCCTCCCTCCTCCCCCATTCCTTCCTCATGTGCGAGGTTGGGAAGCGACGGCGAGCAGGGGCACGATGGGTAGGCGGGAGGGGAGGGGGTGATAGCCACGGGACTGATGAGGGGCAGTAGGAGCATGAAGGAGGGGAGGCGAGGGGGACGATGAGGAGCGAGGACCCCGACGGACGCGAGGGCCGCTGTGATCTTGGCGGGCACGAGGGGGGCATGGGGGGCGCCCGCGCCACGAGGAGCATGAAGAGCACGAGGCAAGCAGGAGCATAATGATAGTGAGGAGAATGAGGAGCAGGCAGGGAGTGAGTCTCGTCTCGTGCGCTCGATCTTGTACTTCCTCAACTCTCAACTTGCGGTGCAGCTTTCCTGAAGCCAAACGCCTCAGGTGCCAATGTGTCTGGCGGCGCCAGGCGGCTCACTCACGGGGGCACGCCGCGTCGGCGCCGCAACGCCAGCACGGAGGTGCGGGAGGCCGGTTCTGGACGATTTCATTCGCCAGTCGATCCAACTCATCCTCCGTCACATCAGGGAAAGGATCGCGAGCGGCAAGCGACGCTGGCGAATGCATATGGACGGGCCTCTCTCCGCAACCGCAAGCGCGCCCCATCAGGAGCCAACCCTTGACCCGCCTGCGAGCCTCATTGCACGAGACGCCCGCGTTTATAGTACATGATTTCGCACACCGGAGGTGCCTCGCAAGCGGGTCGACATGCTCTAAACAATGGCCAGCTAATGCTGTCACTACCTTCGCGCCGTCTCCTCTGGCCTGAACTTCGTTGATTGTCCACGGGCCAAATGGGAAGCGCGCGAAGCCTGGCCCGCCTGGGGGGCCAGGGCCGCGGCCTCCACCTCCGCCCCCCCCCCTCGACGACGGGCGCCTCCAGGGAGAGCCCGCAATATCTCCAGGATGCTGGCGTCGTCGTCGTACAGGGGAGGCGGCGGGGGCGCGGGCGGCGCCCCCGCGCCCTCGGCGCCGCCGCCAGGCGGCCCTGGATCTCCTCCAAGGCCACCCTCGCCGCCAGGACCAGCGCCGCCACCGCCAAGGGAATCTGCGCCACCTTGAAGGCGACCCGCGCCCCTCCACCCCCGAATCCAACGAAACTCCACCCAGGGGGGGGGGGGCGATGGGGCCGAGGAGAATAGCGAGGAGGAAACCGTGAAGGAGGAAGCGGAGGATGGAGGATGAGGGAGGGGAGGGGACGGGAGTGCACGGGGTGAGGACGGAAGGGGCAGGGCAGGACGGAGGAGGCAGGAGGCCCCACGTTTCTGGCCCAAACCCTATTCGAACAAAGCTTGCGCACCGCATTGACCAGCACCCCCCGCGAGCCCCTCCCACCCCCCTCGCGATTGCCCCTCAGCGAGGACAACTGGTTAGCAGAGAGGCTCGCGAAGGCGGGACGGGGGAGAAGCACGCGCGCTGGGCGCGTGCTGGGGGGGGGGGGGGGGCGGGGCGGGCGCGAGCAAATGCGGTGCGCAAACTGAATCCCATGCCGATTCACACCCCAAGTTGAACGGCAGCCTCGCACCTGGAGGCGCCGCAGGTGCAGCGCCCAGCGCCGACGCGTCCAGGTCGTCCTCGCCCGCCCCCCCGTCGTGCGAGGCATCGGTGAGGGCGCGTCCGTCTGGCGCCTCGCAGCCGCCAATTGGAGTGCCTGGCCCAACCTCTCCGCCATCGCCTCCCAGTGGACGACCATCTGCACCGAGAGCCCCAGGGTCAAAATCGGAGCCAAGGTCCTGGTGGTGGTCGAGGCCCCTGACATCCGAATCTGCGGTAGGGAACTGCACGCCATCGGAGTCCTCGTGGGATTCGTCTGTCTTGTCATATCCCTCGCCGCCGCTCATGTCAAGGATTGGCGAAGGCTCAGACCTCTTTCTCCGGCCCCGCTGACGGGGGCGAGGCTGATTCCGAGGACCCCTCGGCTTCGACGGCTTCGGGGCAAGGGCGGCATCCACGTCGGCCTGTCCGTCCCAGAACTTGATCTCGCGGAGATCGGGCTGCGAGCAGGGAAGCTCGTGAACTGTGGCGTCGGACGGGGACATTCGAGCAACTTGTCGGCGGCTCGTATCGAATGTAAAAAACGTACGTACCAATGGTCACACTTGGCCAATTGGCTCAACAGACGTACCTGGTGCAAGTGTTCCCACGTAGAAATGCCGTCGTAGTCCGGACCGCCTGAGGCCGTCAGCTCGTCCAACGGGAGCCCACCCGCAGCATCAACCTTCTCGTCGCGCAGGGCGACCTCGAGAAAGTAGCCGTGGAAGTCAGATCTGCTGAGGGTCTGCCAGCCACAATGGTAGAGGCGCTGCTCTGCAACTCTGAATGCTGGATCGCGCCCATCGCCTTGAGGCTCCCCGACCTTGCGCGTCAGCAGGTACAATATGTCGGAATGTGCCAACAACTTCGACGCAACACCCTGGTGCAAGCGCCGCTTCACGGCAGACTTGAACTGTTTGAACATGTGCACTGTGACATTCACAGGGTTGTCGCACAACTTCAAAGTTATGGCAATAGCACGGGGTGTCTCTCGACCTAGCTTTAGCACCATCGATCTTTGGGCACTCGCTGAACAAGACTGGGCGATGCACTTTGCGGAAGTGTTCGAAGAGGTGTCGGTTCATCTTCTGGGCTCTGGGATTCGTCAACGAAGCCGCAGCGACGCCGCGCGACGCCTCGGTTACGAATGCCCCAGGAGCAGCGTGGTGGCTGATCGACCCGCCTAGCGCGGCGGCAGTCGTGCTGGGGGCGGGCCCGTAGTGCGGGCAGGTGGACTCGACCGCCTTCTTCAAGAAGTCCATGGACTCGCCCACCCCGCCCTCGCTGAAGGCGACAAGGGCCTGATCGACCAATCGATCGAGTTGAGCAGTCTTCCTGTTCCTCCAAGCCTCAGCCTTGCTGACCTGCGCCAGCGTCTGGCCCCACTCGGTGAAGGGCAAGACCCCGAGCTCCTCGACCTCGTTAGTAGAAGGCTCCAACGCGGGCACGCCCGAGGCCACGAGCTCGTCGGACAAGCGCTTCTGTTGTTCAAGCCTCCGTCGCCGAAGCAACGCCATGTCAATGTCTCTGTTGTTCATGCCGAAACCTCGACCTCCTGCCGACCAAGCGGCCTCGGCATCCTTGCCCTTCCTGTGGAGCCGCTCCCGCCCGGAGGCGCTGGTCTCCCTGAACTGCTGGCCACGGCCAGGCGCGGCGCAGCCGCCCTTGGTCCCGCGAGTCTGCTCAGAAAGGAAAGCGCGAAACGTCCAGCTCCCCCTCTTCATGCGTTTGCGAGGCTGCTCAGGGGCCTCGTCGTCCGCTTGCTCAGCGCCCGCGTCCACTGCAGCCAAGCCGCGATCGAGACCGCGCGGTGCAAGTCTACCGAGTCTTCGAACTGCGCGGGCAATGTGCTTGGCACTCACGGTGTGGATATGAGGCGACGTGGTCTGAGTGCTCAGCAGATTGACATCCCGTCGAATAGCAGCATGCCCATCTTCAATTGCAGCAGTCTCTTCCTGAAAGGCCAACTTCAAGTTCCACAGGTCATCGAATGCAGCAGGCCAAAAGGGGCCATCCTCAGTACCTTCCCAGTAGGCGAACCACGAAGACACGAACGAGCCTGCAGCATGTCTGCATGGAAGCCGTGCGTACCAATCCCTGAACTAATCCAGGCTGTTCAAGTGGGCGAAGACTTGGACATCCGCTCGGCCACGCACATCATATATCCTCTCACTCACCATGCATCCGCATGCGCTCAAGTACTTGAAAGCCAGCGATCGCACCTCGCACGAGCGGGAAGCTGGCGGGATAATGCTCCAGATATCGGACGTCGTGAAAAGCTCGCGCATCTCCCCCAGCGCAACAGTCTCCAATTGCCGGCTTGCAGCGACATCGGCACGATACAACCTGCGCTGTCCCTGGGCGGCGCGCACCGACTGGCGCCAGTCCCACTTGCGCCCTGCCAATCTCAATTGCGCGTGCATCAACTTCCAGAGAGGCCCAGTGCACAACCTCACGACGTAACCCACGGACCCAGCCGCGCCCCAGGATATCCAAGTTACTGCGGATGCACGGTACTCGCGCTGCAACGCCTCTAAAGCTTCCTTGCGCACGGGCGAAACACGAATCTACGCATGGTCGAACCGATACTTTCCACCTCGGATCACCAGGGCCGCCCTGGACCCCCCCCCCCCCCCGACCACGAACCCCCGACCCGCAAAGCGTTGCCAACAAAAAAACGCCGTTTCAAACCTACCCCAGAAACGACCATCCGAGCGCATGTTTCGCCCGCGATCCCTCGGGCCGCTGGGGGCGCCAGCATTGCCAACATCGCCTCGGTCAGCAGCCCCGCGGCCACGTTCATCGGCAGGGGCTCGGCCGCCTTCGGCGTCATCGGCATCGGCGGCAGCTGGGTGCACTGGCAACTCCTCCGCGCAAATATCGGCGTCGACGTCGGCGGGCGGCGCTGGGCGGACAGCGACCTTCACGTTGAAATCCCGACATGAATCAGACGCAAGACCATGAATAGACTCAGGCAGCAGCCAACCATCCACAGCCGCCACGGCATTCGCCCACCGCCCTCTGGGGAATATGGGAGGGAGACTGCCGAATACGGCCTTCACGAACCAGCGCCGCAATTCCATTAGACAGTGAAGCCGCGACTTGCAACAGCCTGCGCGGCAATAATGCTCAAAAACCCCACGCTTGAACAAGTTGCTGTTCGCGAGCGTGCTCACGATCCACCTGCGGCGTCTGTAGATATTTGACCTCGTACTCGACTGGTCGAAGAATGAATTCCAGACACGCTCTCGGTGCCTATCAGCAGCAGCGCCAGGGCCGACGGCATCTTCCTCGCACCTAAATCGCAGCGTTCTCCCTAATCGCTCCGAGACGCACCCCAGGAACACGTTGAACTGGCCAGGCCCTCGGAGTGATAGCGCCCAACGAATGCAACCTGTAATCCAAGCCGAGACAAAAGTTGCAGAGCGAGACATGACCTGAGAGACCCTATGCATGACACATCTGCTTCTATATGTATGAACGGGCATGGTTGCGCCGTCGACGCTTGAATGGGACAGGAAACGCTCTGCTCGATCGATCGCACCGTCTCCATCCGTGATGCTCATGCGCTGCTGGCGCATGAACCTGGTAGAAGAAGGAACTAGAACTGTATCAAGCCGCATGAACTCTGCGTAGCACTCCCCGACGCAGCGCTCGATGCACATCAAAGGCCGAGGCAACTCGAATGACAAATAAGCGGAATCAAGAAGACCTATTCTGAATTGCGCGCCCATGATAACCTCGCTTTGAACGATCTTGCATGCAATGCCATTGTGGATGTCCTGCTCGAGCTGGTCAACCATGAACTCCACGAGCGCACCCTCGCCGGCGCCTGCGAGAGCCGCGGCGCCCACCAACGACCTCTCTTCTTCGCCCAGATCGAGCGGGCTGCCTGCAATTACCCTGGCGAACTGCGTCTCGTCGTAACGGTGCCTGCGGTACAACACCTCACCGCGGCCGCCCTTGGACTCGACCTCGTCAAGAAGGCGTCTCAACATAGTCTCCAATTGAAACTCTGAGCTAGCGCAACAAGCGCTGGATAGCACAACGCGAGCCCGATTGATCTTTTTCGCACCCACCCCTGCAGCGGAAGCCTCGGCGACTTGCGAAGCAAGATGAAAACCCTTCTTCTCTGGATCAACCTGGGCGCCCACGAAGTCAACACAATCAACAGTTCCATCGAGGTGGCCCAGACTGCTCTCGCCGCGACACACAGCGCGAAAGAAATTCACAACGCGTTCGCCGAGAGCTACTGCTGCTTCCGGCGTGCCGACAGGCCCAGCAATCATCTCCAAGGCGGGCGGTTCGCAGAGGGCCCCTTCCTCGACAGCGGGGTCCACGGCCACGACCGCGCCAGGCCCCGAGGCAGACGGCATCTGATCGGCGCGGTCGCCGTCGTCACCGCTGGCGAAGATGTCCTCCCATGCCCTTTGGATGAGAGAGCGTTCGGGCGCGTCGCCCTGAGACAGACCAAGACCCAAAATCCCATCGTACTCAGCACCGCCTCGGCGAGGCGAACCCAGAATATCATCCCACTCACTCATAATACATGGAAGTGTCGAAATATCACAATGACCCGCGCGTAGTGTTTGAGCCAAAATGGCTGCGGCGACGGCGGCAGAAGCGCGGAGGACTAGGGGCATCGTGCGGACGGGGGGAACGAGGCAGAGGAGCAGGCCAGAGAGCTGTCAGAGGAGGAGGCGGACGCGGGGCAGAGGAAGAGGGAGAAGACGAGGGGGGGATGGAGGAGGGGTGGGAGGGGTGAGATGGACGAGAAAAGATAGGATGGCCCTAGATCGCACTCCAACACGCAACGTAAAATATCGCACAGCTCCGCGCGCACTTCATTTTCAATATGAAGATTTACGTACATGTCACGAATGACCCCATTTCGCTTCCATTACAAAACCATGTGTTTTCGAGGCACCCATTACGGCCACCATTTCCGATACCATGTTCTGGAAGGCAAGTATTTCAGGGACCATGTCGAGCCCCATTTCGAAACCATTCGCTCGAACCATTTCAAAACCATTCCAGAACCATCTCAAAACCATTCTGCGATATCCGCCACAGTACGTGGCTTGCCCCTCCACAACCTTACCCAGACCGGGAACGCCACCTGCTGCTTCGCCGGCGCCGTCTCGCCCGCGCCGAACCTCGACGTCTCGCGGCACCTCGCCGCCATGATCTCGCTGGAGAAGCCCAAATTCTGAAGCATCTCACGCCGCGCTGGCCACTCCTCGAGACCCATCACTGGTTTCGCAGCTCCACTGTCGCCGACTGCTTGTCCCGCATCCAGGCTTACCTCTTCAGGCGCAGCCGTCTCCGGGCTTGGCTCAATCTCCGTCATCGCCATGTCGCCGCGCATCTCATATAGCATCTTCGCGTCACCTGGTCCGTCGGCTGCAACGCCGTCTCTTCGTCGCTTGAACCTGAGGCCGCGCTGTTGCGTCAATCCTGCCGCCGTCATCGTCGGGAATCCGTCCGGGCGCCACCCACCTCTGCATCCACCTCGGCCCCCATAGGTTGCCCTGCCAACGTGCCTTCCTTTCGTCTTTCCTTCGCTTGAGCTGCCGCGAGGCCTGCCGAAACCTGGGCTCGCCCGCCCTCTTCCATTCGGTGGCCGAGCATTGCCTGCTCGCGGTGGCGGTAGTCGTCGTCGTTCGCCCATCAACGCCACCACTGGGTAGAATCCTCGCGCCGTTGCCAGCTCACGCATCTTTGCTCGTGAGTCCGCGTAGTTCGCGAAGGCCTCCTCCGTCGCCTCATAAGCGTCCTCGAGCTCCTCCGGAATCGGCCCAACGTCATTCGCTCACCAGTCGTCGTATTCCTCGCAGTACAGATCCTCGGCGCCGTCGTCGTCGCACCAATAGGCACCCTCATTTTCCTCGTCGGCCCATTAGTTTTCACCTCCTTCGTAGCTTTTGTATCTATACGTATTCACCACGCGGTCGATGTCCTTCTCACGTGCTGCGGTGCATCCTCCGAACATCGCGTTGAGAGATACCGTCACGACCTGCCCCGTCATCTTGTTGTTGCAAAGAGCCTTCAGTTTGGGAACTTGCCACCGTGGCATCGCTGATCTCATCATCAGGTACCAGCACGCCCAGAGGTCTGGCTGCCTTTCGTAGCTTCGCCAGTTCTTGGCCGCGTCGGAGCACGCGCGCGCTCAATGCTCCCATCGGTTGTCCCGAGAACTCTCCAATGTACGCGTCGCACCTGCCTGGCTGTTCCACCTCCGGCGTATATCTGACCAGCACGTCCAGCTTGCCGAAGATCTCATCGAACGCCACTGCCGCGTTCATACTCTCGAAGTTGATGCTCTCACAGACATCCCAGGCGCCACCCTGCAGAGACTGAGGAGGCAGGCGCCTTCACTCACCACTGGGTCTCCTCGCCTCGGGCACAATCGTTGGAACACCGTCGCTCTCCGTCCGAAATTGCGGTACACGTCGTGCCGCAAATTTGTCAAACCCGGGCAACACTTCGCCAGACCTGCATCCATCCATGGCTGTCGCTCCGTTACCCTTGCCGAAACCCTTGTCTCGGCGCCCGTCCCGGAAGTCACTTTCCGCATCGCCGCCGTCGAGCCGCACTCTGTCGGCCGCTCCAGCTCCTTTTCCAAGCTGATCCACTTGACCTGCTGCGTCTCACTGCCGCTGGCCTCGGCCCCCGCCCTGACTTGGAGGTCGTGGCCCTGTCGGCCCAGAGCCGGCAGGCCTCATCGCGTCTGCTGGAGAGCGCGATATCTCCACGAACGAAGTCTTCCGATTCCGTTCGCCGCGGATCTGGAACCGATGGCTCCGCTACCAATGTCGGTAGCACTCCTCTGGAACCACCGAGGTTCTGCCACACGGAGTGACGAACCGAAACAATAGGAAGTGGAAATAGAACAGGAATCGAAAAGATGCGCTCGTAGTTTTGATTGACTCAGGGGCCCCTCGGTACTTGATCAATAACAGCACCGGTGCGAGCTAGCTCACGTGTGCGTCAGCACACGCACATATAATCATCAACAAATCACACTGGGCTGCGTTACTGCAATAACAAAACATGGCATACGAAACCACATCGGCACGGATCCTGTGCCATTGACAAGGAGGAGGAGGAGGAGGAGGAGGAGGAGGAGGAGGAGGAGGGGGACAGAAGGACGAGGCGGCGGGGAAGACGGAGGATAGGGATTGAGGGGGAGGAGGAGGAGGATGGTCGGATGAATGGAAGAGGAGAACATGGAGAAACGTGGAAGAGGAAGCTGGGGAGGAGTTGGAGGACGGCGAGGAAGGAGAGCAGAATAAGACGCAGGAGAAGAAGCAGGAAGGGGAGCAGGAGCAAGAGAAAGACTCCCCCCTTCTCGCCTCTCCCTCCCTCTTCCCCGTGGTAAACGGACGTCATCATCATCCTCCTCGTCCTCCTCGTCTTCATCATCATCATCATCATCATCATCATCATCATCATCATCATCATCATCATCATCATCGTCATCGTCATCGTCATCATCATCATCATCATCATCATCATCATCATCATCATCATCATCATCATCATCATCATCATCATCATCATCATCAACATCATCCGCCAATGTCGGACTGTCAGAGCGCAACAGTCACGTTAATGCGCGGTGCTAAAGTCCCAGGAACGGCGCTCTGGCATGATCCAGAATCGTCAACACGCAAGAATAACGGTGATTCGCGGAGTTAAAATCCAAGAGTTGGCGTTCTGGCACAATTCCGGATTTTCAAAAGAATGTCTTCGAACAGGGCATCTCCCTCCGTGAAGATGAACCGGTGGAGAAGCCTATGAAGAGGGAGCTTGGGGGGAGGGTTTACTGCAATACCATTGGTGAGTCTTGGGTTTACACTGGTCTTACTCCTCCTCTTCGTCCTGCTCCTCCTCTCATCCTCCTCCACCTCCTCCCCGTCCTCCTCCTATTCCTCCTCCTCGTCCTCTTCGTCGTCCTCCTCGTCTACAAATCGTCTACAATAACATCTTCTACATAACCATAACCATCACCCCCGTCACCATCAACAACATCACCACAACCACTACCACAATCTATCTACCCACCCGTCCGTCTGTCGGTCCATCCATCCATCCTCCTCGTTCCTCCCACTCTCCCTCTTCTCCCTCCTCGTCCTACTCCTCCATTCTCCTCCATCACCCCTTCCGCGCTTCCTCTCCCTTCTGCTGCTCACCCCGCAATGCCCCTCCACGCGCAGCCCCAGCCCCAGCTTCCGCCTCCAGGGCAGGCAACAAGAACGACGCCGTCTTGCCCGAGCCAGTCTCCTGGGGACCAGCCCACCGCGCCACTGGGGGACGTTCCTTAAAATACCGCCTCCTTTTCCTCCTTTTCCTCCATTTCCGCCTCCTCCGCCTCCTCCGCCTCATCCTCCTCCTCCACCTCCTCCTCCTCCTCCTCCTCCTCCTCCTCCTCCTCCTCCTCCTCCTCCTCCTCCTTTGCCTCCACGTCACTCTTCCTCGTCTTCCCCGCCTGTCCTCGTTACTCCTCCTCATCCTCCCCCTCCTCCTCCTCTTCCGCCCTTGCCTACTACTCCATCATCTTTTCCTCCCCTGTCCAACTCTTTATACCCCTTCCTCTCTCCGATCCGTTCCTCCTCCCCCTCCTCCTTCTCCCTTCCCTTATTCCATCAATATGCTCCTCCTTCGTGTCTACTTTCTCCTCCTCCGCCTCCTCCTCCTCCCCCTCCTCCTCCTCCCTCCTCCTCCTCCTCCTCCTCCTCCTCCTCCTCCTCCTCCTCCTCATCATCATCATCATCATCATCATCATCATCAGAATCATCATCATCATCATCATCATCATCATCATCATCATCATCATCATCATCATCATCATCATCATCATCATCATCATCATCATCATCATCATCATCATCATCATCATCATCAGCAGCATCATCATCATCAGCATCAGCATCATCAGCATCATCATCACCATCACCATCACCATCACCAGCATCAGCATCATCATCATCAGCATCATCATCATCATCATCATCATAATCAGCACAACCCACCATCATCATCAGCAGCAGCATCGTAAACATCATCACCATCATCAGCATCACCACCACCGCAATCAGCATCACCACCACCACCACCATCATCAGCAGCATCAGCATCAGCATCAGCATCATCATCATCAGCATCATCATCATCATCATCATCATCATCATCATCATCATCATCATCAGCAGTAGCATCAGCAGCATCATCAGCAGCAGCATCATAGTCATAATCGTGCTCCGTGCTTTTCGCACTGGCAGACATGTCCATAGGACGCCCGGCGATTCGCAAAAAACTGACCCCTACGTCTGATACTGATTGTTGGCATGTCGTACACTTGCGCGGATGGCGGGTGTGTTCCAAGATATGGCTCTCACCGTCATCACCGCGAACACTAGTCTTAAGAGCTTGCAACAGCTACACGGATGAAGGGAGGCCCGATGTCAAAGGGTGGTTCTCGCCTCAGCGTCGCGCACTTTCGTCTTACACACATGCAACAGCCATACGGGTAGAGGGCGGCCCGTCTCAAAAATGCAAACCTCGCCTTAGCACATATGTAAAAGTGCCCAACAGTTCCACCACCGCGCCCCCCCAGCACGTTGAGGCGTTCTTGACTCGTCTGAAACGAGGTCTGGAGCAAGCTAGACCCTTTTGGAGCCAGGGAGCCCCTGGGGCCGCGAAAAGGCCCCCAAGACGCCCAAATTGGACCCCGAGAAACCGTCAAGAGACAGCCGAAAAGGCTCCGAGAGACTTCCAAGAGGCCTATGGACTTTCTGCTCGCCCTCCTCCTCCTCCTCCTCCTCCTCCTCCTTTTGAACCAGTTGAACGCCGCCAGTCCCCTGCATCCGAAGCGCAAGAGACCGAGCAAAAAACTACAGAATTACGACTCCCCGATTGTTACCCGCCTCTGGACCTCGCTCGCCCCCCGCAAATTTCACACACGTAAACCGTACCTTCCCTACAGATCGTGTGTCCGTTGGGTTCAGGAACCAATTCGAGCTGGGGGGCGTCGGGGTACGTTGGGGTTTGGCCTTGCAACGTTCCACGTCCCTCAGGCCCCCCCGAGACGCTTCCCCCAGCATGAGACCGATAAACTTACCACTTCCCGATTCCTTTACATGCAATGTGGCACCAGGATCGGAGGACCTCGGATTGCTCCCCCAGCTGGGTCCCGCCGAGAGCCAGGCTGTCGGCAGTCTTGTCGCCGAACCACGCGTAGAATGTGAAGCCCTGTGCCTGGGCCTGATGCCAGGACAAGTGAGAACATACCTTGCACAGCTGGATCTGGTTCCAGCCTATGTGAAGAGCTTTTGCCAGGACCTTGGACCAAACCTCCGAGAAAGCCAAACGCGAAACACCCTGGTCGGGGCTAGAGCTCCAGACGTAAAGCAAAACTTTACAGTCAGCCCATTTCTCTAGAGGCACACAATCAGCACGCACGAGAGCCATGTACAGGGCCCAGAGCTCCCCCCCGTGATGGGCTGTGCAGGGTGGGGAAGAGGACCGCACATGCTGCCCAAAATCTGGCTTCCTGGGCCGACACTCACCGCAGCCCATCCGGCACGAGTGAACCACGGGAGAGTAGAGTCCAGGGCCGAGCCATCCAGGCACAGAGCCCCTCCAAGACGGCCACACCTCGGGACCGTGCTACACCGCCAGGCCTGCTGCACGAAGGGGGCTGGGGGTACACCGAATCGCTGACGACAACAGCTCCCTAGTGTAGAGGAGACGCCACTTGGGGGAGGAGGCCGATTCGCCAGCGCTGACCAACCGATCGAATCCAAGCAATTGCCTAGGAATAGCATATGTGCCGCATGGTGCCCCAAGGGTGCCCACACACGAGACAGGCAGAGCACGCCGAGCGCCTATCAAGATACAGGTCGACCTGGGCAAACATCCCCCCCGAAGCAACTGCTGACAGAAGCGAGGCGTCGAGTCCGTTGCCCAAGGCGCGATTGGCACACCTCCTGGAGTGCGTCCAAGAGGGGGAAGAAGGCATCATCACTACCTAAACAGGCCTCATGAATGCCAGGTCCCGAAATAGAGCGTCTTTGGTACCAGCATCAACGATCGCCTAAACTGTCCCGGACCCATACTCGCAGAAGTCCAATACGAGCCCACGTCATTCCCCTCCTCCTTCTCCTCCGATGTTTCATCCATCCTCCACTTCTTGGGGTACGGCAGCATCCCCAACCCGTCATTCCGCTGCATGCTCATCCACATCCCTGATCAGGGCAGGTTGCCTGGGCATCGTTTCTGGATGGAGTGGTGGGGTCACTTTTTGTTAGCAGCCGCAGGCGAGGGCGACAGCGGCGAGTAAGGTCCAAGCGGGCCGCGCGGGAGCCTAATTGCCTAGCGCGGAACAGAGCAGGACGTACCGCCGGAGGAAGCCGCAGCGCCAGGGCTGCGGGGCAGTGCTGGGGGCGGGGACTGCAAGCTGCTGGGGCTGCCAGGGAACTGCAAGCGTGCAAAGACCAGGGAGCTGAGTCACCAGGTGTGTGAATTGGGGCTGCAGCGAATGAGCCAACCACAGTTGGGACGCAGCCAAAATGGCGCGAGGGTCTGCCAGGGTGTGACCATGGAGGTGACCGATCGGTACACTGCGACGACTGCCATGGGTGCCCAACTTGGTCCAAACTGGCGCACTGGGTGGCGCCACCAAAGTCGCACACCAAAACCCTGGAAAGGAGCACTGACCCTGCGAGCGTCCGGCCACGAAAGGCCCCAGACACGGGCGAAGTAGCCAGGGGTACGATGGATGTAATCGACACCGTTAGGGCCTGAACCACCGGATCAGGGGAGGCCACGCGCACTCTCAAGCTGGAACAGACGACTGGTGGGGGTACTTTTTTGGTCGGCGGCCGCGCGACAACGGTCTGGCGGCAACATGCGATGTCCGGGACGGCGGTACAAAGCGAATTGCACACACAGCGCGCGGTGCACGCGCACTGAGCAAAATGCTCCGCATTCGCAAGCAGACGCACCTAGGCGCCGCCCAATCCAGAGTGAACGAGCGGCCAGTAGACTGGCGGGGTCACTTTTTTGGTCGGCGGCCGCGCGACAAAGGTCAGCTGGCAACAGGCGTGTCCGGGACGGCGGAACAGCAAATTCCACGCTAGGCGTGCAATGCACACGGCAAATTACACGCGATGCGTGGAGTGCACATGCACTGAGCAAAATGCTCCGCATTAAGGCAAACGCACATAGGCGCCGGCCACACCGAAGTGGAGCAGACAGCAGCGCGGGCGCAACGGAGAAAGTCGCCCTGTCGGCGCCAAGCTGAGCAAGGCATCGGTTTACGGAACAGAAGCCCCGGAGATGGTCGGAATGCAACAACCAAGCACACAGCTGCTCGGAGCTTGGCCCAAGCTCCGAGCAGCTCCCCTAGCCGAAAATGCGCAGGGAGAACCGAAACTACAAAGCTGAAGGCTGAACCACTCAGCGCGAAGTCCGTACCACCGCCGCACGCGGGGTCGGCGGAGACAGGGGCAAAGGAACGGCAGGGACCTACAGAGCACTCACTCCACGATCCACACCGCTGCCCGGGGGGGGGGCCGGTGTGTCAGTCATCGACTCCGAAACCAGTGACAGGCCAGGGAAGCAACGATGAGAGAGGACACGCAGGTCCAAGAGCCGGCACACTGCCGCCTCGCGGATATCGGCCACGAATGTCGCCGAGAGTCAGGGCTGAATCTGACTATAAAGTGGGCAGAGGAACGGCAGGTACCTGCAGAGCACTCACTCCACGGACCACACCGCTGCCCGGGGGGGGGCCGGCGCGTCGTTCATCGCATCCGAAACCAGTGACTGGCCGGGCACGGGCCGGTACACTGCGGCCTCGCAGGTAACAGTCACGATTGTCGCGCTGGAACGCAGCCAGGGCTGAATCCAAGCCGGCACACTGCAACCTCGCGATCTGAGGGGGGGCGCAGCCAACAGCCGCAATGCACGCATGTCTCTGGGGGGGGGCCGGCGCGACGGTCATCGCATCCGAAACCAGTGACTGGCAGGGGCTGCAACGATGAAAGGAACGCACTCTGGCCCAGGAGCCGGCACGCTGCAGCCTCGCAGGCAACGGCCACAGCCGTCGCCGAGATCCACAGCTGCCACGACCAGCCCATGGAGCGCTGGGGCGTAGCCGGGGCTGAAGGGGGGCGCAGCCAACAGCCGCAATGCACACGTGTCTTGGTAGCAGCTCGCACAGAGCAAAGGATGAGGGGTGGTTGCCCACACAGTAACCACAGACCAGTGCCCGGTGGCTGTCAAGACGCAGCGAGCACGGGGGGGAGGCGATGAAAGGCCCGTAGCAGCCAGAACGGGGATACAAGGGTGCCTTGACCCCCCGCGGGAGGCCCAGGGCCAGAGGGACAGCAGCCCCCGCGTGCGTCCAGGGCCGGTAGGCCCGGAGGCATCCCCCCCGCAGGCCGCGTTTAGCAGGGCCGCAACGGGCCCGATGCCAGACCCCCCCCCCCCCACACACGCACCTGACCCCCACGAGTACGATGCCGATGCAAAGTGCGAGCCAGCAGAATGTGTCTGCGAGAGCCCCATCTATAATAGGACATCCAAGTATCATGACAGCAGCTGCACGCCGAGAACACCAGCGCACGATGGGGGGTGCAGCAAACCGCCGCGAGACACACACACACACTCTCTCTCTCTCTCTCTCTCTCTCATGGCGATGGGGGGCGCAGCCAACAGCCGCAAAGATCACACCTCCATTCGCACTGGGGGTGCAGCCAACAGCCGCAGAACATACACTCCCTTTCGCACTGAGCGCGCCAGCGTCGGAGGCGCCACCGGGGGGGGGTACATGCGCCTCCGCCCGGGGGGGGGCGAAGGATGCATCCCTTTCGCAGGCCGCGTCTTGCACGGCAGCAACGGGCCTGCTGCCAGCGACCACCCTCCACGCACCTGCCCCCCGCGCGTGCGATGCCACGAGGGGGGGCAGCAAAAGCTACTGCGGGGGGGCGGCCCACCACTGTTTTTTGCGCTTCTTGGGGGCCTGGTTGTTCGGGTGGCCCTTCGCCGCGCGGTGATCACTGCTCACTCCGCCGCTTCGACCCAGGCGCAGCCGCCACAGCCGAGCCCGGTCGACGTCGAGGCCCAGCGCGCCACTGACGACCCGTACGTCGCACTTGTGGCTGCGGAAGGATTCCAAGAAGAGGCGGCAGGTTTGCGGGTCGTGCCGAAGCGGGTCGAGCGCGCCCTTGCTGCCGGGCACAGACTGCCGCTTGGCGAAAGCGTGCCAGGCGCCAGTGAACATCGGCCCCGGTGTGACTTGGAGTCGTCTGATCGCCTCACCGGGTGTTTCCCCAGGGAGGCCCCCCTGGATGTTGTTGATTTCCGTTTTGTACATCTGCTGTCCCGCGTCGGGATCCTTGGGCTCTGGCCATTGGCGCGGGCCAGGCCATTGGTGCTGCCGTGCATCCTGGCCGCAAGCCTCCAGCGCACCGGCCTCGTTGTCCTGGCCGGAGGGCTCGCGATCTGCACGCGACAGTTCAGGCTGCACGCCTGGCGGGGTTCTGCGGGGAGAAGCAGGCCGCATGGTCGGCCGCCAGGCGGGGGTCGGATCGCATCCGGCAGCCAGGGCGGACGCCGCCCTGTAGTGCGCGGAGAGAGGCCCCCTTCGCTGGCGTTCGCCTTCGGGCCTGCGCCCGCCGTCGCTCCAAGGCGCGCCCCCTTCGGTCAGCGCAGGACTCTCTCCGGCCCCTAGAGCGCCGCCGGTTGTGCCAGGTACGCGCACGCACGGCGACGCAGCTTCCATTGCCGGAGCACGAGGCTCTTCGCCAGTCGCGCACTGGACGTCTGGAGAGGGCGCCTAGGGTTCGCCGCCCATAAGAATGGGTTCACTGACAGGGGAAGGGGGGCGAATAGGCGCGAAGGGGTTTCTCCCGACGAGCCAGCGGGTGGCTTCGCTGTCCTGCGTCTGGACGGTTGGTCCGCGGCCCCCTGCTGGGTCTGCGGCGCCCCCAGAGGACCGCTGACGGTCTGATTGTTCTGAGGGGGGGCGGGGGGGGCACGGCGCGGCAGGCGAGCCCCTGCTGTCCCAGGATCTCGCTTAGCTGACTGTTGCGGATACCGTCAGCACTATCGGGGGCCACCCCCTGTCCACCCGGCTCTATTCCAGAGACACGAGTGAAAGCTTGTGCCACGTCCGCACCTTCCGAGGCTTCCGTCGCTTCGGGCCCCCGATACTCCGCGGCCCCCGCAGCCTCCGCCGACTCCGCCGTGACCTCCCTATCCTTTTCTCTGCCCTGCTGCTGCTGCTGAGGGAGCACGGGTACCTCTGCGTCTTCTCGTGGGTTCTTCTTGTGGTCGCTAGGTGGCTCTTGTTGCTGCTGCGGGGGGTGCTGCTGCTGCAGCTGCGGGGCTCTGGTGCTGCCGCTGCTGCAGCTACTGCTGCAGTGGCTGCTGCGGCTGCTGCCCTGCTGCTGCTGCTGCTGCTGCTGCTGCTGCTGCTGCAGCTGCTGGGTTATGTTGCGGTTATGTTGCTGCTGCTGCTGCTGTTGCTGCGGTTGTTGTTGCTGCTGCTGCTGCTGCCCTGCTGCTGCGGCTGCTGCTGCTGCTGTTGTTGTTGCGGCTGCAGCTGCCACCGCGGGGGGTCGCCGAGGGCCGCGGCGGCGGCCGCCGCAGCTGCTGCGCCAGCGGCCGCGCCGCTGGCGGCCGTGGGGACGGCCGCGGCGGCGCAGGCCGCGGGCACCGCTCCCGCGCCCCAGCTGGTGGGGTTACGCGAAGTGTCTAGAATAGAAACGAGAGCTGGCACATGTTCCAGCCTTCTGAGCAGAGCTGGAAGTATCGCCACACAGAATGCTGCGCTGGCACAATGTTGGAGCTTGACGCCAGGAGCCATACACATAATGGATGGAGGCGGTCTCTATCAAGATGGGGCTCTCGCTTGACACAACTTCAATGGCCCGACCAAGAAAAGCACTGTGCACCAGTTACACAGACGTGGCGTAAAGGGCGAAGATGGTCAAGGAGCGCTTCTCGCGGCGAAAAAGAATGAGTGTATGGACTTCCGAGGATGGGAACATGGAATGGGAGGGTGCATGACAGCATCGTTGGCGCATCCTTGGTCCCCATGATCTTCCATCACGATCATACTCGTAACGACTACCATCAGCATCGCAAACACTGGCATCTTGATGTAAGCCCAAATGGTCGCGCTTGCAGTCGTAAATCTCCCACGGAACACTGACCTTACCAACACCATGATCACCGCAATCACTCTCATACGAATCGTGAGCATCCACACTATAGTATCCATCGTCACCACCACCATCAGCATCATGCACATCATCCGCATAAGCATACCACTCGGCATCATACACGCTACTACCATCACATGCACCATCGACAACACCACAGTATTCAAAATCTCACCAGCAAACTTATGATACTCACCATCGCCACCACATACTATCATCATACCTACCAGCGTCACACACTCGACAGGTTCGTGTCTTTTCCACGTGGATCGCTCGACCTTGAACGGTCGCGGCGTTCACATGAACCAGCACCACAAACATCATCATCATCATCATCATCATCATCATCATCATCATCATCATCATCATCATCATCATCATCAGCATCATCATCATCATCATCATCAACAGCAGCATCATCATCATAACCATCATCATCAGCAGCAGCATCAGCATCAGAATCAGAATCATCATCATCAGCATCATCATCGACATCATCATCATCATCATCATCAGCATTCTCAGCATCATCATCAGCATTATCATCAGCAGCATCATCAGCATCATCATGATAATCATCATCAGCATCATCAGTAGCAGCATCATCATCAACGGCAGCAGCAGCATCATCATCATCATTAGCATCATCGTCGTCATCGTCGTCAGCATAATCATCATCTTTGTCATCATCATCATCATCATCATCATCATCAGCATCATCATCAGCATCATCATCCGCATAATCAGCATCATCATCGTCATCCTCGTCGTCGTCGCCGTCACCAGCGCCAGCCTCGTCGTCATCATCAGCATCATCAGCATCATCACCACCACCACCATTATCATCATCAGCATCATCAACAACATCATCATCAGCATCAGCATCAGCATCAGCGTCATCATCAGCAGCATCATCAGCATCATCGCCATCATCAGCATCATCATCAGCAGCAACATGCATGCGTCAGCATGCATCACCGTGGCGACAACTTCT
>CAUYUJ010017450.1:182277-204777 GCA_963575745.1 Prorocentrum cordatum | reverse complement strand
GCGCCTGCGCGGTCATGCGATCCAGCGGGCGGGGCGGCAGAAGGGGCGTCGCGTCTCGTCGAAGAGGCGAGGGCAGCGCTCAACGTTCGTCTCCAGACCTCGGCGTCGATGCCCGTCACGCTGTTCACAGATCGGGGGCGAGGGCTTCACATGACGAACAGCGGTGCTATCGCACGAAAGTAGGAAAAGGCGCCTGCGCTGAATGGCTCGACAACCATCATGGGCGACAATGTTGCACTGCAGCCCGGGGGCCTGCAGGACGCCCTACTGCGCGAGACGGCGGCATCACGGCTGCGACACGGGTTGTCACGGAGCACGCTGGCGAAGCGTTGGCAGCGCGCTGCGACTGAAGCGCCGCTGCGACGACGCGAACAAACAGCGCGACGTGGAGGGCCTCTGCAAGGGGCTGCCGAAGCGCGCGGAACTTCCGCGCGACAGGGGCGGCGACCGCCTGAAGAAATAGCCGCCGCGACGTCTGCCGACAGGGTGACGTCGCAGCCCGGCCGCGAAATGGACTGACCGCACGAGAAAAAAAAACCCGCAGAACGCAGGTCTGAGGATAGCACAGCGGCGGGCGGCGGCGGCGGCGGACGGCAGCGGCGAGCGGCGGAAAACGGCGGAAGGCGGCGGCGGCGGCGGCGGGCCGCGGCGGAGCGCAAGAGCGCTGCAAGAATCTCTAGAGCCCCCCGCCGTAGAGCGGGGGGAAGTCCTGAAAGCCACCCCAACCCAGAGCTGAGCACATGTCTACATGCGCCCCCACCCCACCCAGGAGCTGAGGATATTTCTCACAGTCACACACGCACCCCCCCCCCCAAGCGCTCGGTAAATCTCTAGAACCCAGCCCCCCCCCCAGCGCTCGGCAAATCTCCAGAAGACCCCACAGAAGACCCCACCCCCTGGTCGCCCCCCCCCCCCCGCTGCCTTCTCCGTCGCGCGGGCCCCGGGATTCGCCCTCAGCCTTAAGTGATATTATATGAGAGCGGAACGGTCGGATTGGATACCCTCCAAACAGAATAGTTGTTCAGCAGTCCAGGAGGTCGGGTCCCATGAAACCAGCCTGGACCCCCACTGGATGCCCAACGGACCCCCACCTGGATCACTAAGCCCGGACGCCCGTGCCATTGCTCAGAACCCTGGCCCTTCACGGTTTGCAATGCCCCGGGGGGGGCCCTCTGCTTGCTCTCCAGGGGCCGAGGCTGCGCGGTTTGCTCGGAAACTGCCGACGGCGCTCTCCCCCTTCTGGCCTCCTCTGCCGATCGTTCAGACCGCATCAAGTTACCCAGCCATATGTAAAATTACCCCGGTGCGACCCGACCTAGAAGTTGGAGCCCCTAGGAAAGCAGCATTATGTAATATGCTATGATATGCTACGCTATGATATGTTATGTTATGCGATGATAATGCCATGTTATGCTGCGCTATGCTATGCGATGTTCTTCTATGATCTGCTATGATATGATATAATATGCTGCGCTGTGATATGCTGTGCTGCGCTGTGCTGCGCTATGATATGTTATGATATGCGATGCTGCGCTATGCTATGATATGATGGGCTATGCTATGATATGCTGTGCTGCGATATGATATGCTACGCTATGTTATGCTGTGCTGTGCCCTGCTATGCTAAAGCTCAGCGAAGCTAAGATTAAGGTCAGCTAAGCTAAAATAAACCTGAGCTAAGACGAAGTTCGGCTAAGCTAAGATGAAATAAGCTAAGCTAAAATGAAATAAGCAACGCTAAGCTAAGGTGACGTAACTGGGGGAACCGCGGGGCGGATACTGGGGGAACCGCCAGGGCCACTTTCCACTGCCTGGCCCTCTAAGCCCAGAGATTAAGAACCCTTCTAGGCAGAGCCTAGGTAGGGAAAAACACCTAGGTAATGTCGGCACGAGTTGGGCGAGCCTGAGCACGCACGCCCCCGCGCGCGTCTGCGCCTGCGCGGTCACGCGACCCAGCGGGGGGGCGGCAAAGGGGGCGTCGCGTCTCCACGAGAGGGCGAGGGCAGCGCTGAACGTTCGTCTCCAAACCTCGGCGTCGATGCCTGGCGCGCCGTTCACAGATCGGGGGCGAGGGTTTCACATGGCGAACAGCGGTGCTTTCACGCGAGAATAGAAAGGAACGCTTACGCAGAATGGCTTGGAAACAACCATGGGCGACAATGCCCCACACGCTGCCTGGGGGCCTGCAGGGCGCCCGACTACACGGGGCGGCGGCGCCGCGGCTGCGACGCTGGCTGTCACGGAGCACGCCGGCGAAGTGCCGGCAGGAGTCTCGGGGGGGGGGGGGGGCCACGCGCGGCGGCTGACGCGCCGCTGCGAGGAGGCGAACAAAGAGCGCGACGTGGAGGGCCTCAAGCGCATGAAGCTGCTGCGCGACGGGGGCGGCGACAGCTCGCAGAAGTAGCTGCCGCGACGTTTGTCGAAAGGCAGGGCGGCGGCGCAGCCGGGCCGTCGGCGGCGGCGACGGCGGCGAGCGGCTGCAGCGGGCGGCGGCGGGCGGCGGCGGCGGGCGGCGGCGGGGCGCAAGAGCGCCGAATAAAACTGTAAAAGCCCCCCCACCCCAGAGCTGAATAGACTTCGAGAAGCCCTCCCACACCAGGGCTGAATAAGTGTTTCAGAAGCCCCCCCACCGTAGAGCAGAATAAAGTTCTAGACGCCACCCCCCGCCCCAGAGCTGAGCGCACGTCTGCGAGCCCCCCCATTCACCCCAGAGCTGAGTACATTTCTGGAAGCCACACCCCAGGCGCTCGGCGAATCTCCAGAAGGCCACCCCCCAGCGCTCGGTAAGTCTCTAGAAGACCCCACCCCCTGGTCGCCCCCACCCCCGCTGCCTTCTCCGTCGCGCGGACCCCGGGAGTATTCCTTTGCCTTGATAAATATCAGATAAAAGTAGAATGGTCGGATTTGATCCCCTCCAAACAGAATAATTCTTCAGCAGCCCAGAAGGTCGGATCCCGCAACATCAGCCTGGACCCCCATTGGATCCCCAGCGGATCACCACCTGAATCCCCGAGGCCCGGATGCCCGCGCCATTGCTCAGAACCCTGGCCCTTCACCGTTTGCAATGTCCTTGGGGGCCCTCCGCTTGTTTTCCTGGGGCCGAGGCTGCGCGGCTTGCTCGGAAATTGCCGACGACGCTCTTCATCTTGGTCTCCTCTGCCGGTCATTGAAATCGCATCCAGTTACCTAGCCGTCTATAACAGACAGCTAGGCAACGTTGGCGCGAAGCGCGCGGGCCCGAGCACGCGCGTCTCCAAGCGCGCCTGCACCTGCGCGGTCATGCGATCCAGCGGGCGGGGCGGCAAAGGGGACGTCGCGTCTCGTTGAGAAGGCGAGGGCAGCGTTGAATGTCCGTCTCCAAACTTCGGCGTCGATGCCCGACATGCTGTTCACAGATCGAGGGCGAGGGTTTACATGGCGAACAGCGGTGCTTTCACGCAAGAGTAGAAAGGGACGCTTGCGCAGAATGGCTTGGAAACAACCATGGGCGACAATGCCCCACACGCTGCCTGGGGGCCTGCAGGGCGCCCGACTACACGGGGCGGCGGCGCCGCGGCTGCGACGCTGGCTGTCACGGAGCACGCCGGCGAAGTGCCGGCAGGAGTCTCGGGGGGGGGCCACGCGCGGCGGCTGATGCGCCGCTGCGAGGAGGCGAACAAAGAGCGCGACGTGGAGGGCCTCAAGCGCATGAAGCTGCTGCGCGACGGGGGCGGCGACAGCTCGCAGAAGTAGCTGCCGCGACGTTTGTCGAAAGGCAGGGCGGCGGCGCAGCCGGGCCGTCGGCGGCGGCGACGGCGGCGAGCGGCGGTAGCGGGCGGCGGCGGGCGGCGGCGGCGGGCGGCGGCGGGGCGCAAGAGCGCCGAATAAAACTGTAGAAGCCCCCACACCCCAGAGCTGAATAGACTTCGAGAAGCCCCCCCACACCAGGGCTGAGTAAATGTTTCAGAAGCCCCCCCACCGTAGAGCAGAATAAAGTTCTAGACGCCACCCCCCGCCCCAGAGCTGAGCGCACGTCTGCGAGCCCCCCCATTCACCCCAGAGCTGAGTACATTTCTGGAAGCCACACCCCAGGCGCTCGGCGAATCTCCAGAAGGCCACCCCCCAGCGCTCGGTAAGTCTCTAGAAGACCCCACCCCCTGGTCGCCCCCGCCCCCGCTGCCTTCTCCGTCGCGCGGACCCCGGGATTATTCCCTTGCCTTGATAAATACCAGGTAAAAGTAGAATGGTCGGATTTGACCCCCTCCAAACAGAATAATTCTTCAGCAGCCCAGAAGGTCGGATCCCGCAACATCAGCCTGGACCCCCATTGGATCCCCAGCGGATCACCACCTGAATCCCCAAGGCCCGGATGCCCGCGCCATTGCTCAGAACCCTGGCCCTTCACCGTTTGCAATGTCCTTGGGGGCCCTCCGCTTGTTTTCCTGGGGCCGAGGCTGCGCGGCTTGCTCGGAAATTGCCGACGACGCTCTTCATCTTGGTCTCCTCTGCCGGTCATTGAAATCGCATCCAGTTACCTAGCCGTCTATAACAGACAGCTAGGCAACGTTGGCGCGAAGCGCGCGGGCCTGAGCACGCGCGTCTCCAAGCGCGCCTGCACCTGCGCGGTCATGCGATCCAGCGGGTGGGGCGGCAAAGGGGACGTCGCGTCTCGTTGAGAAGGCGAGGGCAGCGTTGAATGTCCGTCTCCAAACGTCGGCGTCGATGCCCGACATGCTGTTCACAGATCGAGGGCGAGGGTTTACATGGCGAACAGCGGTGCTTTCACGCAAGAGTAGAAAGGGACGCTTGCGCAGAATGGCTTGGAAACAACCATGGGCGACAATGCCCCACACGCTGCCTGGGGGCCTGCAGGGCGCCCGACTACACGGGGCGGCGGCGCCGCGGCTGCGACGCTGGCTGTCACGGAGCACGCCGGCGAAGTGCCGGCAGGAGTCTCGGGGGGGGGCCACGCGCGGCGGCTGATGCGCCGCTGCGAGGAGGCGAACAAAGAGCGCGACGTGGAGGGCCTCAAGCGCATGAAGCTGCTGCGCGACGGGGGCGGCGACAGCTCGCAGAAGCAGCTGCCGCGACGTTTGTCGAAAGGCAGGGCGGCGGCGCAGCCGGGCCGTCGGCGGCGGCGACGGCGGCGAGCGGCTGTAGCGGGCGGCGGCGGGCGGCGGCGGCGGGCGGCGGCGGGGCGCAAGAGCGCCGAATAAAACTGTAGAAGCCCCCCCACCCCAGAGCTGAATAGACTTCGAGAAGCCCTCCCACACCAGGGCGGAATAAATGTTTCAGAAGCCCCCCCACCGTAGAGCAGAATAAAGTTCTAGACGCCACCCCCCGCCCCAGAGCTGAGCGCACGTCTGGCGAGCCCCCCATTCACCCCAGAGCTGAGTACATTTCTGGAAGCCACACCCCAGGCGCTCGGCGAATCTCCAGAAGGCCACCCCCCAGCGCTCGGTCAGTCTCTAGAAGACCCCACCCCCTGGTCGCCCCCACCCCCGCTGCCTTCTCCGTCGCGCGGACCCCGGGAGTATTCCCTTGCCTTGATGAATATCAGATAAAAGTAGAATGGTCGGATTTGATCCCCTCCAAACAGAATAATTCTTCAGCAGCCCAGAAGGTCGGATCCCGCAACATCAGCCTGGACCCCCATTGGATCCCCAGCGGATCACCACCTGAATCCCCAAGGCCCGGATGCCCGCGCCATTGCTCAGAACCCTGGCCCTTCACCGTTTGCAATGTCCTTGGGGGCCCTCCGCTTGTTTTCCTGGGGCCGAGGCTGCGCGGCTTGCTCGGAAATTGCCGACGACGCTCTTCATCTTGGTCTCCTCTGCCGGTCATTGAAATCGCATCCAGTTACCTAGCCGTCTATAACCGACAGCTAGGCAACGTTGGCGCGAAGCGCGCGGGCCTGAGCACGCGCGTCTCCAAGCGCGCCTGCACCTGCGCGGTCATGCGATCCAGCGGGTGGGGCGGCAAAGGGGACGTCGCGTCTCGTTGAGAAGGCGAGGGCAGCGTTGAATGTCCGTCTCCAAACGTCGGCGTCGATGCCCGACATGCTGTTCACAGATCGAGGGCGAGGGTTTACATGGCGAACAGCGGTGCTTTCACGCAAGAGTAGAAAGGGACGCTTGCGCAGAATGGCTTGGAAACAACCATGGGCGACAATGCCCCACACGCTGCCTGGGGGCCTGCAGGGCGCCCGACTACACGGGGCGGCGGCGCCGCGGCTGCGACAAAGATTGTCACGGAGCACGCCGGCGAAGTGCTGGCAGGAGTCTCGTAGGGGCTACGGGCGGCGACTGAAGCGCTGCTGCGAGGAGGCGAGCAAAGAGTGCGACGCGGAGGGTCTCTGCAACCGGCTGCCGAAGCGCATGGAGCTGCAGCGCGACAGGGACGGCGACCGCTCGAAGAAATAGCTGCCGCGACGTTTGCCAACAGGGCGAATTCGCAGCCCGGCCGCGAAATGGACTGAGCGTGGAAAACATTAAGGGGGGAAGAAAATAATGAAAAAACACAAAGAACAAAAAAAACGCAGAGCTCAGGTCAGAGGATAGCATGGCGGCGGGCGGCGGCGGCGGCGGTGGGCGGGCGGCGGCGGCGGAGGGCGGCGGCGAGTGGCGGGCAGCGGCG
Organism: Prorocentrum cordatum; assembly: GCA_963575745.1. NCBI lineage: Eukaryota > Dinophyceae > Prorocentrales > Prorocentraceae > Prorocentrum > Prorocentrum cordatum. Next base: position 198,162 of record CAUYUJ010017450.1, on the reverse strand, counting down.
GCGACGGCGGGCGGCGGCGGGGCGCAAGAGCGCCGAATAAAACTTTAGAAGCCCCCCCACACCAGAGCTGAATAGACTTCGAGAAGCCTTCCCACCCCAGAGCTGAATAATATCGCTGGAGCCGCTTGAATTTGCGGCACGGGCGGATCACCCCCTCTCCCTCGGCGTGGAAGCGATCTGGCCCCGTTCCAGGATCTGCACGCTTTTCGGTGCGAGCTGGCCCAAATGTGTGCCAGGAGCTACTTCAATGAGAAGACCACTCGACAATTCGAACCAACTCGCTTGAGTTCCTGAAGCACAAATTCGACCTGACGCCCGTCGAATCTGCGCTGGAGGGACTCCTGCGCACCCGCCTGGTCAGTTTGAGGGCGGTCTCGGCCCCGATGGGCGTGAGGCCCCCTGTCGGGCTGAAGTTCGCAGGGAACCCTGGGACCTCCAGCGACAGGTGGAAAGCCGGGGGAACACCTGGAGTCATGGTGGAGATGCACCTCGAAACGCTCGGTGCCCCCAAGGCTGCAGATGACAACGGCCCGAGTCCGTAACGCAATGAGGAGGAGCAGGAAGAACGGAGGAGGGGAGAGCACGGACGGGCCCCAGGATAGGTTTTCCCAGGATCTGTAGCTGTTTCGGATTCCCCCTCACAAGCTCACACAAGCAGCTTGCGCGCGCCATCAGGTTGCCTCATGCGGTTTCGGGGCGTTTCCTGCGTTTACTGTGAAATTGCACAACATATAACGTACACGTCACAATCACGTCCGATAGCAACGCGTCGCATATATTTGGCAACGTAACCGTGGAATTGGCACTGTTCCAAAACAGTACAAACGAAACAAAGCGGTATCAAATCCACTGAGTCACATCACGTCGCATGGATTCGTTGCAAAACCATGCGGATCCATGCGATGTTGTCGGACTCTCCTCGAAAACTAGAACAAGTACATAGCATTGGCAGGAATGCCTCCTCAAGTCAGCCTTAACCCACCAGCGCAGCTCGAAACCGACGGAAAGTGCAAAAAAAACAGAATAACAAAACAAAAAAAATGGCAGAACCGAGGAGTCGTGTGCAGAGCACGCTCCGTTGGAGATCCCGCGCGGGCAGACGTGCGGGCACGGCGCGGGCACGCGTGGGCAGACGCGCGGGCACCGTGCGGGCACGGTGCGGGCAGACCCCTCCAAACCCCCCACTGGAGGCCCTCTGGTGGGCAAGGTCGCCAGAAAAAACGCACATCGCTTGAAGGTCAACGTTTTTGACCAAAGATTGTGGAAACGATACGTGTGGACCCAAACCGGCCCACATCAAACCAAATCAAACCAAATCGGACCTAACCGAGCCAAAATGGAGCAAGCCCTTTCAAATTGAATCGAGCCTGCCAGAAACCATAGCAAACAACACAAACGCTATCCAAATGCCACCTCCAATACCGAACCATTTGATAATCACCTGATCTGCAGCAAACGTGATCGGTTCGACTAGATTTGATGAAAAACGGGCCTCCCGAGCTCAAAGCATGCGAGTGTGGACCAATCGCGACGCGAAGCGTGCTCCAGGTGCCAGTTGGTCGCGCCAGGCTCGACGTGGTATCGATACAATGCGCTCGGACTGCCAGCATCGGGAAAACCACAAATGTTGCTCGAAGAGACTTCCCAAAAAAAATAGCAGCAGCAGCAACAACAACAACCAAAGAAAAACGCGTCGCGAAAACCGAAGCTAGGCACATGGGTGGTGCTGCAGTTGTTGTACGGCAGCTTCCGTATCATGTTCTTCAATTCGTTGCCAAGGAAATGGCAACACGTGAAAGCTGATCGGCTCTCCACTGGGTCTCTGGGCTGGGTCTCCGCCGCTTCCTCCTGTCGCCGCCCTCTGGACTCTGGACTCTGGACTCTGGGCACGCTGGGCCCCTGTGCCCACTGCCCCTCTCCTCCTATGGCCTGTGATGGGCCAACCAATATGGTCTGGCACTCCCTCCTCCTCCTCCTCCTCCTCCTCCTCCTCCTCCTCCTCCTCCTCCAGATCCTCCCTCCTCCTCCTCCTCCTCCTCCCTCCTCCTCCTTTTCCTGCTTATTATCCTCCTTTGGCATCCTCCTCTTGCTCCTCCTCCTCCTCCGCGACGGCTGAGGACGAGAGAAGAGTGGGGAGAGAGAGAGAGAGAGAGATTCGGCCACATCCGATTCGGATGTGGCCGAGTCTCTGGCTTAAAATTCGCAATCGACCGACTCCGTCGGATTATGGCCGAGTCTCTGGTTTGAAATCCTCAATCGATCGATTCCGTCGGATATGTGCCTGCACGAGGGGTGAAACACAGCAGCAGGAGGGAGGAGGAGGAAAGGAGGAGAAGAGGAGAGAGGAGGGAGGGAGGAGGAGGAAAGGAGGAGAAGAGGAGAGAGGAGGCAGGAGGGGGGAATAGAAGAAACGTCTGCACAAATATCAACTTTTGACGGTCCGCGCGGAATTGTTGCATCTGCGCTGGGCCCCCCTCCTTGTCTTGCGGAGCGCGCCTGGGGGCGGCGCCAGAGGCGCCCAGCGCAGATCCAAGAGATCCGCGCGGAGCGCCGAAGTTTATGTTTATGTAGCTCTCTTTTTTTCTCTCTCTCTCTCTCTCTCTCTCTCTCTCTCTCTCTCTCTCTCTCTCTCTCTCTCTTCTACGAAGGAAGAGAAGCAGGAGGAGATACCTGGGCCTTACCTTGCTGACGATTCGTTTTGTCAACACTCCATCTTGTGCCACGGCCGCTTCGTCTGAGAGCGGGCGGACGAGGGGCACAAGAGCCCCCAAAAAAACACAGTGAGCGAACTGAGGAGAAGAAGGGGAGGAAACCGAGCAGGAGGAGCAGGCCCGAGTCGACCCCATGCGGGTCATAACTCGAGCCTCCGGCGGTCGGTCGGGACGATTCGGGCGAGGATGGGTCGGAAATCATTTTTGACAGGTGTTACTGTTCGGGAATACTCAACAAGAGGTCGTGATGCGGTCGTTACTTCTGAAAAGTGTTCACAACTGATTACCGAATTCAATGCACACGCTGGACGGAAAGGGGGAGAGTCTTCAGTACTCCGGAACGAACAAGAACTTCACGATTTGGGAATCTTAGATACATACTTGCTGTTCCGGAATAAAAAGCAGGGGGTCGCTACGCTTGCATACTGAATCAGAATTTGCTGTTGGATCCGAGCCACTCGCCAGACGGAAGGGGAAGAAAATCATCATTATTCCGGAATGATCAGAATCGCTAGTTCCTCGGGCATGACAACAGAGGTGCATCATTCCTCAGGAGTAATGGGCAGGGATCTGCAATTCCCAAGGAATAATTGGGTCCGCTATTCCTGATTAGTTCCCAGCCAGTGTCCGTCATTCCCGAAGAAGAATGGAAAGGGCTCCATTACTCCCTTGGGAATACTGGACAGGGGTGCGTACTTCCTGAAGAATTACCCACAAGGGTTCACTACGTTTCTAAGCCGTGGTCGCCGACCAGAACCTAATTTTCCTTCGAATAATGGACAAGGGTCAATCCGCTACCTTGTCTTCGGGCACGGAATGGGCGTGTCCTCAGGTCCCTTATTGTTATTCTCAGTCCTCTGGACTCGCGATTATCTGGGGACCCGGACCCCAAGATGCCAAATAACTGGTGGTCCAGGTCCGCTTGTCCAATGTCTTGTTCGGGCTCTAGAAAGCCCCAGACGGGCCAAGACGACCCGAAGACGGTCCGAGAGGGCTGCGAATCGCCGAACGATCGGTCCAAGACGCCCCAGATAGCCTCCAGATGGCCCAAGGCCTCCAAGACGCCCTGAAAGGCCTCCAACAGGCCCCCCAAGCAGCCCCCACGAGGCAAAAATCATAGATGTTCCGTAAGTTCTGTCGGACTTTAGCGTTCTCGCCGTTTCGGCTTCCCTACGCTCCAAGACGGCCCACACGAGGCGCCCAAGATCGCCCCAAAACTGCCCAAGAGGCTTCAAATAGGCCCCAAAAATTCCCCAAGAGGGAACCAAGACAGCTCAAGAGGCCTCCAAGGCAGCCCAAAAGGCGCCCCCTAGAGGAGGCCCAGACGGGGGACCCAAACGGGCATTTCGAGCCCTCGGCCCCCAGAGGCCCCCAGGAGGCCCCAAGAGGCCCCCAAGAGGTCCCCAGAGGCCCCCAAGAGGCCCCCAGGAAGCCCCCAGAGGCCCCCACGAGGCTCTCAAGGGGCTCCCAAGAGGCCCCCACGAGGCCCCAAAACTGCCCCCGAGAGCGTTCCGAAGAGACCAGAAGAAGCACCCCTGAGAACTCTGACCCAATCCAACAAGCACGGTGGCTGGATGAGCCGAAGGCCGTATAGATCCGCCGCCCCCTGCTTGCAGGGGTGCACGGCGTGCTGGATGTTTCAGGTTTTGGTTTTGGTTCTTTTTCTAAAAGAACTCCCCAGTGGGCTTCGGCCCGTCCCGCCGGCCACCCGTAATTTTCCCAAAATCCGTCTGTCAATGCCTTTGTTGCCCCAACTTGGCCCAAGATGGCCTCCAAGACGGCCAAGATGGCCCAAGATGGCCTCCAAGATGCCTCCCAGACGGCCAAGATGGCCTCCAAGACGGGTAAGATGGCTCCAAGATGCCTCCAAGACGGCCCAAGATGCCCTCCAAGACGGCCAAGATGGCCCCAAGATGCCTCCAAGATGGCCCAAGAGGCCTCCAAGACGTTCTCCAGGAGAGCCCGAAGAGGCCAAAATCATTGGTTTTCCTTAGGTGTTTGAAGGTTTTTTGCGTTTTCTTCTTTTCGGCCTTCCGACGGCCCAAGAGGCCCCCAAGATCGCCCAAGAGGCCTCCAAGAAGGCCCTATGACGGCCCAAGGGCCCCCCAAGACGGCCCCAAGAGCGCCCCAAGACGGCCCAAGAGGCCTCCAAGACGCCCAACATGGCCTCCAAGACGGCCCTGAAGCGCCCCAAGAGGGCCCCAAGACGGCCCAGAGAGGCCCCCAAGACGGCTCCAGACGGCGTCAGACGGACCAGGAACGCCCTAAGACGGCCAAAGAGACCCCCAGGAAGCCCCCAAAGGCCCCCAAGAGGCCCAAGGAGGCCCCCAAGATGCCTCCAAGAGGCCTCGAAGAGGCCCCCAAGAAGCCCCCAACAGACCCCAAGGGTGCCCCAAGAGACTCCTAACAACCCTCATCCTCCTACTCTATTTCTTCCTCTTCCTCTTCCTGTTCATAATCATTCTCTCCCATGTGTTCCCCGAAAGCTTTCCAAACCGACTCGGGGAACTCATGGTCCGATAGCTTGGCCAAGCTCTAGTCCAACTTTCGGCCACATCGGCGTTTCCAAAAAGGCAGGGGGCGGCGGTGATTCGCCGTAGGCGTCTTCGATATAGCGGACAAGGGTCCACTACTCCTTGGGAATAACGGAGAGGAGTTTGTTATTCCTATGGAATTACCGACCAGGGCCATTACTCTAGAATGTCGAACGTTGTCGAACGTTCTGGGCTGACCAACCCTAGACGTTGAATCAGTTGACATCGTTGTGCTTGCATGATGGACCAGAACTAGATGCTGGATCCGAGACACAGGCTGGACGGGAGGGTGGGAGAATCATCATCGTTCTGGAGCGACCAACAGGGGTTACACTTGAATCGCGGATAAGTGTTCATTACTCTGGAGTGCTGAACAGCGTTCCCTCATTCCCTCAGAAGAGGGGGCAGGGGGCCCTAATTTTCAAAGACTTACTTACCCAAGTCCATCATTCCAAAAACTTGAACCGTTGACTGACTAGAACGACTTACTCCTCAAGATTAAGGAACAAAGGTCCGTCATGCATGAAGAATCATGGGGACGGGACCTTCATCCCCTGGGATTAATGGATCGGGATCCACATTCTTGCGGAATTACCGGCTGGGGTCCGCCATTCCCGGAAAATAAAGGACAGGGGTTGTTCCAGTCTCTTGGAATCCTGAGCAGGGGATCATTAGTTCTCAAGAATTACCTACCGGGACTCGTTATTCTGAATGTTGAAACCGTTGTCATCGACCCGAATATATTTCTCGAAGAGAACAATTTGCAGAGGTCCTTGATTCGTAAGGTATATTCGACAGGGGTACGTTATGCCCTGGGAAGAATGCGCAGGGGTTTGTTGTTCCGAAGAAGATACCGACTGGGGTCCGCTACGCTGGAAGCTTGAGCAGTTGCCGAATATTCTGGAATGACCAACCGAAGGTTGTCAATAATTTGAAACCTATCCTGATCCAGGCAGCCCCAGAACGCTTTCGGTGAGGCGCAGCTGCTGGAGAGCACCCCGCGGCTGGAAAGCCTTCAGGGACCGACGAAAACGCCCGAGAACCTCTAGGAACTGGCGAACCCACGCGGCGTGGTCACCACACCGTTTGGAGCCCTCCTCCTCCGCCTCCTCCACCTCCGCCTACTCCTCCTCCTCCTCCTCCTCCTCCTCCTCCTCCTCCTCCTCCTCCTCCTCCTCCTCTCCTCTCCTCCTCCTCCTCCTCCTCCTCCTCCTCCTCCTCCTCCTCCTCTTCCTTCTCCTCCTCCTCCTTCCTCCTCCTCCTCCTCCTCTCCTCCTCCTCCTCCTCCTCCTCCTCCTCCCTCCTCCTCCTCCTGTCCTCCTCCTCCTCCTCCTCCTCCTCCTCCTCCTCCTCCTCCTCCTCATCTCATCATCATCATCATCATCATCATCATCATCATCATCATCATCATCATCATCATCATCATCATCATCATCATCATCATCATTATCATCATCGTCATCGTCATCGTCATCATCATCATCATCATCATCATCATCATCATCTCATCATCATCATCATCATCATCATCGTCATCGTCATCGTCATCGTCATCATCATCATCATCATCATCATCATCATCATCATCATAATCAGCATCATCATCATTATCATAATCATCATCATCATCATCATCATCATCATCATCATCATCATCATCATCATCATCATCATCATCGCCATCGTCATCATCATCATCATCATCAGCATCATCCTTCTCCGCCTCCTTCTCCTCCTCACTCCTCCTCCTCCTCCTCCAACTCCTCCTCCTCCTCATCATCATCAGCATCATCATCAGCAGCATCATCGGCATCATCATCATCATCATCATCATCATCATCATCGTCATCATCATCGTCATCATCACCATCATCATAAACATCAACATCATCATCATCCTCATCATGATCAGCATCATCACCAGCAGCATCATCATCAACAACAGCATCCTCATCACCAAGAATCATCATAATCATCGTCAGCAGCATCATTGTCAGCATCATCAGCATCAGCATGACCAGAATCAGCATTAGCTTCAGCATCATCAGCATCAACATCATCATCATCAGCATCATCAGCATCATCATCATCCTCATCATCATCCTCATTTTCATCCTCATCCTCATGCTCCTCCTCCCCACCCTCCTCCATCTCCTCCTCCTCATCCTCACCCTTCTGATTCTCCTCCTCAGTCCTCCTCCTCCTCCTCCTCATTCCTCCTCCTCCTTCTCCTCGCTCCTCCTCCTCCTTCTCCTCCCCGTTCCTATTCCTCCTTCACGGTCCTCCCCCTGACTGCCCCCCTCCCCGCCGCGCGCTCACGGCCTGCGCGTCGCCTCTGGCGCCGCATCCGGCGCAGCCGCACCTGTCGCCTCCGCCGCGCCGGCGCCTAGCAGTCGGGAAGTTCGGGCGTCGTCGACGTCGACGTCGTCATCGCCGCCGCCGTCGCCGACGCCGTTGGATCGACTACGGCGTCCATTGTCGGCGTCGTCGTCGCCGTCGACGCCGTCGTCGTGCTCGTCGTCGTCGCCGACGCCCTTGTCGTAGGCGTCCTGGCCCCTGTTGGGTTTCCAGAAGTCTGGCGGCCTCCAGAAACCTCCAGACGTCGACGTCCTCCTCCTCCTCATCCTCCTCCTCCTTCTCATCCTCCTCCTCCTACTCCTCCTCCACTTCCTCCTCCATTGCTGTCTGAAAAAGAACTCCCCCCTAGCGCACCCCGAGACGTGTCGGTAGTGCGGGCCGGGCGTTTCGCCTGCGACCTCCTCACCACTTATGAACCTGAAGCTTAAAATGTTCAACAGGTGGTGGAGGGCGGGAGGTTTTCAAAAGGTAGCTCTCGCCTGAGCGCCGCGCACGTTCTTTTTGTTGGAAGTCACGTCAGCCCTTTGTGCCAAGATGGTCGATGTATCGATCTACATATATATATATAGAGAGAGAGATCTCTCTCTCTCTCTCTCTCTCTCTTATACGGAATGGAAGCTCCCTTCGGGGAGAGGACCTTCCCCCTCCCCTCCTTGAGGTGTCTTGGGGCGCGCCGCGATCGGTCAAAGCACCCAAGATGGCCCAAGATGGCTTCTAAGAGATCCTCCGATGCTCCAAGATGGCCGCCAGCGCGGCTCAAGATTGCCAAAGTTTGTTCAAGATAGCTTCCGATATACCTCCAAAAGGCCAAACGAGGGCCACAATACGGTTCCAAGTGCTTTCGGAACCCCTGGAGATTGCCCCAAGAGGGCCAAATCTGCCAAAAATCCAGAAGAAAGTAAATGATTTGGGCATTCTCGCCTTTTCGCTTCCGATGCGCTTTTGCGGCCTCAAGATTGCCTCAAAATGTCCCAGGGGAGCCCCAAGTCGGCTCCAGGAGCGCTCGAGAACGCCCCAAGAGCGTCCCACGAGGGCCTCAAGAGGCATGTTTGCTTTCTCCTCCTCCTCCTCCTCCTCCTCCTCCTCCTCCTCCTCCTCTCATCCCCCCGCGGGCGCAAGGGATGGCCCGAAGAGGCCCTCCAAGGCCACCCCTTGCTCCCTTTCCGCGTCCTCTCTCTTGGCAAGGTGTTTCTGAACGGGCTCGTGAGGATACGCGACGCAAGAAAAAATTGCAAGAGATTCAATGATGGAGGGCGGAATGGTTTCAAACTGTGGCTCTCGCCATAGCGCCGCACACATATGTCTTCAAGGTTTGCAAGAGCTTGACGGATGAAGGGCGGGTGGTTCTCAAAATATGGCTCTCGCATTTGAGCCGCGGACTGTCGTCTTGGCATGTTGCAAGAGCTTGACGGATGAAGTGGCTTATTTTCAGCATGTGGCTCTCGATTTAGTGCCCCGAACATTCGTCTCAAAAGTTTGCACGGGCTTGACGGAAGTAGGGCGGATACTTCTCAACATGTGGCTCTCGCCTCAGCGCCGCGGACACTCATCTTGAAAGTATGCAAGAACTTCATGGGTGGATAACGAATCGTCAACAAAATGTGCCTCTCGCCTTCGCGCCGCGCCATTCGTCATGAAAGTGTGCAAGAGCTTCACAGATGGAGGGCGATTCCTTTTCAAAATGTGGCTCTCGCCTCGGCGCAGCGCACACCGTCCTAAAGTGTTATTGATCAACATGCCGCTCTCGCCTTGGCGCCTCGCACATTCATCTCAAACCTCAGAACAACTTACGAGTTCTTGTGGCTGACGTATACAGAACTGTGTTCTAGCCCGAAACTTGAATCAGGGCGCAATAGTCACGTGCGCTCGCTGTGTCCAGGTCCAAAGACTGGTGTTTCGGCACGATGCAGGATCACCGGGACGCAACAATAAAGCTGAGTCGAAGCGCTGCAGTTGACGGCGCAGGGAAATTGGAGGGAGGGTGTATTGCAGCATCGTTGATGCTCTTGGGTTTACATGGGTCCTCATCCTCCCCGTTGTCGCCATCGCCGTCACTCTTCGTCACCCCCGTCGCTACCTTAGACGTCATCACCGTCATCGTCGTTACCACCCACCGCCTCGCTCTCCGCTTCCTCGTCATCCACCTCCTTCCCCTGGCAGGAACAGCGAGGGGAGTGGAGTGGGATAGAGAGAGAGAGAGAAAGAAGGGTTGCGGCGTCTGCTGCACTTGCTGCTCCTCCTCCTGATCCTCCTACTCCTCCTCCTCCTCATCATCATCATCATCCTCCTTCTCCACCTCATCCTCATCCTCCTCCTGCTTCGCCTCCGTTCTCACCCATCATCACCATCATCGCGACACTCATTCGTCACCATCATCGCCATCACAATAATCATCATCATCCCGATCAGCACGGCCATCGCCACCGTCACAGTCGCCATCCCCATTATCGTCTTGCTCTATATCATCGTCATAATCAGAATGGTCACCACCAATAATCCTCATAATCGCCATCCTCATCATCATCATCATCATCATCATCATCATCATCATCATCATCATCATCATCATCGTCATCGTCATCATCAGCATCATCATCATTATCAGCAGCAGCAGCAGCATCGTCATCATCGACATCATCATCATCATCATCATCAGCAGCAGCAGCTGCATCATCATCACCATCGGCATCATCATCAGCATCATCATTATCGCCGTCACAATCGTCATCATCACCATCATGAGCAGCAGCATCCTCATCCTTACCATCACCATCATCATCATCATCAGCATCATCATCATCATCATCATCATCATCATCATCATCGTCATCACTATCCTCATCAATAACAGCACCATCGCCCTAATCATCGTAAGCAGCAACAGCATCATCATCATCATCATCATCATCATCATCATCATCATCATCATCGCCGTCGGTATCCTCATCATCATCATGAGCATCATCATCAGTATCAGTATCATTGTCATCATCATCATCATCGTCATCATCATCATCATCGTCATCATCATCATCATCATCATCGTCAGCATCATTATCATCATCAACATCATCATTACCATCGTCATCAACACCATCATCATCAACATCATCAGTGGCCGCAAGACCACCCTGATCATCACAAACGCAATCATCATCATCAGCAACAGCATCACCAGCATCATGAGCATCATCAACGTCGTTGCCATCCTCATGATAATCAGCAACACCCCCACCCTCATCATCATCATGATCATCACCATAATCAGCAGCATCATCCTCATCGTCATCGTCATCACCATCATCATCGTCTCCGTCGTCATCATTCGCATCACCGACACCCCCCTCATCATCGTCATCATCATCATCGTCATCATCATCATCAGCACCATTAGCATCACCACCACCCTCATCAGCATCATCATCAGCATCATCATCATCTTCATCATCAGCATCAGCATAAATATCAGAATCAATGATCATTTGCATCATCATCGTCATCATCATCATCGTCATCATCAACTTCGTCATCAGATTTATCATCGTCATCATCATCGTCATCATCACCACATTCCTCATCACCATCATCAGCATCATCTCCTCAGCCTCATCATCATCATCATCATAATCAGCAGCATCATGCCCATCATCAGCGTTATCGTCATCATTCTCAGCATCGTCTCCGTCATCATCATTCGCACCACCGACACCCATTCATCGTCATCATCATCGTCATCATCATCGTCATCATCATCGTCGTCATCATCAGCATCGTCGTCATCATCATCAAAATTATCATCAGCAGCATCACCACCACCCTCATCATCATCATCATCATCATCATCATCAGCATCATCATTATCATCAACATCGTCATCAATGATCATCATTGCAACCATCGTCATCATCATCGTCATCAACAACATTGCCATCAGTTTATCATCATTATCGTCATCAGCATCATCTGCATCATCATCATCTCCATCCTCATCAGCGTTACCATCTCCTCCGCCTCATCATCATTATCGCCAGTATCAGCATCATCAGCATCATCAGCGTTATCGTCATCATCGTAATTATCGTCAGCATCACCACCACCCTCAGCATCATCATCACCGTCATAAGAATCAGAATCATCATCATCAGCAGCATAAGCAGCATCGTCAGCCTCCTCATCATCATTCGCCTCACCACCACCCGCCTCCTCGTCCTCGCCCTCCTCCTCCTCATCATCATCATCATCCTCAGTCTCCTCATCATCAGCATCATCATCATCGTTATCAGCATCACCATTAGCATGACAACAAACATCATCATCATAATCATCATCAGAATCATCATGATCATAAAGAGCATCGCCATTAGCAGCGTCATGATCATCATCGTCGTCAGCATGATCATCGTTATCAGCATTATCATCACCATCATCCTCATCATCATCATCATTAGCGACATCATCAGCAGCATCACCACCAACCCCAACGCAATAAGCATCATCATCTGTATCGTCGCTATCGCCGTCATCATCAGTATCGCCATCACCATCAGCATCATAGTCATATTCATCATAATCATGCTAGTCAACATCAGCGTCACCATCATCAGCAGCAGCATCACAACCAGTATCATAATCATCATCGTCATCATCATCGTCAGCATCGTCATCAGCATTATCAGTGTCATCAGCACCGTCGTCTCCATCACCATTGCCATCACCACAACCAGCGTCGTCCTCATCATCATAATAATCATCATCAGCATCACCACCATCATCCAAATCACCATCATCATCAGCATCATCATCGTCATCGTCATCGTCATCCTCATCATCATCATCCCCATCACGCTCCTCCACATAATAAGCATCGTCATCATCATGCTCACGATCGTTACCACCAGCATTCGCATTACAACCACCTCCAACAAATCATCAGCATCAGCATCAGCATCAGGATAAACACCACCCTCCTCGTTGTCCTCCTCATCCTCCTCGTCGTCATCATAATCACCAGCATCATCACCATCATCGTCATCATCAGCATCAGCATCACCACCACCCTCATCATCATCATCGTCAGCATCATCATCATCAGCATCAGAAGCATCATCAGCAGCATCACCACCACCCTCATCATCAGCATCATCATTTTCTTCATCGTCGGCATCAGCATCAGCATCATCAACATCATCATCATAGTCATAAGCAGTATCATCAGCATCGTCATCATCAGCAGCCGCAGCATCATCGGCATCAGCATCATCATCAGTGTCAGCATCATCATCATTATCATCACCAGCACCACCAGCCATCATCATCACACGAACCAGAGTATCGTCGTCGTGGCCCTCATCATCGCCATCATCCGCCGAATGTCTTCGAGACGTGCGGCGCGCCTGCGTCAGCGCCCTCTTCAGCTCTCTCCTGGGCGGCAGAGCCAGAGGAAGTATCCACACCATGCAATGTACCGCTCGGTCCCTTTGTCCTTCCCCGCAGCCCCCCATTGTTCTTCCACCTCCTCCTCCAATATCTGCCTCCTCCTGCCTCTGGTTTTCATCCCTTTGTTCCCCATGCCTGAAGTAATCCTCCTTCTGCTCTTTCTTTTGCAGCTGTAGCACTCCCCCTTCCATCCCCTCCCTGCTCTTTCGATTGACCCCTCAACCATTATCCCCCAACCTCTTTACGCATCCTACTCCTACTCCTCCTCCTCCTCCTCCTCCTCCTCCTCCTCCTCCTCCTCCTCCTCCTCCTCTTCTCCCTGCTGCTCCTGAGGTGCTCCTGCTCATCATCTTCCTCCTCATCCACCTCCCCTGTTTGTTAACCCTACCGCTCCACCTCACGGCAGAATGGCACTATGCACTGTGCTCCAATCCTCCTCTTCCTCCTCCTACTCCTCCTCCTCGTCCTCCTCCTCCCCCTCCTCCTCAACCTCCCCCTTTCTGCAACCCCTGCATCTCAGGGAACACTGGCCCTGCGCACCATGCTCCCCAAGTGGCTGGTTGCTCGTTGTCCCTTGGGGCCGAAAACCACTGACGCAGACGAGCACGGCCGAGCAATGATGCAACTCGGGAGGGCGTGCGCAGGTCCGACGGGTAGCCTAAACCTGTCCCTCCTCCTCTTCAACCCACTCTTCCTCTCCTTCATGATCCTCCTCCTTCTCCATATCCTCCTCCTCATCCTCCTCGTCCTCCTCCTCCCCCTCCTCCTCACCCCATGTTTCCCCTCCCTCTCTCCTCCTCCTCCTCCCCCTCCTCCTTCCCCTTTTCCTCCTCCTCCTCCTCCTCCTCCTCCTCCTCACCCTCCTCCGCCTCCTCATCATTCCCTTTCGTTTCCACCCCCTCATCCCCAACGATAAAGATGGTATGAAGAAAAAATGGGGAGGAAGAGGGAAAGGAGGAGGAGCAGAAGGAAGTAGTGATAGGATTATTTGGAGTGATGGCAGGGTTCTGATGCAGTTGTTCGAAGGATCGGGCCAGGGATCGCTCCTCCATGTTTGAAGCTACGCTAACTCAAGGACAGGGCATGAAGCGAAAAGATTCAAGAAACAAAGAACGCCGACTCACGTAGGCGGAATGCGAACCGGATGTAAGCTGGCTGGCGCGGCCAAGCGGGACGGGCAATGAAAACAGGAAAACAAGAGGGCCCTCATGGGGACAGAGCGGTGTGAGAGGAGGTACCGATCGAACGGCATAGAACCTTAATGAGTAGCAGACCGAGGAGAACACTGATCGCGGGAGAGTTCGGAATACACGTGCAAGCTGGCCTGCTGATGCTGGGCTGTATCGCCATCCATGGCTTCAATGAAACAAAGGAGTGGCTAGACTGCACCTTACAGTGACTGAAGCTGATGCAGTGTAGGAGACCCCATCCCACACAATCCCGAACCTCAATACAATCCAGACAGACCGTTCCTCCTGCTCCTCCTGCTCCTCCTTCTCCTCCTCCTACTCATGCTCCTCCTCCCCCTCCTCCTCGTCCTCCTCCTCCTCCCTCCTCATGCTCATCATCATCACCACCACCACCACCACCCCGATCATCATCGTCATCATCATCATCATCATCATCATCATCATCATCATCAGCATCATCATCATCATCATCATCATCATCATCATCATCATCATCATCATCATCATCGTCGTCATCATCATGTTCATCATCATCATCATCATCATATCAGCCTCTCCACGATAATTATCATCATGATCCTCATCATCATCGTCATCAGAATCATCATTAGCATCACCATCTTCATCGTAATCGTGATCACCATGATCATCATCATCATCATCATCATCATCATCATCATCATCATCCTCAGCTTTGTCATCATCATCCTCATCAGCATCATCGTCATCGTCATCATCATCATCACCATCATCATCAGCAGCATCAGCATCAGCATCACATCATCACATACTCAAACAACACCTTCCCCCACCCCCATCAGACTCCCATTCAGTGCCCTGGTTCATCACACTCCTGCACTTCATCCTCCTCCTCCTCCTCCTCCTCCCCCTCCCACTTGCCCCATCCTCCTCCTACTACTACTACGAATACCACTACTACTACTCCTTCTACTCCTCCTACTACGACTACTACGACTACTACTACTACTACTACTACTACTACTACTACTACTACTACTACTACTACTACTACTACGACGACTACTTCTACTACTACTACGACTACTACGACTACGACTACACTACTAATACTACTACTACTACTACTACCACGAACTTACTTCTACTATTCTACTACTAAACCACTACTACTACTACCACCACCCACCACCACCAACCCACCACTGACCACTACCACGACCCCTACCACTACCCTACCACTTACCACTACCACTTACCACTACACTACTTACTCATTACTACTGACTACTTACGACTACTTCTACTACTACACTACTTACTACTACTAATACTACTACTACTTACTACTAATACTACTACTACTACTACGGACTACGATACGACTACGACTACGAACTTACGACTACGGACTACTACTACCTTTCTACTACTACTACTATACTACTACTACTACTTACTACTAATTACTACCTACTACCACTACCACTACTACTTACTCGAATATACTACTACTAACTTACTACGACTACGACTACTACTAGTACTACTACTACTAATACTACTACTACTACTACGACGACTACTACTACTACTACTACGATACTACTACTACTACTACTACTACTACTACTACTACTACTACTACTACTACTACTACTACTACTACTACTACTA
>CAUYUJ010017450.1:135000-182177 GCA_963575745.1 Prorocentrum cordatum | reverse complement strand
CATCATCATCATCATCATCAGCACCAGCAGCATCATCATGATCAACAGCAGCAGCATCAGCATCAGCATCATGATCATCATCATCCTCACAGTCATCACCATCATCGCCATCGTCATTATCATCATCTTCACCACCACCACCACTACCATCCTCAGCAGCATCATCATAATCATCATCAGCTGCGTCATCACCATCGGAATCATCATCAATATCACCATCAGCATCATCAATTACTCCGACGGAAGGACCCCACATGATAATCTGTTTAGCTTTCCCTTATCCCTTTCCTCCCGGCCATGGCAAACACCCTCGCATCGCCCTCTCCTCTGCCATCTTCTCCTCTTCTTCTATTTCCCCCCCCCTCCTTCTCCTCCTCCTCCTCCTCCTTCTCCACCTCCTCCTCATCATCGCCCTCCCCATACCCCTTCCGTCCTCATCCTCCTCCTGCCTCTTTTCCACGTGCACGTCCCTTTCCCCCCGGTCGGGGGAAGCAAGTCGATTTTCCTCGGCGCCGTCGCCGCCTCGGTCAGAACGCGCGCGTTTGCCGACGGCCAGATCGCGATGCCGTCGGGTCAACTCCTGCCTCTTGTCCACGTGCACGTCCCTGTCCCCCCGGTCGGGGGAAGCAAGTCGATTTTCCTCGGCGCCGTCGCCGCCTCGGTCAGAACGCGCGCGTTTGCCGACGGCCAGATCGCGAAGCCGTCGGGTCAACCCTTCGGGCCAGCCATGCCTGCGGGGCACTCCCGCGGGCCGCCGGAACGCGAGGGCAGGCCGTCGGGACAACCCCGCGGGCCAGGCCGTTGGGACAACCCCGCGGGCCTCCTCGCGCGCGCCGCGGCGTTTAGGCGGGCGGCAGCACGAAGCCCAGCTCTGCCGCGAGCTGCTCCGCTTCAGCCCTGGAGTCCACCGCTCTCTCGTCGAACTCCTGGAGCGCCTTCCGCAGTGACGCCGGCGGCCCGCGCTCCAGGAACTCTCGCGCGGGCGGCCGCAGGATCAGCATGTTCCGCACGCACGTGGCGCGGGAGAACATGACGTAGAGGTGCAGCCACCACATATCGTCCGACATGCCCGTGCGGCCAGCGTCCTCATCCCTGGCGCAGTCGAAGGTGACGCCCTTGCGCAGCGTCTGGCCCTGCGACAGCGTGGAGGTCAGGTAGGACGCGTGCGTCAGCGTGAATCCCGAGCGGCGCACAGTGTGCGCCCCCGAGCTCTGCCACGTGAACTCCTGCTCGCTGGGCCTGAACAAGAGCAAGCTCCTCGCCCGCGCCTGGGCCTCGCCGTCGTCGTCAGCGCCCTCGGTGCCCTGCAGCAGCACCTCGGCGACCTCCTTGTAGATCGGGGACTCCTGGAAGCCGCGCACGTGCAGCCAGATTCCCCGCGGTAGGAAGCGGGGGCGGAAGAGCTGGCCCGGCGCGCACTCCTCGTAGTCCCGCTCGTCGTCTGCGTGAAACTCGAAGGACACGATGGTGGCCCGTTGCTCCTGCACGAGCCCCAACTTCTTCTTCAGCTCCTCCTGCACGGCCGTGACCCGGACCTCCATGCCGACGTGTGCCGGTAAGACGCCGTGGATGTCCCCCGTCTTGTGCATGTTCGGGACGTTCAGGAGGCGCCGGCCTGCGTCTGGTTCGCCTTGAATCGTGCCGCACTCGTCTACGGCCTGCTGGAAAACGAGGGGGACGCCGAGGCGCCGCGCGTCGCGACGAGCGCGCGTGTTGATCCACCTCGCCAGCGTCTCCCAGTAGATGCCCATGCCGTAGCCGAGCCGAAAGTTCTCGCGCTGGTGCCGAGGGTCCAGGACGCCGTGGTTGTCAGAGGCCAACGTCTTCTCCCAGGCAGACCAGACCTCTGGTGGGAAGCGCTTTTTCAAGTTCCCTCTCCAGCAGAAAAAACTGGAGAGGTGACCTTTTCAAGTTCCCTCTCCAGTTGGAACGCGCGGGAAAGTGAACCTCTGCAAGTTCCCTTTCCCGCTGCTGGAGAGGGAACCTTTTCAAGTTCCCTCTCCAGTTGGAACGCGCGGGGAAGTGAACCTTTGCAAGTTCCCTTTCCCGCTGCTGGAGAGTGAACCTTTGCAAGTTCCCTCTCCAAGGGAAAGTGAACCTTTTCAAGTTCCCTTTCCCGCGAATGAAGGGTGAACCTTTTTCAAGTTCCCCCTTCACTCCGACGACAAGGGGGGACAGGGAACCTTTGCAAGTTCCCTCTCCCGCAGCTAGAGACGTCGAACCTTTTCAAGTTCCCTCTCCAGCCCAATCCTGCCACGAACGGGAAAGTGAACCTTTTCAAGTTCCCTCTCCCGCAGCTAGAGAGTGAACCTTTTCAAGTTCCCTCCCCAGCCCAAACGAACGCGGGAGAGTGAACCTTTTGAAGTTCCCTCTCCCGCCGACGACGACAAGGTTGGCCAGCAATTGGACGTGGGCAAGTCGAAAGAGAATATTCAGGCCGCAGGAGCGAGTTCCCCTTCGATCCCCCAAGTGACGACAAGAGACGGTCCTCAGACGGGACTACCCGCACCGCCCACAGACAAAGCTCCCGCTTGATACTTCCCCCTTGTTCAGGCCGCAGGAACTGAGGAGCCCAAAAAGCTCGCTCGGATGACCCGCTCGGGTTCGAACATGAAGTGCGTGCCCCACAGGGATGGAGCGCCCGCCTGATACTTCTCCCATATTCAGGCCTCAGGAGCCCAAAAGCGACGACAGTTACAGGTTTCCGATGACCCGCCTCGGATTAGTAACATGATCTGGGGGCCCCATAGGGAGAGACCCCCGCCTGAGACTTCCTCGCAATTCACTCACAGACAGGCTCCCGCCTGATACTTCCTCCAAATTCACGCCCCAGGAGCCCAAAAGTGACGACAGTTACAGGATCCCATGACCCGCCTCGGATTGGTAAGATGATCTGCGGGCCCCATAGGGAGAGGCTCCCGCCTGAGACTTCCTCGCAATTCACTCACAGACGACGCTCCCGCCTGATACTTCCTCCAAATTCACGCCCCGGGAGCCCAAAAGTCACGACAGTTACAGGATCCCGATGACCCGCCTCGGATTAGTAAGATGATCTGCGGGCCCCATAGGGAGAAGCTCCCGCCTGAGACTTCCTCGCAATTCACTCACAGACGAGGCTCCCGCTAGATACTTCCTCCAGATTCACGCCCCAGGAGCCCAAAAGTGACGACAGTTACAGGATCCCGATGACCCGCCTCGGATTAGTAAGATGATCTGCGGGCCCCATAGGGAGAGGCTCCCGCCTGAGACTTCCTCGCAATTCACTCACAGACGACGCTCCCGCCTGATACTTCCTCCAAATTCACGCCCCAGGAGCCCAAAAGTGACGACAGTTACAGGATCCCGATGACCCGCCTCGGATTAGTAAGATGATCTGCGGGCCCCATAGGGAGAGGCTCCCGCCTGAGACTTCCTCGCAATTCACTCACAGACGACGCTCCCGCTTGATACTCGAGTGAGTGACGGACTGACTGAGTGATGTGTGACGCCAACGGATGATATCCTCATGTGATGATCATGATGAGTGAGTGAGTGAGTGAGTGAGCGATCGAGTGGTGCATGGGTAACTGTGAAGGTGCTGAGGAGGAGAGGCGTGGGTCATGATGATGATGACTGATGATGATGCTGGCGAGAAAGAGGAAGAGAGAGAGAGAGAGAGGGCGTGAGATCCTGCGCGGGGGGTGTGCAGAGAAAACAAGAACCCCACTTTGGATGTGGGGAAAAACAGATTTGTCATCATCATCAGCAGCATCATCATCCGATGTTGGCCTCCCCCTTCTCCTCCTCCCCCTCCTCATCATCATCATTCCCTTCCTCCTCTTGCATTTCCTCCTCATCCTGCTCCTCCTCTTTCTCGTCGTTTTCCTCCTCCTCCTCTTCATCCTTCTCATCATCATCGATCGGCCTGTTCCTTATCATCTTGTTTGTTTTCCTCCTCGCCCTCCTCCTCCCAATCATCATCCTCCTGTTTACTCCTCCCCCTCCCTCCTCCCCCTCCTCTTCCTCCTCCTGTTCCGTCGCCCCATCTCATTTCTTCATGATCCTCCTCCTCCTCCTCCTCCTCTTCCTCATCCTCCTCCTCCACAATTACTCAATATGAATACTACTCTCCCTCTTCCCCCGATGACGGCCTGGGAGTGTCCGACCCCCCCCCCCCCCCCCCCCCCGCGTACTGTTTTTTTACACACAGGTTTCCCCGGAATTGGGTTTTCGCCTGCATTTGTTTTCAAAATGCTGCTCCCGCTGCAGCGCTGGCCTCATTTCCGTGCTTCCACTCGTTCCGAATCGTGCTCCCGCTGCAGCGCTGGCCTCATTTCCGCGCTTCCGCTCGTTTCGGCTCGTGCTCCCGCTGCAGCGCTGGCGTCATTTCCCGTGCCATGCCACGTGCAATGCAGCTAGGTTGATACTACGCTTTGCGGTGCTCTTCTACGCCATGCCATGCCGTGCTCTACAATGCATCGCGTACCCTTTCGGGATCATTGCCCTGCTCGACATCCGACTGTGCGAGTAGAGAGGGGATCTGCGCTATGGTAAGGGATGGGAGGGAGGGGTAGGACGTCAGATATGACGCGAGCGCACCTAGCTTGTCCTCCTCCCCCTCCTTTTCCTCCTCCTCCTCCTCCTCTTCCTTTTCCTCCTCCTTATCATTTGCCTCCTCTTACTCCTCCTCCTCCTCCTCTTCATCCCCTTCCTCCTTCCCCTACCCCTCCTCCTATTCCTACTCGACCCCCTTCCCACCGTCATCGCCGCAATCACCAGCATCATCAGCATCATCAGATCACCATCATCACCATCATCATCAGCATCATCATCATATGCTGTTTCGTCCGGCGGGGAATTGAGCTCTGGAATTGACTGCTCGCTGCGATCAACGGGCAGCTCCTCCACAACCGAGGGCGAGGCAAACGGCCTCTTCCCGAGCACAAGCACAGACACGCAAGGCCGAACTAGCTTCGACCCGAGACACCCCCTTCCTGGGCATGGTGGGCGGGCGAACCAAATAAGGCTCCCGATATGTGTATATATATACACACATCTGAAAGGACACCCCTCCCCCCACGGAAGATCTGATGCGTTCGGCGGGGAACTGAGTTCTGGAAATGACTTGTCGCTGCGATCAGTGGGCTGCTCCTCCACAGCCGACGGACGAGGAAAACGGCCTCCTCCCAAGCACAAGCACAGACACACAAAGCCGAACTAGTTCCGACCCGAGACACCCCCTTCCTGAGCAGGGTGGGCGGGCGAACCAAAAAGGGGCTTCGGATATATGTATAATATATATACACATATACATATACGTATACATATACATATACATATGCATATATATATATATATATATACACACACATATCTGGAACGACATCCCTCTCCCCATTAATCATGTCCGCGCAAGCACGCCCATGAAATGCTTTTCGTTCGGCGGAGAATTGAGTTCTGGACGTGACTGCTCGCTGCGATCAGCGGGCTGCTCCTCCGCAGCCGACGGACGAGGCAAACGGCCTCCTCCCGAGAACAAGCACAGACACGCAAAGCCGAACTAGCTTCGACCCGAGACTCCCAAACCCCCTTATACAGGGTTGACATTATAGATGGAAGCTCTCGCAAGGGACACTAGAGACCTTGCGAACGCGCGGTTAAAAGCGTCAGGCCTCTAAGTAACCAAGATTGCGCGGCTCTTTCCGTCACCGTTCCTACCTCTCAACTGCGCGCGTGGGAGCCCTGGGCTATCGCAGATTCCTGCACGGTTGCGGCGCACACGATGGAGCCCAGCCAGGTATTCGGGCTCGAGCGCAGCATACATGAAGGTGCAGCGGCGCCGCCAAGACGCCCCAAACATGCATCTATCACTGGTGAATTGTCTGCCACAGGTGGCAGGCAGGCCCTCAGCACTAGGCGCGAGATGAGACCACACCCGACTCCCTTCTGGCATATCAAGGACAAGTGGAACACGAGCCCTCCAACACATTCGAGCAAGGAGACTCAGTCTTTCGGCAAACTGCTTCACCCTGTAGCGATTACATCGGTCGCCGCTTGCTTCGCCAGCACCTGGCAGCGCGGGCGAAAGAAACAGGAGCGATGCATCGTTCCGCCTCAGATCGCCCAACGCTCGCTGCTCCAACGGAGCGCTCAACCTCTGGTCGCCGAGGGCGTCTGCGCGCCAGATCGAGGTAGGTATACCCTGGGAGGCCTGCTTCGATCCGATTGCGCTCACCTGGTCTCATACCAGCGGCGCGCTGCTCCGCACGGCGAGGGCTGCACGCCGCGTGGCCGCGGTGCCGCGCGGCCCCACGGCAAGGCGGGCCCCCGTCCGCGCAGGCACTGCTCGCAGCAGACCGGACGCGTCGGGTCTTGGATCTGCGTCTGCTGCCCCAGCCGAACGCTCTTCTTGTACCTGGCCAGGCTTTTCCAGCTGCAGCCGCCCTCCCCCGCGCTGCACTTCCGCCTGGCCACGCTCGCCTCCGGCGCGGTCGATGCTCGCTACCGAGCGCCGCGCCTGGCACGACGTTGTCCGCCGCGGCTAATGACCAGGCGTCGCCCACTCCCGCGGAAACATGAGCAGAACCCACGGCGACCCCACCACGCGGCTTCACCATGTCCACAGGGCGCAACCAGAAGAGGAAAGACGGCCTCGAGCACGTCGAGACCGCCACCGCCAGAAAGACTGCCACCTTGCAGTGGCCTCTCAGTACGAGGCCAAGCACGAGAACGCCCCAGTCGATCAGCGGCTCCGACATCTTGGTTTGCCCATGAAGAGGGAGAGCGAGATCACGCAGCGAATCAGACACGCGCCCTTCGCCTCCAAGGGCAGGTAGAAGATGCCCCGGCGGCCACCACTCCCCTTCACATGCTCGAGCATCCGATGGGACTGGGCTCGCGCGGGGGGCGCTGCAGCGCTCGACTCCAGGCCGCGGTCGATCATCACTTCGACCCCGATCGCTCCGACGTCTCCCCGGCGCCTCCGCCTCGCCCGTCTCGACAGCATCCGCTGGCGCTTGGCAGCGCTGGCGGCCTCTGACTCGCTGGTAGTGCCGCTCGAGGTCGCTTCGGCTGAACGAGCCTGTCTTCCAGCGACGCGCCTTCGGGCGTCGGCAGCCTTGGGCTCCGATGCCACCTCCAGGCTCCGTATCAGGCAGCGGCCGTCTCGCTGGCTGGCGGTCTCGGCGACGCTTGCGCCCGCCTGCTCTCTGCGGCCCCCGAGGCCTCGGCCCGCGCCCGCAGTCTCGGTCGAGGCCTCCACGCGGGCGCCACGCTGGAACGAGCTCTCACCGCGCCCGCGGTATGCGACTGCTGTCGCTGGCCCACGCAGACGGCTTCGAGCCAAAATGTCGACGGATGACACCCAAGAATCAGTCGGCCCTAGACGGCCTCGCGCGCTCACGTCGCCAGAATAATTTATCTCATTCACACAAGCCTCATCCGATCGGAAATATGACTGAAGTTCCTCTCACCGACAGCACGGGGGGTTCAAATAGCGCGCACAGGCTTCGGGGGGGGTCGAAAAAGCTAGATCACCATGCTCATCCTCGCTCCCAGGGCCGGGCACAGGAGGAAGAGAAGAGGCAGGCAAAGGAACGAAGATGGGACGCGTGAGAATCTTCGAAGGCTCGCCACCCTCGGCCCAGGACCCCTCGCCACAGTTGTTCGACTCGCCCAGGGTCCAGCGGGCGATGGCTCCCAAGTTCCGACTCAGAAGATAGGCCGCGAACTTACGAATCTGCGTCAGCATCGGAAAGCTTCGACACCTACACAAATCAAGAGCTGAGGCCACACCAAGATTGTCAACCAGCAGAATCCGCCTAACATCGAAACCGAAACGAGAGAGAGAGAGAGAGAGAGAGAGAGAGAGAGAGAGAGAGAGAGAGAGAGAGCAATGCGTTTTAGCGACATCACGAGCGCTCTAGATTCTAGCATGCCGATGCGCTCACTATATATCAAACTCCCCTGCCCCACGTCACGCCAGAGTTGATGGGGCGGGAGCTCAATGGGCACCTCCTGGAAATTGGAGTCCACCAGTCCACCTGATAGTCTCCCGTAGGCAGCGTGGATTCCGTCAGGAACTTCTCTTCTTCGCCCATGCAGGGCGCAACGCCCCACGCACACGCGCCGTCAGGAACTCTCCGAGACCCGCGACCGTCAGGGCCGAGCGGCGAGCTTCGACTCCCCCCGCAGTCCTGAACCGCCTCCCCTCACGACAACGGCCGACGACATTGAGAGAATCGAGATCCCAGAAGCCCCCAGCGATTCCATATCCATTCTCGGCAGCGCC
This sequence comes from Prorocentrum cordatum, assembly GCA_963575745.1. Taxonomy (NCBI): domain Eukaryota; class Dinophyceae; order Prorocentrales; family Prorocentraceae; genus Prorocentrum; species Prorocentrum cordatum. The sequence goes on along the minus strand of CAUYUJ010017450.1, from coordinate 173,908 downwards.
CGAACACAGCACCCAACGATTACAAGGGCAACCGCGAATCGGAGAAAATCATCGGCAAGAGCCCACGGAATACAACCAACTCTCCTCGACAACTGGCCCAGAGCAAGCCTGATGCCTTCTGAATTGTTGTAGCGAATCAGCAGCATGCATGAGATGCAGACAGCACTGGCCGCCGCACGAGCCCTAGGTACGCGCAGTGCCCCGTACGGTCCGCAGCTGCAGCACCCCGCCGATCGCCTGCCGCACCCTCCAGAGCCTTTTCCGCGCGGGCCGAGCCCGGCACTTCTGGCCGCCCAGCACGACCCCCAGCACCTCGATCCCATCGCGGCGCGCCTCGCGCCCGTGGCCCTTCAGCCCCACCGCCTCGAACGCCTTCACCAGCTCGTCCTGGCCGTGACTGATGAGCTCTCCGTTCCGGCCGATCACGCCCACGTTGTCCACGCGCACTCAGTGCCCCACCAGGTCTGCCCCGCACGCAAGCCTCAGCACCAACGGCCCCCCAAGTCGCTCAGCGGGGCGCCGTCGCGCAGCCTCGAGGCGAACTGGCACCTGAGCTCGGCCACGCTCTGGCACGAAGCACAGGCCCCACGCGCAACCCATCGGCAGCGCCTCGGGGACCGGGTGGACCAGGTCGTCGAACTGCACCCGCTGGCCCTCCAACACGGCACCGCGCAGCCCAACGTCGCCCGCCTCGGCGGCGGGCGGCCTGGAGAGCCGCTTCACTCATGGGGGCAACCGCACCCGGTGGAACGCATCTTTCACGTCCGCGACACCCATCGAGAACTCCACGTCCGCCAGCGCCGCCTGCTGAGCGGCCCCCAGGTGCCCCTTCGCGCCCCCCAGCTCCTCGAACTCGAAGGCCGACAGACCCTCTGCCGTCGGCGCTGCACTGACGGCGGCCCGATCAGCCACGCATTGCTCCGCCGACCATCAAGAGTCATTCGCGTCTTCTCCCGCCTCTTCTTCCACGCAGAAGATACTTACCATCTCCGAGACTTGGCGCGCGAACGATACCAGCCCGCGCCGGGCAAGGCCCCCCGCAAAATCACCGCACCTACGCCGGGTCCGTACCAGCGCCGGCTCGCTGAAGGGAAGCCGTGGACAGCGCTGCAGCACCTGGCACGCACTCTCACGGTCTCGCAGCAAACGCTCGCCCTGCCCCTCCACGCACTGGCGCGCTCGCCCCCGAAGAAGCTCCTGCAGCGCAGGCGCCTCATTTATGCAATCAGGGAGCGACGGAAGCCCAGGCAGGCAACGGCGAAGGTATTGCGAGCCCCGTCACTGCGCAAGAGCCCTGGAGGTCCTTCCGACGAAGCCGCCGGCAGGGCCACGTCCAAAGACGGAGCAGTCAGGCGTCATTGGCCCCCTCCCGACGCGCCCACGTCGGAGGGATTCCCCAGCCCCTTACAGTCCTTCGGCAGCTCCTCCTCGTCGCCCCTCTCGTCACCCATCGGGTCACTGGTGGCGCCCATCAGGCCTCGCGCCGCGCGTTCAGAAGCTCGGCGCCCTCCTCGGCCTGATTCGCCCTGAAACTCCGGCGCCCTGGCACCACCACGTCATCCGACCCTGTCTCACATGCGAGATAGCGAGCCGTGGGCCAGTTGGCAAGCGCACCTGGCACCGAGCGCGCGTCCGTTACCTGAATCCGCCCCGCAAGCCGCTCTATCAGCATCCAACCGCCCAGGTTCGACTGATCGTAGCAGCACGCCAATTGCATAGTATAGCAGCGGACTTCCAGCTCACGATAAATTATGTCATGACGCTCCGCTCGGTGTTCACAAGTCTACTCGGACGGCCACCGAATCGGACCTTTCCCGCTCCTGCACGTGGCACTGCCGAGGTACCCCACTGAGGATGCCCCCTCGATCGCGTCGTCAGCAAACGACTCGGCTGCCGTCTCGCTCACTGCGCTCCGCCCCTCCTTGCGACGCTCTCCGTGGCCGTCAAAAGCCGCCACTGGGGTCCCGATGTCACCGATGGAGATCCCACCCTGGTCGCAGCGCTCCTGGCCGTCCTCAGGCTTCTCCCCCGATCCCACGCCCAAACGATCCTTCACGGGGTCCCCCACGGCGGTGTCTCTGCGGGGGGGGACGTGCCCACAATTCGCTCACGCCACGCTATCTGCTCGCTGGCTCCCCACGGCACGCCCCTCAGCACGACGCCGACCACCCAACTCACCTTCGCGCCAAGAACGTTCAGCCCGTTCACGTCCTGAATCAGGTTGCCGGCCGTCGAGTACACCTCCTCACCGATCGACTGGCCGCCCCCTGACTCCGTCAGCACCACGACGGAGTCATCAGGACGCGCCCCTGGCACAGCCACTCCTCCGTCTTCGCGGCACTCCTGCCGCGCACGCCAAAGGTCCACCCGATGGCCCGGCAAGTCCACGATGTGCCTAGGCCAGTCGGCCTCCGCCACCACGCCCGCAGCCCCGATGTCGCGGCAGCTCGTTGCCGACGCGACGATGCGGTTCATGGGCGCTCTCTCTCCGAACTTGCAAAGCCGTCGAGATCCCAAGAGCGGGTAGCCGACGTCTTGATGAGGAATCCATCCCCTCGGTCCGTATTCTCGGTCCAGGCCGTGCCTGCACTCCTTCCAAGGGTGTCCTTCAGGAGACCGCTCCCACCCGACAGACTCATCGAAGGCAGTACTATCACCCGCTGCATGTTGAGCGGGCCAGATCATCAGTCTCACGTGGTCATTACTGTCGTCGGAATAGCTGACTCTCATGCGCGTCACAGCGACCGCTCTGTCCAGTACCCCCGCTCCTCGGCGCCGAGGCGCAACAGGGGGAACGCGACCGCCATCCTGCGCACCCACGACGGGCACGGCCCGGCGCCGCCTGCAACCACCATGGCAAATCGCTCTGCCAATCAGCTGGCCCAGCACCCACCACCGCGCCCCGATCCCCAGCGGCTGCTCTGCCCGCGGGGCAGGTGGGCAGCTCGCCCTCGAAGCCATCCACAGGTGAGGGCACAAACGCGGGAGGCAGCCCGTCCGCCTACCGATTGCGGTCGGCCTTCAGCTCCGAATCCCAGGCCTCGCCCGCGAGAGGCTCCTCGCAGAGGTAAGCGATCTGAAACGAGAGACTCACCCATCATGGGAGGTTCGGCGGGACATGGACGCCGACCATGTCTCCTCGAACCAAAAGGGGCTTCGGATATATATATATTATATATTATATATATATAATTATATATATATATATATATATATATATATTATATACATATATATATATATGTTTGTAAGTATATATATATATATTACCGTCACCCCGCATGCGGAAGGTGAGGGGGACGCGGGCGACGCGGGCGTCTCGAGCCGGCGGACCTCGTGGCCCCCACCTCCCTGTCGATGACGCTCTCCTCCTCCTTCCTCCTCCTCCTCCTCCTCCTCCTCCTCCTCCTCTTCCTCCTCCTCCTCCTCCTCCTCCTCCTCCTCCTCCTCCTCCTCCTCTCCTCCTCCTCCCTCCTCCTCCTCCTCCTCCTCCTCCTCCTCCTCTTCCTTTTCTCCTCGTCTCGTCCTCGTCCTCGTCCTCGTCCTCATCGTCATCTCCTCCTCCTCGTCGCCCTCCTCCTCCTCCTCTTTTTCCTCGTCCTCCCTCTCCCCCCCACGTCCTTCCATCATCGTCCTCCCATTGTCGTCCTCCCCCTCATCGGCCTCCATCATCGTCCTCCCATTGTCGTCCATCATCATCCTCCTCCCCCTCCTCTCCCTCCTCGTGCTCCCCCTCCTCCCTCTCCTCCCCCTCCTCCCCCTCCTCGTCCACCTGCTCCTCTTTCTCCACATTCTCCCTACATCCTCTCTTCTTCCGCGTCCTCCTCGTCCCCTGTTTACTCCTCCTGCCTCCTCCTCCTCCGATCCCAAGATAACGGCAACCTTCTTTCCACTTTGTGCTCCCCGTCTCTGATCAAGGCAACTCGCCAGGGCAAAGTTGCTGGGCGGGCTGTTGTGGATGCGCGGGGCTTGAAGAGGTCGTTGCGGGTTCAGACGGCATGCAAAAATCCGCCGCCGCGCTTGTGCGGCATTGGTTTGTTCAGTAAACGTGGTTTAGGTCGCGGGTGGGTCGCGGGCTCTCCACCTCCACCTGGAAGGAATGCGAAAGCAGCCCGCCGCAGGCGCCGAAAGAATTGGTTTGTATGCCCGCCGCAGGCGCCGAAAAATTGGTTTGTACCCTGAACGTGGTCGCGGGTGGGCCGCGGGTTCTCCACCTGAAACGAATTCAAAAGATGCCCGCCGCAGGCGCCGAAAAATGTGGTTTGCATCCTGAACGTGGTTTGGGTCGCGAGTTGGTCGCGGGGTGGGTCGCGGGCTCTCCACCTGGAAGGAAAACAAAACAAGCCCGCCGCAGGCGCCGAAAATTGTGGTTTGTACCTTGAACGTGGTTTGGGTCGAAGGTGGGTCGCGGGTGGGTCGCGGGGTGGGTCGCGGGTGGGTCGGGTGGGTCGCGGTGGGTCGCGGGTGGGTCGCGGGTGGGTCGCGGGGTGGGCCGCGGGCGGGTCGCGGGGTGGGTCGCGGGTGGGTCGCGGGTGGGTCGCGGGTGGGTCGCGGGGTGTGTCGTGGGGTGGGTCGCGGGGTGGGTCGCGGGTGGGTCGCGGGTGGGTCGCGGGTGGGTCGCGGGGTGTCGCGGGGTGGGTCGCGTGTGGGTCGCGGGTGGGTCGCGGGTGGGTCGCGGGGTGGGTCGCGGGGTGGGTCGCGGGTGGGTCGCGGGGCGGGCTGCGGGTGAGACGACGGCAACAAACAACAACAACAACAACAACAACAACAACAACAACAACAACAACAACAACAACAACAATCATTTAAGACTGGGGACACTCCGTTCTCACCAGTGCCAGGGTTTTCATAGGAGGCGGGCAATACCCCCACTTTGTGGGGGGGCCGGTTCAAGCTCTACCAAATTTCCAAACGACTCTTCGCCACCACCCACACCCAGCTTCCCGCCCTATGACGTTCGGACACTTCACTTCGTGGCATGCGGACGACCGTGGCTACTATTCAGGGCCCCGCGGCCGACGACGACGGCGTGCGCGCGCGAAGAAAAAACGAATGTGTCCCGCATGGTATTATTTGACAGGGATGATGGCCCTGGCAGGTGCGCAACCGTTGTCGCAGAAGTTCGAAAAAGTTGCTCGCAAAAGCCCGTTTGACAGAAATGTTAAAAAGTGTTGGGTTTCCTACGAATCCGCAAGAGCGCGCGGGATGAGATTTTGACATTTTTTTGTTGAAAAACCATTGGTTTTTTGATGTTTTTATGTTAAAATCGCTCCGAACACTAAGCTTTTGGAAGGATTTCGTCTTGCGCGCGCGAATGTCCACTTTACCTTATTTTTTGCAAGGGATTCTTGAAATTTGATTATATTAGAACAAGAAATGTCATTTTATAGTGTTTTTTGCAAGGGAAAGCGGGGGGACAACAAAACAACCGGATCTTGATCACATCGAATTACCTGAGGCTTCCTCACGAAAATGATGAAAATGTAGCTGCGGCCTAGGCGGCGCAGGGGGGCCGTGCACCAGGGGTCCCAACAATAATTATTCTTTAGAATTAATAATGTTCAACAACAACAATCACTTTACCCGAACGCTCAGTGTTCTCACCAGTGCCAGGGTTTTCATGCGACGCCAGCCAATACCCCCACTTTGTGGGGGGGCAGTGCAAGCTCTACCAAATATCCACACGACTCTTCGCCACCACCCACACCCAGCTTCCCGCCCTATGACGTTCGGACACTTCACTTCGTGGCCTGCGGACGACCGTGGCTACTACACTGGCGTGGAGTACACACCCACAGAAGTTGTTAAGCCTACGTTCGTACACCCACAGAAGTTGTTAAGCCTTGTTAACCCACAGAAGTTGTTAAGCCTTCCACAGAACATCTGTTGCATATGATGCATATGGTACATGATACACATGATACACATGATACGTACTCACATTCCGGCGTGCGCGCGCGAAGAAAAAACGAATGTGTCCCGCATGGTATTATTTGACAGGGATGATGGCCCTGGCAGGTGCGCAACCGTTGTCGCAGAAGTTCGAAAAAGTTGCTCGCAAAAGCCCGTTTGACAGAAATGTTTAAAAAGTGTTGGGTTTCCTACGAATCCGCAAGAGCGCGCGGGATGAGATTTTGACATTTTTTTGTTGAAAAACCATTGGTTTTTTGATGTTTTTATGTTAAAATCGCTCCGAACACTAAGCTTTTGGAAGGATTTCGTCTTGCGCGCGCGAATGTCCACTTTACCTTATTTTTTGCAAGGGATTCTTGAAATTTGATTATATTAGAACAAGAAATGTCATTTTATAGTGTTTTTTGCAAGGGAAAGCGGGGGGGAACAAAACAACCGGATCTTGATCACATCGAATTACCTGAGGCTTCCTCACGAAAATGATGAAAATGTAGCTGCGGCCTAGGCGGCGCAGGGGGGCCGTGCACCAGGGGTCCCAACAATAATTATTCTTTAGAATTAATAATGTTCAACAAACAACAAACAACAAACAACAAACAACAAACAACAACAAACAACAACAAACAACAACAAACAACAACGCACAACAACAAACAACAACCAACAACAAACAACAACAACAACAACAACAAACAACAACAATCACAACAACAACAACAACAACAACAGCAACAACAACAACAACGAGAATCCGCACCGCGGAATCCCATTTCAGCCACGCACCCAGGGACAGTGAATGACCGTTCGGCCCCCTCACTCTGAGATGTATGTATGTATATATATATATATAAAACGCCACCCACTCCCCACTAATCATGTCCGTGCACGCACCCCCATCATCATCATCATCATCATCATCATCATCATCATCATCATCATCATCAGCATCATCATCATCATCATCATCATCATCATCATCATCATCATCATCATCATCATCATCATCATCATCATCATCATCATCATCATCTCATCACCATCACCATCATCATCATCATCATCATCATCATCATCATCATCATCATCATCATCATCATCATCATCATCATCATCATCATCATCATCATCATCACCATCACCATCACCATCATCATCATCATCATCATCATCAACATCAACATCATCATCAACATCCTCCTCCTGCTCATCATGATCATCAGCAGCAGCAACCGCAGCATTATCATCATCATCATCAGCATCATCATCCTCATCATCATCATCATCATCATCATCATCATCATCATCATCATCATCTTCCTCATCCTCATCCTCATCATCACCATCATCACCCTCATCATCATCATCATCATCATCATCATCATCGTCATCGTCATCATCATCGTCATGGTCATCATCATCGTCATCAACATCATCATCATCATCATCATCATCAGCATCATCATCAGTATTAGCATCATCAGCAGCAGCAGCATCATCAGCATCATCATCGACATCATCATCATAATCACCACTGATCATCACCATCATCATTCATCATCATCAGCATCATCGCATCATCATCATCATCCTCGTCCTCATCCTCAACATCATCATCATCCTCATCACCATCATCATCACCACCATCATCATCATCCCTCCCTTCCTGCCTCCCTCCCTCTCACCCTCCCTCCCCACCTACCTCCCCCTCCCCCTCCTCACCCCCCCTTCTCACCCCACATCCCTCCTCCGCCTCCGCGGCAGCAGCCTCGTTCCTCGTGGAGGAGAAGAGGTCGATGAGGAGGACTGTATGACTGAAGGACAGAAACATTACCCACTTCGCGTCACGCACGCTGGGGCTCGTGACACCCAGTGCCCCGCCGCCGCCCGTCGCCGCACCATTTGGACACGATTCTGATTGTGCGAGGCTCGCAACTGGGGCTGTGCGCCGGTCTGGCTGGCCTGTGGCCGCCCGTCGCCATGCGTCGCCGCCGTCTGGCGCCGCACCATTGTGGTCGCTCGCACTTGGCAGTGGTGCGCATTGCTTCACATTGCTTTGCACTGTTCTGCATTGCTCCGCGTTGCTGGGCATTGGTCTGTGTGGCTTTGCATTGCTTCCTCTTGGATTAAATTTCTTCGCATTGCTGTACATCTGTTTGCATCGCATTGTATGCGTTGCATTGCGTCGCATTGCATTGGCTTGCGTTGCTTTGCCTAGCCTTATATTGACTGATATGTTTTGCGTTGGTTTGTATTGTTTTGCATTGAATTGCATTGTTTCCGCATTGCACTACGTAGCTCGCAGCACATCGATTGCATCGCATAGCTTACATCACATCTAGTGCACCATATCAAATGCATCAAATGGATTGCAGAACATGATTAGACTGCCCACACAGATTGCGAAAAACATCGATCGCACCACATAGCGCCTCATCGATCGCACCACATAGCGCCTCATCGATCGCACCACATAGCGTACACCTCGTGTATTGCACCACGTAACTCACACCACACAGATCTCGCCACATAAACACACCACAAACAGTGTTGGCTGCCAGTACAAACTGCACCACATAACTTGCACACGGTAGATTGCTTGTTTGGGGGGAGGGAGAATCACAGGGGGAGAGAGAAGATGGGTGGAGGGACTGCATCACGTAGACTGCACCACAGTAATAGCATCATACACGGTGCTAGAACACACAGTTTGGAGTCCAGGCTGGCTAACATGTTCTAGACAATTGCAATAACGACTAGCATGACGACGACAACGAGAACGACGACAACGACGACGACGACGACTGTCTTCCCAGAAACATCCAAGAAACCTCGGCCCTCAGTCCTCCGTCATCGACGACCACGACGACGACGACAACGACGACGACGATGACGGCAGCGGCGGCGGCGACAACGACACCGACGGCGACGAAAACGGCGACGACCACAACGGCGACGGCGGCTGTGATGGCGGCGGCGAGGACGACGGCGACGACGGTCCTCGAGCCGCGCCTTGATCTTGGCCGCCAGGCCGCCCTGGGCCAGCCGGGCCGCACGCCCGCACACACAGCACGCGACTGAAGCTCCGCAGGGCGCCGCCAACGCCAGCGTCATCGGCGTCGCCGTAGACGTCGCCGTCGGCGTCGGCCAACAACATAATTTGGTGACACGCCACTGTCCGTTGTAAAGACAGGGTGCGAGCCCCGGAAGAAGCACTGCAATGGAAAAACGCAAGGGTTACCACGCTGCGAGGATCAACAATAACTATCATTTGGAAGTGGGAACTCCACCACAACAGAAGCAACAACAACAACAACAACAACAACAACAACAACAACAACAAGGCATCCTCGCCTATGTGCGCCCGTCCCCAGGGGCACAGGAGTCCGGTCACTGCATTCGTGAAACAGGATTCCTGTCCCCCTCCCCACCCGCGGGGGGGGGGGAGGGCGAGCAGCCAGCAGCCAGCATCCAGCACTCATACAAACAACGAACTCAGGAATCCATTGGAACCCAAATAAGGGCCAATGCGGCCCTGCCTTCGCCAAGCGCTCGCGCGGTGGCGAAGCGACGCCGGTGGTTACCTCCCGCCGGTGGCGAAGCGACGCCGGTGTCTTCCTTACCTGCCGCGTCTAATTGGTGCAGCCCCTGGAAAAGGGGAAGAGAGGACGGATGGAAGAGGGAGGGAGAAGGACGGAGCACAGGATTAGGAGGAGGCGGGCTAGGAGCAGAAAGCGAGGGCGCGCTTGGGGCCTGTGGGCTGTGTTGGGAGGCCTCAGTGGGCAGCACGCGGGGGGCTCCAGGGGCGCGCTTGGGGCCTCTGTGGGCTGGGGCCTCTGGGCTGTGTCGGGGGACCTCACTGGGCAGCGTGCTGGGGCATCCGTGGGCGCGCTTGGGGTTTCTGTGGGCTGGGGGCCTCTGTGGGCTGTATGGGGGGCCTCAGTGGGCAGAGCGCTGGGGCCTCTGTGGACGCGCTTGGGGCCTCTGTAGTCTGGGGCCTGTGGGCGCGCCTGGGGCCTCTGTCGGCTATCGGGGGCCTCAATGGGCAGCGGGCTGGGGCCACCGTGGGCGCGCTTGGCGTCTCTGTGGGCTGAGGGCCTCTGTGGGCGCGCTTGGGGCCTCCGTGTGCTGCGTTGGGGGCCTCAGTGGGTAGCGCGCGAGGGCCTCCGTCGGCGCGCTTGGCGCCTCTGTGGGCGCGCTTGGGGTCTCTGCGGCCTGCATCCGAGGGCCTCAGTGGACAGTGCGCAAGGGCTTCCGTGGGCGCGCTTGGGGCCTGTGTGGGCGTGCTTGGGGTCTCTGTGGGCTGTGTTGGGGGGCCTCAATGGGCAGCGCGCGGGGACCTCCGTGGACGCGCTTGGCGACTGTGTGGGCGCGCTTGGGGCCTCTGCGGCCTGTGTCCAAGGGCTTCAGTGGGCAGCGCGCTAGGGCTTCAGTGGGCGCGCTTGGGGCTTCTGTGGGCTGGGGCATCTGTGGGCTGCGTTGGGGGCCTCAGTGGGCAACGCGCGGGGGCCTCCGTGGGCGCGTTTGGGGCCTCTGCGGGCTTCGCCGGGAGCCTCCGTGGGCAGCGTGCTGGAGTTTTTGTGGGCGCGCTTGGGGCCTGTGGGCTGTGCCGAAGGGCCTGCGGGCAGCGTGCCACGGCCTCAGTGGGTTTACTCTGGGCCTCGGTGGGCTGCGTCGGGGGTTTTAGTGGGCAGCGCGCTGGGGCATCCGTAGGCGCGCTTGGGGCCTGTGGGCTGGAGTATATGTGGGTGCGATTGGGACAGCTGCGGGCTGCGCCGAGGGCCTGAGTGAGCAGCGTGCTGGAGGCTCCGTAGGCGAACGGGGGCCTCTGTGGGCTGTGTCCGAGGGCCTCAATGGGCAGCGTGCTGGAGCCCGTGGGCGCGCTTGGTGCTTCTGTGGGCTGCGCTCGAAGGCCTGAGTGGGCAGCGTGCTGGGGCCTCCGTGGTTCGGGGACCTCTCTGGCCAAGGCGTCTAAGAGTAAATTGCGCGGGGCGTGTCAAACGGGAGCCGCTGTCGTCGCAGGTGGGCCTCCAGCGCCGCTACTGAATTGCGGTCTCTGGCCAGGGGGTCTCGATGTACAGCTTGAGGAAATATCAAAAGGGAGTCCTTGTCGTCGTGGCTGGGCCTCCACCAATTTGATTGAATTGCGGGAACGTCTCGGACGAAAGCGCCGCTCTTGAGTTCGAGGACCTCTCTGGCCAGTGCTCTCGGACTACATCTTGAGAAATATCGAGCGGGAGCCCTTGTCGCCGTGTCTGGGCCTCCAACAACTTGCCTAAATTACGAGAAAGCTCGAACGAAAGCGCAGCTCGTGAGTTCGAGGGCCTCCCTGGCCAGTGCTCTCGGCCTAGATCGCGAGCAAAGATCGAGAGGGAGCCTTTGTTGCGTGGCTGGGCCTCCGCCAACTTGACTGGATTTGAAGGAAGTCTTCAAGCGAGAGCGCCGTTCCTGAGCTCGAGGGCCTCTCTGGCCAAGGTGCCTCGGGGTATACTGTAAGGAGGTATCGGGCGGGAGCACTTGTCGTCGTGGCTGGGCCTCCGCCAACTTGGCTAACTTGCGGGGAAGTCTCAAACGAAAGCACCGTTCGTGAGTTCGGGGTCCTCTCTGTAAGTAATGATCCAAATCTCTTCACCCACAACCTCTTGATGCAAGAAGAAATAGATAGAGTATGATCTGATATTATACCTAATCAAACTAGACAGTCGTTGAGTGCGTCCACCCTCCCGCCACAGCTGGCGGGCCCACAGCCAAAACGGCCGCGGTGAACAAGCGAGCGCAAGCATGAGCGAGCGAGAGCAGCAGCAGAGATAATTCGAATTATCATCCTATATCTCACATCCCTGCCAATACAACTTTCACACAGGAAAAGGAAACGTTGCTAAAGAATTCCTTGACAAATTCTGCAGCAAGCTTCTAGAATACTCAATACTATTATCGGCTCGAACGGTCGAGCTACCGTCCGCACACCGAGCAACAGATATCAAGATAACAGAGATCCGCGCACTGAGCAAAACATATTAAGGTATGAATATTTACCTGAGGTCTGCGCACCGAGCAACAGATATCAAGATATATATTAAAAAAAAAAAAAAACAAAAAAAAAAAAAAAAAAAAAAAAAAAAAAAAAAAAAAAAAAAAAAAAAAAAAAAAAAAAAAAAAACCTGAGCACTTGAGGGGGTGATTTCACTCATCATTTGTAGATAGTACTCCAAATCACTCATCATCTGTAAATGGTAATCCAAATCACTCATCACCCCCACCGCCGTTCACATCTGAGCCACTGCCATGGCTGGCTCAAAGATATCGTCACAGATGTGGTAGTGGGGTTCAGCGTACACGCACTGCTGACTTGATGATGCTGTATGCAATGTAGCTCTTGATGCTTGGGTCGAGGTTATAACTCCTGCTCTCCTCTGCGTCCAGCTTGAGACACCGTCCGAGGCAATTTGCGTAGTGCCTGTCCTTCGTATAGATCGTCTCGTAGCTGTCGCCCTCGTACTTGCCACTCCTGATTATCGTCGGTCCCATGGTCTCCAGCCACTGCCTCAGTAGAGCACGATCTCCCAGCATGATTGGTCCATCTCCCATGATCTCGTCATCGTAGGTCTCTGGCTCAGCTCGTACTGCTAGTGTTGTCGTCGTAGCTTTCGGCGTAGCCTTCGCCGTCCTGGATTTGACCTTGACCGGCTTCTCGGGCAACTCCGGCTTGAACAGGTTGTCGCTGCTTGAACTCCCCACCTGCATTGGCTCAGCGGTGTCCTCGTCGTCGTTCTGCTTAGGCTGCATTGCGTAGATGAATATGATGATACCCGCGATGATAAAGACTACTGTCACCACCGTAGGAGACATCGAAAGACAAACTCCATACACTGCAAGTGCACAAAGTTGAAACAGAACTACAACTTGGTCAGGTATCTGGATGGTTCTCTGCGCGCCACTCCTCTCCAGCGGGCAGTTGTCCGTTAGCTCTTCCGTGTTGAATGCCTCGACGTAGTCCTCGTCTTGAACTTCGCCCTTGTCGTCGTAGAAGCACTCCTTCACGTAGTTGTACGTCTCCACTGGCCACGTAGAGATCTCCTCGTCGTCCTTCCCGGTGTCGTCGCACAGCTCCTGCTTGACGTACTTGGCCATCTTCGCGTTCAGCTCGTCTACCTCATTGTTGGCTGCCACCTTCTCTGGTCCAACAAGCTTTCGTCCGCGCATTGATGGTGCCCTGTCATCAGGCCCAAGAGTCCACAAATTTGATGTGACTATCTTCCTCGCGTAGCCTCCTGGAAGTACTTTCGTCAAACAGTCCGCTAGCATCTGCTCGCTCTTGACCCACTTGATGCTGACCTCCTTGAGTGACTGCCGCAATATAGCCGCTTCCAGAGAAAGCCTCCTGTCCGTCATTGAGATCGTCTCCTTTGTGATCGTGTCGTATAGGCTCTTGCAGTCGGTCACCGAAATGAATTTCACCGGGCAGGTGTAGTGCACAATCTCGGTCATGTCCATCTCCGGGTACAGGATCTCCGCCAAGGTCGACATCGTCCATATCAACATGTCCACCGAATCCGCACATGAGTAGGCCTCCGCTGATAGAGTAGATCGCACCACTCGTTGAATCTTGGAGGACTGCCACCCAATGCAGTGTACCTTGTACTTGTTGCTGTGGTCCTCGTTGATCCTCTGGTCGCCCAGCATGATGAAGTGTCCGCGTTGTGATCTGTGCTTCGGCAGATTGTCGACAGCACTGTCGGTGACATTGATCACCATGGTCTTCTACAGGTTCAGGCCTGCTGAGAACCTAATCAGCAAGTCGGTCCGCTTCTGGATCCGCCTGATGGACGCGTTGCCGTCCGGTAGGTCCTTCACGGTCGGAGCTCCCAGCGTAGATGCCCGTCGGGATGCCTCGAAGGCCTCCTCGAAGCATATCACTCGCGCAGCCCATTGCAGTTGTCCAACTACCATTCGTAGTCCACGATGCTCTGCATGGGTCAAGGCGCTATCTGGTGCCTTGCTGCGCTCTCTGGAGATACGTACACTCTGCATCGACTTCACGTAGGCCTCCATGGTGACGTTGATGCTGCCGTCCTTGTCCTGCTTGTAGGCCCGGCCACAGAACGTAGCCTGCTCCTTCCTCGCGTACTTGACCTCGCCAAAGTCGATCTCCTTCTGCAGGTCCTTCATAACCTTGGCGCCCTCCGGGTCGTCCTGCTTGATGCCCATGAGGATGTCGTCCACGTGCAGGCACATGATCCCGATGATCGTGCCCTCCGCATTGCGCTTGATGAAGGTCGCGGGCTCGAAGCTCAGGCCTTCCCATCCAAGCTTCACGAGCGTCTCGCGTAGTGCCACATACCACGCACAAGCTGCATCCCTGGTCCCGTAGATGCTCTTGTTTAACTTCAGCAGGTCGCCTGCCTTCACTCCCGCATGTTGCACTTCCCGAGGTTCGTCGGGAAACGCAAGTAGAGCTCGCGTGTGATGGCTTTGCCTTGCAGAAGGGCTCCCTTCACATCTGCGATGACTAGGTCCAAGTTGAGGCTTGATGCGATGCTGCACAGGAGTCGCGTCATCTGTGCTGAGACTGTAGGTGAGTACCGTCGTAGCTTGTAATCGAACTCCTCCTCGTAGCCTCTCCCACATATCCTGGCCTTCGGCTCGAAGGTCGCGGGGTCCTTATCGGTCCAGACCACCTTGGAGCTCAGGATCTTGTCCGGGTCGACCTTGTCGACTGCTGCTCCTGATATGTGGGTTGCTGCATCGTACTTGCACCGCGTGTTCCACTCCTTCTCCACCGCCTGCTGCATCTTCTTCCACTTGAGCTTGTCGTCGCCCAGCGTCTTCAAGTTGATCTCCTGATGCTCGTTGGCTCTCGTCGGTTGGCTGCACATCCGCTCGGCGGCCACGAACGCCTCGACGAGCAGCGGTGTATCTGCCAGCTGCTTGACTGGCCCAGTCTGTGCCCGGGCTCGTTTGATGCTAACCGGCACATCGTCCAGCAAGAACTCCTTGATCGTGACTGGGTGCTCCTGGCGCTTGCCCTGCGCAGGCTGTCGCGTACCTGACGATGATGTAGCCAGCTGATCCTGCGGTACCTCTGCTGGTACTGCTGCCGTTTCCTCCGCCTTCTGGCGCCCCTCCATCTGCCTCTGGATCCTGGCAGGTACTCGAAGCTCATCTCGATCGTCCTGAGCGTCGTCCCGCTTGGTCTGCTTGAGCTTCAGGTCCTTCTTGGCGTGCTTCTTGCCTCCGCACTTCACCTCCTTAGGTCCCTCCATGGTCTCGTCGGTGTTGGTGGGCTCCTGCGGGGCTGCTGCAGGCTGTTGGCCACCTCCTGGTCCATCTCCAGCTTCCTCTTCCTTTCCCAGAGTGATCTCCTCGACGGTCGTGATGTGGTCTTGCGATACCACATCGTCGATGATCTGAAGGTTGGCTGTCCAGTCCACTCTCAAGATATCTTGAACCAGGTCGCGCGTGTCCAAGTTGAAAAGCCGCCGCCTCTCGATCTTGTACCCAGGTGTTGGGTCAGGTAGAAGAGGGGCGTTCCTGACGTTATCCAGCTGCCTCAGGTCGGTATTGCCCTGGCTGCTGGCCGCCACTGCTCCCAAGATGGTGTCCCAAGCTTGGTGCGCTCGAACAAGTCGTGCTCGAAGGTCTTCCTCCGCTTGATCGTGATCAGCTGGTACTGTCTCCTACTCGTCGTCCAGCCTATGACGCATTGGCATCACGTCGGCATCGCGTACCACTTCCGATCGTCGCTTCCTGCTGTCCGCTGGCTTCGTCAGCCCCACGTTGCCCTGAGCAGGTGCTGCTGGTGCCGTTGTCGGTGCACTCGAGGGCGCATCACATTGTCCACCTGCTGGCTGCGGTGCAACATCGCCCTGTCCAGGATGCTGCTGATGTCCTGGATCTCGGTGATCTTGATGTTGATCTGGCTGCTGATCTGGCCGTCGATCTGGCTGCTGGTCTGGCCGTTAATCATCTCGTGCTGGGTTACACTGTTGACCTCGAAGGTCCAGAAAACCACGCTGACCAGCTCGCCCACGTGCAGGTCCGCCATCTGAAAACAGGTCGGTAAACTGCACGGTGGTCACCTCGTGCTCAGTCGCCCTTCGAAAGAGACTGGGTGAACTTAGGATCGGGATCCTGTTATGGATCAGCCAATAACCGTGCTCATCCTTGCCCAGGCACCGGGCAGGTCCATGCCATCGTGCATGCAGGTTACGCTTTAGGTTATCAGATCGCCAAAACATCAATAAATCACCTTGCTGAAATGGCCCTGGCTGGGGCCTCGTCCTCGCCAGAACTGTCCGTCTCCATGCTGGTGAGTTTGCTGCCTTGAAAAAAAAATCCGAACAGATCTGTTGAAGGTGTAATCGGTTCCAGAATGACGTATTCTCGGCCACTCGTGAAACCACTGCTGGGTCGTTGTCGGGATCGCCAAACTTGCAGGCAGTCGGTGTCCAGCTCCAAGTACTCATTGCTGTGGTGGGAAGCCTGCCGTGCTGACAAGTTGATTGCACGCGTTGGCCATACCACGTACTGCTGCTGTAACCGAATCTTGACAGCGAACTTCCCCAGCGTTGAAGACACTCGTCACCATCTCCTTCAGGTAGCGCATCTTCCACTCGACTTTGCCCATTTGCCAGTGAGCCTCTGGAGCCGCGCCGTTGATCACAATGCCCAGGTCGTTGCACAGCGTCTCGAACTCGCCCATAAAGGTAGAGCCCTGGCCCTGCTCCACGATGCGTGGTGGCCCGGCCCAGGTAAGCCATCCGAGTTCGAAAACCTTCTTCGCTAACTCTGCCGTAGGTCTCGATCCGGGACACGTGTAGATCGCCACGGTGAAGTCCGAGGCCACGTCCACGATAACAAGCACCACGTGCATGTTCTTGTCCAGGTCGGGTATGATCATGAAGTCAATGCTGATGGCTTCGTTAAAGTCCTTAACCTGAGGCTGAGCTGCCGTAGGTCTCGCTGCCGTCCGAGCCTGCTCTTGACACGTCGTGCATCTGAAGAGACGCGCTGCTTGTACCGCTCGTCGGCTAGCTCCACCATGCTGTAGATACCGTACCAGTGACTCCTTGTAGGGTCTATGTGAATGGCTCTAGTGTATCTTCTTGATAGCTGCTCGCATGAGTGGTGGCACCGCCGTCCATTCCGCCATCTCGATGTTCTCGCCATGCTTGCTGAAGATCGCCGCCGCGCTAGCGTGCATCGGCGCCTCCGTCTCCGCAGGGTTGGCCTCGAACTCGTCACAATCGATGTCGTCGAAATTGTTGGCGTACCGGGCGTAGCCACCATGCTGCTTCTCGAGGTCCCGCTTATCCTCGATAACGTCCAAGATCGTCTTGGCCAGCTCCTTGGTCCAGTTCCCAAGGCTCGATGCTGTTCCCTTCGGCCTGTTGATCACGCTCGTGTGTACGTGCTGCTCGTCACACTTGATGCCGTTGAGCCTCTTGCCAAGCATGATGGCCGTCGTCAGGAACCTCGTCGGCTTCTTGCCTGGATCGCCCATGAAGTCCACCAGGTTGCTGCCCTCGGCGCACTGGTGCATCATCGCGCTCACGAACTCTGAGCCCAGCCATGGCATAAGCTGCCAGGCTCTTGACGTCAATGGGTTTTCCAGTAGCATATGGGCTCCTCGGCGCTTGCAGTTGATCCAGATCTGCGCGACGAATTGCAGGTGCTTCATGCCGATCGCCAGCTTACGCATCTTCGTCTCCTTCGGGAACATGTGGGATATGTTCGTGAACGGGTCGCAGGGGAAACCCACAATGGTCATGTCGGGGCCATCCTCGTCCAGCTGCTTCAGGAAGGTCTTCTGCGACGTCGCGTCCAGCAGGTCGTCCCCGATCAGGATGCCCCTCGGCCTCGTCACTGGATGCCGCCGCTGCTGAGCTTCTGATGTGGCTGCCATGCCACCTGCGTGGAGCTCGCAGATGATGGGCCGCTTCTCCTCCGGGTCCGCCTTCAGCGTGTCCACGATCTGCTGGCACTGGTCCAGCTTGTCCTGCATCTTTTTCTCCCACGTCTCGATATGCTTCCTCTGCTTCCGCCGCAGGATGCCCTTGTCGATCTCCTGGACCTCCGCATTCCAGATGTCAATCTCGTCGGACGTGACTGATGGCTCGATATTTGTCGTCTCCTTCTTCGGCCACTCCTTGAGCGAGATCGTCAGGTGTCCCTTCTCCGTCTTGTTCAGAGGCACCCCGTACTTGTTGATCGCCTTGAAATCCGCCTTCCGATCCTTGATGTATATCACTGTGTCGACCTCCTCCAGCTGGTGGATGCTCAGCAGTATTGGCGTCTTTGACTTCGGCAACCTCTGGAAGCGTAGGTTCACGTCAGCTCCAACAAGTCCAGCCGTCACCTCTTGTTCTCCCTCTGCCATGACCGGGGCGCTATCATTCACGCCTCGGAAGCGCATGGATGATCCTCTCATCCGCGTGGTGACTCTGCCGTCCTCTGCGTAGCCGCCCAGTGATATTGAACCTCCACATCGACGTAGGCACGCAGTGTCCAGTACAGCATGTCCATCTGGAATAGGTCCTTTTCGTACTGCGAAGGCTTCGATTTCTTCCAGCTCCTCGCACGGTTGCTGCCGCCCTGGCGACGGTGTGCGGTCGCCCTCTGGAACGTAGTTGGTTCCAGCTCGGCGTTGCGTCCACAACCATGTCGGTCGTACTCCAATCGGTAGGCACTCGCAGGTACTCCTCACGATGCCACGGAGCTCCGAGGTCTTGTCCCAGGCTGCTTGGCAGAGATCGCAGGCCATATTCCTGAGGCCGTTTGGCGCCATCTCCATGGTGATGTGCATGAGCTGCTGGAAACGATGTAGGGCCCAGTCTAAACAGAAATCCATGCAGTCCCTGAAGGCCGCTTCCATGTTCTCGCAGCTGACCCACAACGCTGCGATCTGCTCAGCACGATCTCGCATCTTCTGTAGGTCGGCCGCTGTGGTGTCTTCCTCCAGGTAGTCTGTGCTTGGTCTGCTGGGCTCCGTCCTTCCTGTCGACCACGACCCTGGTGTCGGTCTGCTTGTCCACGATCTCTCCTCCGAGCTCACTGGAGTGCTCAGGGGTTCGTCAGGTTATTGTGCTTGATGCTCTTCAGGTACTGGGTGTAGTTCGTGTGCCTGGTCGATCCTCTCTTGGAAGTTCGGCTGGTCCCCTGCTGCTGATACCGCGTAGGGGTTCACGATCTGCTCCTCGGTGTCGATCCTCACCTTCGTCAGACTCGTGATCTCCTCCATCGCCACGTCTATGCTTGCCAGCTGGTCGCTGACAATCTGAATGGCGGTCATGTCCATCGAGCTGTCCGCCATCAGCAGCTTGACCGCGGTCACCATGGCGATCCCAGCTCGTCGTAGAAAACCCCCAGGTCGTCCGTGAAAGCCCCGTCCTCCACGTCCGCCCCCTCGTCCTCCACGTTGTAGCGCACTGGATCCACTCGCTGGTGACCTCGTCTTCTCGCACTCGGGGTCAGCCCCCCAGCGACCCTTCTTGTGGCACGCGTTGCCCTTCGTGCGCGCCTTGATCTGATTCAGCTTATCCTCAGCCTCTCCGCTGTCCATCTTGATGGAGCCCTGCTTGTTGATGTTGGCGTTCCAGCCTCTATTCGACTTGCTCTGAGCAAGCCGCTCCCGGGCCTGCTTGTAGTTGGGCTTGCGGTTGCGCCGTCCATCTTTCCAGCCAAGGCGTTGAGCCTCCGTCGCCAGGGCGTCGCACTCCTCCTGGCTGATCTCGTCCGGGTCCACGTCATCAATCACTCCCTCGAACTCGTCGATGTCCGCTGCAAGTGCGTCGTAGTCCGCATCACTCAGGAAAACGCCCTCGTCGCACGGTGCACATTCGTCCCCGAGTAGAGCATCTTCCTCTTCGTCGACGTAGTCCACCGGGTAGGCCCCGCATCGCCCATGTCCACGATCATCTCGGCCTGTGCTGTCCAGCTGTATCAGCATGGCTGCCGTCACGTCGTCCCAGATGTACTCGTTGTTGCATTGGCCAAAGATTGCATTGTGCTCGCTAGCTTTAGTAGAAAGTATGTCCGTAAGTATTCGCTGACTGTCGTGTTCGTTGAAAGTGACTTGAGCCGCTCGTACTCCGTCTCTCGCCTCGATATGTAGTTCTGCACAGACTCCGTTCGATTGCGAAAACCTCGGAAGAAATACTCCTCGAACGCTTGCTGCTTCTGTAGTGGTGCGATTCTCTCGCACGCCTGTCGCACTGTGGTTACCACCAGTTTGACTGCAGCAAGTGGGTCATTACCTGCTTCGTCCAAAACTGCTTGCGCACTGATCTCAGCCTTCTTACGTGTGAGTGTCCACGCTCGTCCATTTAGAGAATTATTGAGCTTGATCGCGTGGAGCTTATTGATTTTCTCCTCGCTCGCGAGGTAGCCGAATATTGCACGATCCTCGAACCCCTCGCCGTAGGAAGGGTCTCCGTTGTAGTGTACCACGCCCTCCTTGTCAACGAAGATGGGCCCGTCATTGAACTGCTGCTGCTGCCTGGACGTCATCTTGATGACTGTGATGCTACTGAGCTTGTTACCGACGTAGTAGCTGTCTTGATCGTTGCTGCTGTAGTTATGCTGCTCGCCAGGGATGCTGTTGATGCAAAGATCCTCGTCCAAGCTGTTGCAGGTAATGATCTTGAGCGTCTTGTCGATCGCCTTGATCTGTTGAGCGCAGTGGTTAAGCACCGCGAAGAGGTAAATGGGCGCCAGCATGTATGTCTGCACGGCCACTCTGTATGAAATCCTCGCACCGCTGACTGATTCAGCTCGCGCTACCAGTGTAAATGATGATCCAAATCTCTCCACCCACAACCTCTTGATGCAAGAAGAAATAGATAGAGTACGATCTGATATTATACCGAATCAAACTAGACAGTTGTTGAGTGCGTCCACCCTCCCGCCACAGCTGGCGGGTCCACAGCCAAAACGGCCGCGGTGAACAAGAGAGTGCAAGCATGAGCGAGCGAGAGCAGCACCAGAGATAACTCTAATTATCATCCTATATCTCACATCCTCGCTAATACAGTTTTCACATCTCTGGCCAGGGGGTCTCGGGGTAAATTGTGAGGAAATATCGAGCGGGAGCCGTTGTCGTCGTAGCCGGGCCTGCAACAACACACATGTACAAGCAAGCCAGCGCTCGAGCGGAAGCCTCGTCGAGGCGGCGTCAAGGCGTGAGCGCGCGGAACGGCTTCTGGAGGTCAACAATAAATATCATCTGGAACTAAGGCATTCAACAACAACTGTGAAATTTTTTCTAGAAATAAAGTGTTCAACAACATTATACTCTTACTCATCCCGATCGTCAGCGTCATCCGCAAAATCGTCGTCGCTGTCATCATCAGCATAATCCGAATCATCATCATGATCAGCATCAGCATCAGCCTCAGCATAAGCATCATCATCAACAACAGTGGCATCATCATCATTATCATCATCAGCAGCATCAGCATCATCACCATCGTTATCATCAAATTCATCATCTTCATCACAATCATCATCGTCACCAGCATCAGCATCATCATCAGCATCATCATCACCACCACCATCAACATCATCATCATCATCATCATCATCATCATCATCATCATCATCATCATCATCATCATCATCATCATCCCCATCATCATCATCATCATCATCCCCATCATCATCATCATCATTATCATCATCATCGTCATCATCAGCAGCATTATCATCGTCATTGTCATCGTCATTGTCAACCTCATCGTTGACGTCATCATCATCCTCAACACCACCCTCATCCTCATCCTCATCATCCAATTCATCCTCATCATCGTCATCGTCATCGTCACCATAATCCTCATCCTCATCCTCATGCTCATCAGCATCAGCAGCAGCATCATCCACATCAGCATCAACATCAACACGAGCATCAGCAGCAGAATCATCACCACCACCGCAATCATCCTTATCATCATTATCATCATCATCACCACCACCACCATCATCATCATCATCATCATCATCATCGTCGTTGACATCGTCATCATCATCATCATAATCCTGATCCTCATCCTCATCCTCATCCTCATCATCATCAGAATCATCATCATCATCATCATCATCGTCGTCGTCATCATCATCGTGGCAACGCATCCTTTCCTCTCTCATCATCATCGGCATCATCATCGTCATCATCGTGGCCCTGCTCCCTCTCTCCTTTTCCTTCCTCCCTCACCCCATCCCCATCCGCTGCCGGCGGGACGTACGCCCCCCCCGCAGCCGCCGCCGCTGCCTGGGACCCGGCCGCGGCGTTGGAGTCCTCCATCACCTCTGTTACCGCAGCAAGACGACGACGACGACGAGGGACCACGACGACGAAGACGACGACGACGACGACGACGACGACGACGACGACGACGACGACGACGACGGACGACGACGACGGGCGACGACGACGACGACAAGACGACGACGACGGACGACGACGGACGACGACGTCGGGAGCAACTGGGGAGGGGGAATATGAAAGGGAAGATGAAGTGGAGAAGAGCCCTCAGATCTGACGCTGCGAACAAACTGCAACATCGCCAAAAATCACGCCCTCAGCCCCAGACCCTATTTTTCGAACCCGAAATCTGGGGACAACGCCCGTTGTGAAAGAAATGCAACGCCAGGCCGGACGGGGATGAGAGCAGGCAGCATCACCGTGGCCGTGGTGCCGCGACAAACGGCCGTCGTGATTTCTGTTTACGGCCCGTGTAGTAGTTGTGGTCGTCGTCGTCGTCGTCAACGTCGTTTTCGCCGTCGCGGTCGTCATCATCGTCGTCGTCGTCCGTCGTCGTCGTCGTCGACGTCATCGTCGTCGTCGTCGTCGTCGTCGTCGTGGTCCGTCATCGTCGTCGTCGTCTTCGTCGTCGTCATCGCACTCCCCATCCCCTCATCCTCCTCTTCATATTGTGTTTCTTCTTATCACTGTGTTTATGATTACCATTAGCAATCCTTCAAAGTGTATGATTA
The DNA here is from genome assembly GCA_963575745.1 of Prorocentrum cordatum. Taxonomy (NCBI): domain Eukaryota; class Dinophyceae; order Prorocentrales; family Prorocentraceae; genus Prorocentrum; species Prorocentrum cordatum. Next base: position 151,009 of record CAUYUJ010017450.1, on the reverse strand, counting down.
TTATGATTATTCTTGATATCCGTATTATTATAATTACTATTACCCCAGTGCGACCCTACCTAGAAGTTGGAGCCCTTAGGAAAGCAGCATTAGTTGCTATGCTATGCTATACTATGCTATGCTATGCCATGCGATGCTGCGCTATGCTATGCTATGCTATGATATGCTGCGCTGTGCTATGCTATGCTATGATATGCTATGCTATGCTATGCTAAGCTGTGTTATGTAATGCTGAGCTGTGCTATGCTAAGCGATGATATGATATGCTATGCTAAGCTGCGCTATGCTATGCTGTGTTATGATATGATATGATATGCTATGATATGATATGCTATGCTGCGCTATGCTATGCTAATGCTATGATATGCTATATTATGCTGTGCTATGCTATGCTAATGCAGCGCTGCGCTGTGCTATGCTAAGCTATGATCTGCTATGCTAAGCTGCGCTATGCTATGCTGTGCTATGCAATGCTGTGCTCTGCTATGCCAAAGCTCAGCGAAGCTAAGATGGAGGTAAGCTAAGCTAAGATAAACCTGAGCTAAGATGAAGCTAAGCTAAGCTAAGATGAAATAAGCTAAGCTAAGATGAGATAAGCAACGCTAAACTAAGGGGACGTAACTGGGGGAACCGCGGGGCGGATACTGGGGGAACCGCCCAGGGCGGTGTGCACTGCCCGGCCTCTTTAAGAAAGAGAGTAAGAACCCTCTAGGCAGAGCCTAGGTAGGGAATTATTATCGAACCTATTAATTGTTATTATTATTTCTGGTATTCGTTTGACTTTCTTAGCGTTAGCCTTATTGTTATTCGTATTCGTGGTACGATTGCGATTACTAAGTTTCATATTAATGGTATTATTACGGAAATTATTAATATGATAAGTATGTTTATTCTTACTGAGATTATTATGATTATCACTCGTATAATTACGCTTGATCGAGTCGTACTAGACATGTTATAAGTATTATTAGTATGATTATTGTTATACTTGTTGTTGCTAATGGTGTTGGTGCTATCAATATTCTTGTTATGTTTGTTCCTACTATCATGTTTATAGCTATTCCGAAAAAAATATTATACATATTACTACTGCTATTTAAATGTCTAATAGTATTCCCGGCGGAGCCGCGTGCAATTCCGTCCCCGCCGGTGACTGACTGACTGACTGAGTGATTGACTGACTGAACGTCAGGAGGGCACCTTGAACAACACATTTCAAACCGCCCGCGGGTGCGCAAGCGCAACTGCGCGACACATTTCGACCCGTCCGCGGGCGCTTAACCGCAACCGCAACTGGGCGACCCGCCCGCGGGCGCGCAACCGCAACCGCAACTGGGCGACACATTTCAACCCGCCCGCGGGCGCGCAACCGCAACAGGCCGCGCAAGCGCCTGCGGGACACAGCCTGGGCGTCGAGGTTGGGAAAACCGCCCACGGCTGCGTCTTCGGGGTCGGCGCCGACGGCAGTGTTGGCAGCCTGCGCCGATGCCTTGGCCTCCCTCGAGATCTGCTGGAGACCCGCGAGGAGGCGCATGATCTCCTGTTCCGCAGAAGCCAAAGTAGGCTGCGGGATGACGGGAGACATCTTCATCTCGTTGAGCACCCGCGCGAGGCTCTGGGTCGAGGCCTCGAGCGAGTTCGGCGACTGGGTTTGCAGCGCCTTCGCCTCGAGCTCCTTGAGCTCGTTCTCGCGCTGGACCGTGTCCGCCTTGGCCTGCTCGAGGCTCTTGATGGCCTCGTCGAGAGCAGACTGAGAGGAGCCGTGCCTCTTCTGCGCCCCCTCTAGCATGACACCAAGTGGTTGCTGAGAGGTTTCGGCATCGTGATGCTCTTTTTCGCGGCAGCGATCTGCCTTTGGATCATGTCGCGAGTACTTTGGTACTCGGGCCCTGGTGGAAGGGCACGGAGAGCATTCTCAAGCGAGGCGATATGGTCGCACTTGTCGATCTGCTGCTGCTCCTCCTGGGCCGCCGAGTCCATGTAGGTCGACGTAGTGCCCACGGCCGCGTCGAGAGGCGCAGCTCTGGACTTCCAGGGAGGAGTTGGATCGGCCTGGGCCCAGCTCTTCTTCAGAACACACCCGCGGCGCTCTTTGGCTGATGCCGCATTCCACGCGTGGCAGCCCTCTGTGCGGCACTGCCACCACTGGTCCTGCTGCCACCACTGCTGAGAGGAGCCCTGCTGCCACAGAGCCATCGAAGTCAAGTGCTGACAGAGAAAACAACAGCAGTGTACAGTAACGTAGGCTTACGTTCTGACAAAGAGGCCCCCTGACCATCTGAGGCCAAAATGGATACGGACCTCCTCCTCATCCTCCTCGTCCTCCAGTTACTCCTCCTCCTCCTCCTCATCTCCATCCTCATCCTCCTCGTCCTCTTCCTCCCCCTCCTCCTCCTCCTCCTCCGCCCCGACTGTGCCACGCGCGAGCCTGGTGGGAGTCGAAGTCCCAGTCCTGCCCGCCCTGGCCCTCCTCGTCGGCCTCGTCCTGGCAGGGCGGGCAGGCGAGGAGGCTGAAAAACAGGCGCAAGAAGATCAAAGGAGTACCACCACATACGGCAGGTTCGCGTCGTGCCAACATCTAGGGGACGAAAAGTCATATAGACATAAACTGTCGCAGCTCCGCGCGGATTTCTTGGATCTGCGCTGGGGCCCCTGGCTGCGCGTCCGGCGCAGCCCCTGGCGCGCTCCGAGCGCCAGCGAGGGGGGTCCAGCGCAGGTCCAAGAAGAACTCCAAAAGATTATATTTATACAGTTTTTTCTTATTCGAGACTTCGGCGTTGATTCCCGACACCTCGGGGATCGTTCAACCTTGAACGATCGGCCGTTTTCCAAACGTCCGATCGTTCACTATCGACCGCTTCTGGGTCGCTGGCGTCGTACGCCGGCGGCGAGGTCGCCTTCAGTCGACACGACGCGAACCTACGTACATGTTGGAGTTCGGAGGAGCCGGTCACAAAAAGGGGTAGGGGGTAGCAGGGCGGGGATGTCAGAGAGGCGGGAGACCCTCCGCTCCCAATCGTCAAGCTGATGCCCCCGAGGTGGCTCCACTGATCGCACTCCTGGGAAGCATACCTCGCCAGCACTTCGCGCCAGCAGGCGACGGAGACACGCGACAAGAGAAGAATAATAAAAAACAAAAGGAGAGGGGGGTCGTGGCCCTTTTGGCTCAAGCGGCACGCACGCACTCACAATTGGAGCGGCCAGCGAGCCGGCGGCTGCGTTCCGCCCAAGCAAGGCGGCACCTTCCGACCAAAGGCCCGCCGCAGCCGGCAGTCCGTAGACCGCCCCAGGAAAGACAAGAACAAAGAATGGCAAGAGCATACCGAACGTTCACTCCGTACGTAACATACGGTATGATCATACCGTATATAACGTACGACATGGTCACCCCGTAGGTCATGTACATCATCTCTCTGAGGTATGACCTTACCGCACGGCTATGACTCTGAAAGGATACGCCTGTTGCATACGTCATATTTCGGAGGTCGGCACGGCTTTCCTGGTTCGGCGCTAGACCCCCCTCCTCCCCTGGCGCGCAGAACGCGACAGGGTAAGCAGCTCGGACCTCCGAAAGCTGTTCTTCGAGAAAAGGTAGGACGAGGATCGCAGCCATTCTCGCTCAGGCGGCCCGCTGGCTTTCAGGTCGGGTAAGGGGCCACTGCACGCCAGCCAACGAACCAACTAGCCAACCAGCCAGCCAGCCAGCCAGCCAACCAGTTAACCAGCCAAACAGCCAGCGCCCAACCAGCCAACCAACCAGACAACCAGCCCACCAGTCAACCGTACGAAACTACCAACCAGCCGACCGACCATCACTCCAGAAGAAAATTATTTGACCTGGCAAGCAGCGAGCTCACTGGCCAACCAACCAGCCAGCGGGACGCTTGGATTTGTCGATGATGCCCGACGACACGGGGCCAGGAAAGAACTCGTTGACCCCACAAGGGTTGTTTTGGAACCAGGACAGAATTCTTTGACCGCACCCGGTTTGTTTCGGCACTGCACAAGAATGAACCCTGAAACCAAAAACGTTCAACCCCGCTCCCGCGCGGACCAGCTTGCGCGGAACCGTAGTATGGTCCGAGACAACGGCGATCCTGAGGAGGGGCAGCGGCGGATGACAAGAGAGGCAGAATCAGACTGGATCGCATCAGCCATACACGAAAGAGTGGTGAAGCCCTCGCCTGCCAGTCGAAGGACGCACCCAGTGGGCACGATAGTCGTGAGGAGAATCAGAGGGAGAAGCAGGAGGAGGAGAAGGGCAGAGGAGGACAGCAGGAGTGGGAGGGCAGAGGAGGGCAGAGGAGAGCCAAAGAGGAGGGCAGAGTGGGAAGGTGGGGGGAAGGGGCCATGCGAGCGAGGAGGGGACGAAGCTCAGCAGTAGCAGCGGAGGAGAAGCCCCACAACAGGCACGAGGAGCCGGATGTGAACCAGTGGCAGCAAAAGAAGGATCGGGAGCAAGAACCGGGCGAGTCTCCAGAAGGGCCAGGCGGAGCAGGGGGAAGCGCGGGAGGCGCAAGAGGGAGGGAGGGCAAGAGGAGGAAGGAGGAGGAGGAGCCAGAAACTACTTTGGACGATAGGGAGAGCCCTGCGATGAGAGGGAGCAGGAGGCGCGAGGGAGCAGCAGGCGCCTCAGGCGAAGGATGCCGGTAGAACGCGGCGAAAGCTGGTGTGACTCGCAGGAGAGGTCGCGGCGGCAGCACAGATAGCGGTCCTCGCTGACAAGGTCGCTGAAGAGTCCCGTGGACCCCTTCCTGGCGCGAAGCGCGAGAGAAGCAGTAGTAGCAGCAGAAACGCAGTGATATATATATATATATATATATATATATATAAAAAATAAATAAATTAATAAATAAATAAATAGATAAATAAATAGATAAATAAATACATGAATGACTGAATAAATAAATAAATATACACACATATATACATACATACACATGTATATAGACATACATGTGTATACATGCACATATACGTATACACACATGTACATACACATATACATATACATATACATATACATGTACAAATACATCTACATATACATGTACATGAGCATAAACAATTACAAATACCTATACATATATACATATACATATACATATACATGTACATATACATGTACATATATATACACGTATGCATATACATGTACATAGACAAATACCTATATGCATACATGTACATATACATATACATACATGCACATAGACATACACATACGCATACCTATGTACATATTCATATACACATACATATACATATACATATGGAAATACATATACATATACCAATATAAAGATACATATGCATATCCATATGCACATACATATACATAAACAAAAACATATACATATACACATACATGTACATGTACATGTACATGTACAGATACAGCTGCATTCCCATGTGCATAATTATATACATATACATACACATATGCATATACAAATCCATATACCTATGTGTATAAATATACATGTACCTGTACATATACCTAACTATATACATCCATATACATAAACAAATACATATACATATGTATACATCTACATACGCATGTACATCTACATATAGATATGCATCTACATACATTTATATACACATATTCATATACATATGCACATACATATACGTATACACATACGTATGCATACACATATACATGTGCATATACATATGCATGTATATTTACATGCATGTATACATATACATATACATATAAAGCAACATATGCATATACGTATACATATTCTTATACATAAATATTTACATTCATATACATATACGTATACATATACATATACATACACATAAACATATACAAATCCATATACATATATGAACGTATACATATACATATACACATAAATAAAAAATGTGTATATATGTATATATATCTATATATAAACATATATATATATATATATATATATATATATATATATATATATATCGGCCCCCTTGTGGGGCCACCAGGCGGTAGGCCGAAGCTTCGCAGTTTCCTGTACAAGTTGCAGCTTCCAGTTTCCACTGTTACCGTTCTGCTTCTTTGCAGCTTCCAGTTTCCACTGTTACAGTTCTGCCTCTTGCTGCTTACTATTTCTTGTTGATGGACCGCGAGGAGGGGGAGGGCCAAAACGGGCATTTTTACCACGCTCTGAATTGCTTGGGTGGGTAAAAATTAACACCCCTCACGCAGATCGGCGGGGTCAGGGTCAAAAACACAATGGACTTGCCACATTTCTGAAATTCGGTAACACCCTTCACGCAGATCGGCGGGGTCAGGGTCCAAAAGCACAAGGGATTTGTCGCATTTCTGAAATTCGGTGACACCCCTCACGCAGATCGGCGGGGTCAGGGTCCAAAAACACAGTGGATTTGCCACGTTTCTGAAATTCGGTGGCACCCCTCACACTGATCGACGGGGTCAGGGTCCAAACACCAATGAGATTTGCAACATTTCTGACATTTGCTGACAACCCTCACGCAGATCGGCGGGGTCAGGGTCCAAAAACATATGGGATTTGCTACATTTCTGACATTCGGTGGCACCCCTCACACAGATCGGGGGGGTCAGGGTGCAAAAACACAAAGGATTTGCTACATTTCTGAAATTTGGTGGCACCCATCACGCAGATCCGCGGGGTCAGGGTCCAAATACACAAGGGAACACAAGGGATTTGCCACATTTCTGAAATTCGGCGGCACCCTTCACGCAGATCGGCAGGGTCAGGGTCCAAAAACACAAGGGATTTGCCACATTTCTGAAATTCGGCGGCACCCCTCACGCAGATCCGTAGGGTCAGGGTCCAAAAACAAACAGGTCCCGACACTGCTTCACGGCGGCGCCCAGACCTCATGATTCAGCTTTTGCATCTCCCATTATCCGAGACAGAGGGCCGGCGGCATGGGGCGAAGCCCTTACGGATATAGATGTGTACATATATATATATTATAAACAATTGTATACATATACATGTATACCTTCCTATATTTATGGGTAAATCTTGTGTATATATATAGAATGTAAAAAGCAAAGAAAAAACAAATCAAAAAAAACGGAGACGGTGCGGTGCAGGAAAGACTGGGAAGGGTCGTCCGACCAGCGCGACGTGGAGACGACCTTCGCCGCCCGTACGAATGGCCGCTGTCCTCGGGGGGTGGTAAGCGTTTGCTTCATAATGGACTTCGACATTCGTCCGAAGGGTGGGGGAGGGGGTGGGGTCTGGATCGAGGCAGAAGTTTCGCCGATCTGCCTCTACCGATCGCGCAAGCAGACCAGCGGGGGGGGGATCTGGACCAATCACCAAAAGCAGCAGCCCAAAGCAGCCAAGATCTGGTTTGTGGGGGGAGGGGCGCAAGGGCCAGCGCAGATCGGCGAAACAATGCATCAAAAAAACGAAGACGTGGCGGCGCAAACCAAAATCTACACAGATCACGGCAAGTAATTGACCCCTGGGCCCCAGCTCTTCTGCGCCATTCCTCGAGCCCGAACGATCCGTGGCCCCAGGGACCCGAGGCCGGGCGGAAAATCCCTGTGGCCAAAAATTGGAACGCCAAGATCTCGGGGTCCGGCGCAACCGCGCCGATCGACCGCGGCCCCGCGCCCAGGCGCCAAAGCTCTCGCGGAGCACCGGGCCCGCCGGGGCCTGCCGGGGCCTACCGGGCGGCACCGCGGTGGAGAACCCGCCGGGCCCGCGGGCTGGCCGCCGCGGACGACGCGGCCAGCACGAGGAGCCGCGCTGCACGAGCACTGGCTACACTCGCTGCGGCAAAACATCTCGCCGTCGCCGCCGCCGTCGCCACCCCCCGCCGCCGCCGCCGCCGGTATCGTTGTCGTCATCGTCGTCTTCCCCCTTGAGAGTCGACAGCACCGTCCGTAAGTCGGCGGCGAGCGAGGGGGGGAAATGAGAAGGGCGAAGGCCTTCTCAGAAGGCGGCGGGATCTCTCAGAAGCCCTCGCGCCTTCCGAAAGATTTGTTTTGTCTTTGGGGAAGGCTTATGAAACTTCTCAGAAGGCCGGGGGGCTTCCGAACCTTCTGAGAAGGCCTTCTCCTTCTCACTTCGCCCCCTCGCTTGCCGCCGAGCAGGGCCTCCGCAATCTCGACGGAAGGTGTTGTCAGATTGCGACCTCAAGGGGCCCTCACCGGGTCCCAAGAATGACAAAAAATTGCTCGGGATGGAACACCGCAGACGGGGATAAGGCACAGACCTCGAGGGGTCCACGTTGAAAAATAAACAAACTATGATTTTGTCGCAGCGGTTTGCCACCGACCCGCGGTCGGAGGCAATCGAAGGACACTGCGGGGACGAATTGGGCACACCATGGGGCGGGAACAGCGCAAACGGGGGGCGACGACGATGCGGGCGGCGGAGGACGCTCAGAGCATGAAATTCTTGTGCGTCTGTGCTAAAGCACAGGACTGCTAGGCAGTAAGCTGGCGTCATCGACGGTCATGGGAATGAGCTAAAAGCATTGATCCCATGGGAACCAAGACACCGGGGCTTGTGTGCGCAAGCCAGGCGAAGAACGATCCTAAAGGCAAAGTCTGACCGAAACCATAAACAAACAAAACACAACAAAAACACTGCGTCAGAGGTCTGGGTGATCCACGACCCTCGATCATCAGAGGCTCAACAGCTTCGGCTGCCCCTCGACTCGCTGGAGTTGCCACGACCTGTTTCTAGGTCCTGGGCACCTCTGGACTTGCCTCAATTTGCCTGCATGCGCACCGACTTGCGCAGCCGTGCCTAGACTTATCTGGTCAGATCCCCCTAAATCGATTGGAAAAGAATATTCGTGCGATAGGTTCAGAAACAGGCTGGTAGGGCGCACTCAAGGAGATTCGAACTCAAGAACATTCGAAAACCCTGCCCCCGAATCCCTCCTCCTCCTTCAGTGCATCCTTCCGTTTCTCTACTCCCTCCGCCTCCCTCGTCCTCCCGTTTCCTTTTCCGCCTCCCGCCTCCTTGTTACTTCTCGCCACCGCCTAAGTCAGGATCCTGACGGCCGCACGCCCTGCAATATGGAAAGCCACAGTACCTGGACACCGTCCATTACGATGTCCGGCAGTTCCACTCTGACCAGAAATAGCGGTAGGGGAACGCACCGCGCAATTCCTGCTCACCCAAACGCCTTCTAAATACCAAGCGGCGGCCGAGCACGAGATAGCACCAGCCCCGCCGTCCCTCACCCGCCCTCCCTCCATCACTTCTCCTCCCGTCATCCTCCTCCTCCTCCTCCTCCTCCTCCTCCTCCTCCTCATCATCATCCTCCTCCTCCTCATCCTTCTCCTCCTCCTACTCCTCTTCTCCTCCTCCTCCTCCTCCTCCTCCTCCTCCTCCTCCTCCTCCTCCTCCTCCTCCACCTCCTCCTCCTCCTCCTCCTCCTCCTCCTCCTCCTCCTCCTCCTCCTCCTCGGCAGCAGACGGTCCTCTTGGCCAGCACGGGCCCCTCGTCCTCCTCGGCGCTGGCCTGGTCCTCCTCCGCGAGGTCGCCTCGCCCCGACCGTGGCTTCGGCGGGGGGGGTACATCAACGTCTGCAGCGTTATGGTCATCGTCATCGTCATCGATATCACCATCGACCACCACCACCACAACCGTCAGTATCATCATCATCATCATCATCATCATCATCATCACCATCAGCAGCATCAGCATCATCACCATCACCAGCAGCATCAATCATGAGAAGCATCATCATCATCATCATCATCATCATCATCATCATCGTCGTCGTCATCATCATCATCATCATCATCATCATCATCATCATCACCATCACCATCACCATCACCATCACCATCATCATCACCATCACCATCATCATACTCATCATCAGCATCATCACCATCAGCAGCATCAGCATCATCACCATCACCAGCAGCATCAATCATGAGAAGCAGCATCATGAGCATCATCATTACCACCATCACCAACCTCAACGGCAAGAGGAACCACAAGAACAAGCTTAAGAGCAAATAACCGAATATAGCCAGAATAATCATATGCTAAAAGGCGGCAATAGTAACAACAACAACAACAACAACAACAACAACAACAACAACAACAACAACAACAACAACAACAACAACAACAACAACAACAATTACTAGCACGTGGGGACACTCCGTTCTCACCAGTGCCAGGGTTTTCATAGGAGGCGGGCAATACCCCCACTTTGTGGGGGGGCCGGTTCAAGCTCTACCAAATTTCCAAACGACTCTTCGCCACCACCCACACCCAGCTTCCCGCCCTATGACGTTCGGACACTTCACTTCGTGGCCTGCGGACGACCGTGGCTACTACACTGGCGCATGGGTACAGTGACTTGTTGTGGTAACATTTTCTGGACGCTAACTTAGTATACGACTTTTCCCCCTGTTCCAATGGTTTTTGAAGATTTCGGTGTGCGCGCGCGAAGAAAAAACGAATGTGTCCCGCATGGTATTATTTGACAGGGATGATGGCCCTGGCAGGTGCGCAACCGTTGTTGGAGAAGTTCGAAGCACGTGAAAAAGTTGCTCGCAAAAGCCCGTTTGACAGAAATGTTTAAAAAGTGTTGGGTTTCCTACAAATCCGCAAGAGCGCGCGGGATGAAATTTTGACATTTTTTTTTGAAAAACCATTGTTTTTTTGATGTTTGTTATGTTAAAATCGCTACGAACACTAAGGTTTTGGAAGGATTTCGTTTTGCGCGCGCGAATGTCCACTTTACCTTATTTTTTGCAATGGATTCTTGAAATGTGGTTATGTTAGAACAAGAAATGTCATTTTCTATTGCTTTTTGCAAGGGAAAACGGGGGGGAACAAAACAACCGGATCCGGACCAACCCGTTTTGCCGGAGACTTCCTCACGAAAATGATGAAAACATGGCTGCGGCCTAGGCGCGGCGAGGGGGCCGTGCACCAGGGGTCCCAACAATAATTATTCTTTAGAAGTAATAATGTTCAACAGCAACAACAACAACAACAACAACAACAACAATGACACAACAACAGCAACAACAACAACAACCACAACAACCATTTGAAGACTGCTCGCTCTTACTGGCACGCGCGTCTTGCATTCTGTATACCCCAACCCTCGATACCCATCGATTGCACCCCCTTTCGGGGGGGAATCTCTTCCTAGTCGGCCACTGCGAAGAAGTCTCCAACGAGAGCGCCGTTCATGAGTTCGGGGGCCTCGCTGGCCAGGGGCTCTCGGAATACCTACGGAGAAATATCGAACGGGAGCCCTTGTAGCCGTGTCCGGGCCTCCACCAACTTACCTGAATTACGGGAAATTCTCGGGTGAGGGCGCCGTTCCTGAGTCCGGGGGCCTTGGCCAGGGGCTCTCGGAGTAAATCGTGAGGAAGTGTCGAGGAGGAGCCCTTGTCGTCGTGGCTGGGCCTCCGCCAACTTAGTTGAACTGCGAGGAAGTCTCGAGCGAGCGCGCCGTTCCTGAGTTCGGGAGCCTCTGTGGCCATGGTGTCTCGGGGTAAAAGCGGGAGCCGTTGTTGTCGCAGCTGGGCCTCCAAAGGCCCACATTTAGGCTCAAACCAACGCTCGAGCGGCAGCCTCGCTTTCAGAGAAGATGCAGCCGGCGTCGAGGCGAGCGCGCGCGGAACCGTTTCCAAAAATCCGTAATAATTGTTAATTATAAATGCATTTTCAACAACAACAGCAACAACAACAACAATAACAATCACTTTACCCGAACGCTCAGTGTTCTCACCAGTGCCAGGGTTTTCATGCGACGCCAGCCAATACCCCCACTTTGTGGGGGGGCAATGCAAGCTCTACCAAATATCCACACGACTCTTCGCCACCACCCACACCCAGCTTCCCGCCCTATGACGTTCGGACACTTCACTTCGTGGCCTGCGGACGACCGTGGCTACTACACTGGCGTGGAGTACACACCCACAGAAGTTGTTAAGCCTACGTTCGTACACCCACAGAAGTTGTTAACCAGAAGTTGTTAACCCACGGTGCGATTCGTGTGATTTTATGATGCGCGGTGCTAAAATTCTTAAGAAGCCCAATGGTTTTTGGAGATTTCGGCGTGCGCGCGCGAAGAAAAAACGAATGTGTCCCGCATGGTATTATTTGACAGGGATGATGGCCCTGGCAGGTGCGCAACCGTTGTCGCAGAAGTTCGAAAAAGTTGCTCGCAAAAGCCCGTTTGACAGAAATGTTTAAAAAGTGTTGGGTTTCCTACGAATCCGCAAGAGCGCGCGGGATGAGATTTTGACATTTTTTTGTTGAAAAACCATTGGTTTTTTGATGTTTTTATGTTAAAATCGCTCCGAACACTAAGCTTTTGGAAGGATTTCGTCTTGCGCGCGCGAATGTCCACTTTACCTTATTTTTTGCAAGGGATTCTTGAAATTTGATTATATTAGAACAAGAAATGTCATTTTATAGTGTTTTTTGCAAGGGAAAACGGATTACAACAAAACAACCGGATCTTGATGACATCGTATTACCTGAGGCTTCCTCACGAAAATGATGAAAATGTAGCTGCGGCCTAGGCGGCGCAGGGGGGGCGCGCACCAGGGGCCCAACAATAATTATTCTTTAGAATTAATAATGTTCAACAACAAAACAACAACAACAACAACAACAACAACAACAACAACAACAACAACAACAACAACAACAAACAATCATTTTACCCGAACGCTCAGTGTTCTCACCAGTGCCAGGGTTTTCATGCGACGCGAGACAATACCCCCACTTCGTGGGGGGGCAGTTCAAGCTCTACCAAATATCCAAACGACTCTTCGCGACCACCCAAACCCAGCTTCCCGCCCTATGACGTTGGGACACTTCACTTCGTGGCGTGCGGACGACCGTGGCTACTACACTGGCGTGGGGTACACACCCACAGAACTTGGTCACTTATTCGGGGCGCGCGTGTGCCCAGCATCCTGCAATTGTGACATACAATACATGACACAGACAGACAGAGAGAGAGACAGAGAGCAGACAGAGAGAGAGACAGAGAGAGCGGAGTTGGTCACATTTTTGGGGCAAGTTCCTGAGATCGTCGTGTTTTTTGTTGGTCTTGCGCGCGCGAATGTCCACTTTATTTTTTTTTGCAAGGGAGTATTGAAATTTGATTATGTTAGAACAAGAAAAAGTAGCTCGCGCGAGCTCATGTAACATAAATGTTGAAAAACCATTGGTTTTGTGGGAGTCGGACAGCGCGCGCGGGATGAAATTTGGACATTTTTTTTTGAAAAACCATTGGGTTTTTGATGTTTTTATGTTGAAATCGTTACGAAACCTAAGGTTCTGGAAGGATTTCGTCTTGCGCGCGCGAATGTCCACTTTACCTTATTTTTTGCAAGGGATTATTGAAATTTGATTATGTTAGAACAAGAAAAAGTAGCTCGCGCGAGCTCATGTAACATAAATGTTGAAAAACCATTGGTTTTGTGGGATTCGGACAGCGCGCGCGGAAGGACATTTTGACAATTTTTTCTTAAAAAACCATTGGGTTTTTGATGTTTTTATGTTAAAATCGTTACGAAACCTAAGGTTTTGGAAGGATTTCGTCTTGCGCGCACGAATGTCCACTTTACCTTATTTTTTGCAAGGGATTCTTGCAATTTGATCAAGTAAGAACAAGAATTTTCATTTTATAGTGTTTTTTGCAAGGGAAAACGAGCGTCAACAAAAAACCGGATCCGGTACCAATCGTTTTGCCTGAGACTTCCTCACGAAAATGATGAAAATGTGGCTGCGGCCTAGGCGCGGCGGGGGGGTCGCGCACCAGGGGTCCCAACAATAATTATTCTTAAGAAGAAATAATGTTCAACAACAACAACAACAACAACAACAACAATTACTAGCACGTGGGGACACTCCGTTCTCACCAGTGCCAGGGTTTTCATAGACGCCGCCAATACCCCCACTTTGTGGGGGGGCCGGTTCAAGCTCTACCAAATTTCCAAACGACTCTTCGCCACCACCCACACCCAGCTTCCCGCCCTATGACGTTCGGACACTTCACTTCGTGGCCTGCGGACGACCGTGGCTACTACACTGGCGCATGGGTACAGTGACTTGTTGTGGTAACATTTTCTGGACGCTAGCTTAGTATACGACTTTTCCCCCTGTTCCAGCGACCTACGGTGCGATTCGTATGATTTTATGTTGCGCGGTGCTAAAATTCCTAAGAAACCCAATGGTTTTTGAAGATTTCGGCGTGCGCGCGCGAAGAAAAAACGAATGTGTCCCGCATGGTATTATTTGACAGGGATGATGGCCCTGGCAGGTGCGCAACCGTTGTTGGAGAAGTTCGAAGCACGTGAAAAAGTTGCTCGCAAAAGCCCGTTTGACAGAAATGTTTAAAAAGTGTTGGGTTTCCTACAAATCCGCAAGAGCGCGCGGGATGAAATTTTGACATTTTTTTTGAAAAACCATTGGTGTTTTGATGTTTTTATGTTAAAATCGCTACGAACACTAAGGTTTTGGAAGGATTTCGTCTTGCGCGCGCGAATGTCCACTTTACCTTATTTTTTGCAAGGGATTCTTGAAGTTTGGTTATGTTAGAACAAGAAATGTCCACTTTGCCTTATTTTTTGCAAGGGAAAACCGCCCGTAACAAAACAACCGGATCCGGACCAACCCGTTTTGCCAGAGACTTCCTCACGAAAATGATGAAAACATGGCTGCGGCCTAGGCGCGGCGAGGGGGCCATGCACCAGGGGCCCCAACAATAATTATTCTTTAGAAGTAATAATGTTCAACAACAACAACAACAACAAAAACAACAATACCAACAACAACAACAACAACAATCACTTTAAGACTGTTCGCCTTTATATGCTCGAGTGTCCAATAACGCGTATTTCCCAAACCCTCGATAACCCGCCCTCTTCGTCTTCGATCGAAGCCCTCTTGGGGGGTATACTTTTCTTCCCTGCAGGCCGGGCCCCGGCAAGCGGCGGGGCGGCCGCGGAGCGTCGGCCTGACCAGCGGCAGCGCTGATCGGCGGGGCAACCGCGGACCGTCGACCCGGCCCGAAAAGGGACGGACAAGGGACCGACCACGACGACGACGACGACGACAACGACGACGACGACGACGTCGACAACGGCGACGACGGCGACGACGAGCGAAAGCGAGAGCGAGAGAGAACGACAGCAGGGCAACGAAGGGCACGAAGTAGGCCACGAAGAGCGACAGCGAGGACACGAAGGGAATGCGTGTGGGGCCACGAAGAGTGCGAACGAGCGGGGGCCACGAAGTGCAGATAATGCGGAGCCACAGAAGGCAACTATGGGGCCACTGAAGGTAGCAACTGGGCCACGTAGGACAATGAGGGGGACACAACTGGCGACAGCGGGGCCATGAAGGGCATGCACATGGGGCCACAACTGGCGCGACTCCTGGGTGCCTGGGTGTCGGGAGCGCGGCGCTTGGGCAAATTGCAAGAAATTCCAACGCAAGGCAATTCTTCAGTAAGTTGCAAGCAAGTCTCCAGCGAGGGCGCGACTCCAGAGCCCCGGGAAAGCGATTCCTGAATAAATTGTAAGGAAATCCGAAACGAGAGCGCGATTCCTGAATAAAATGCGAGGAAATCTCGGGCGGGAGCGGGGGTCCTGCCTAAATTGCAAGGAAGTCTCAGGCGGGAGCCATTGTTGTTGTAACCCGGGGGCCAGGGGCCCAGTTTGAGCAGGAAGACTTCCCCTGTCAAAAAACAGGGTGCGAGCGTCGAGGGGCACACTTTGATTGGGAAAAAACAATGTGCACCAGGAGGGGGATTAACAATAATTATTTTCAGAAATGAAAATTCAACAACAACGGCAAAAGCAACAGCAACAACAACATCCACAGCAAAAAAACGCAACAATCATTTTAAGACAATTCGCTCTTACTCACCCGCGTGCCATCCAAAACGAGTTCCCCATACCCTCGATACCCGCCTCGTTTGTCTTCGATCACACCCCCATTTGGGGGGATTATTTCTCCCTGCGGGGGCGGCGGGCTTAGACGGGCGGGCAAAG